>JAYESA010000019.1:116663702-116976202 GCA_036927795.1 Iris macrosiphon | reverse complement strand
ATCCTGAACACAGATCAAAAGAAGTCAATACGGCGCAAGATACGATATCATCAAAGAAGGACAGTAATATTTTAAAAGAAGCAATTTCAGAATAATTAGATTAGAATTATTCCTAGTCGTGATTGAGTACACTCTCATCCTAGATCCTATATCCTAGAGCAGGCTCGCAGCAGTACAACTAAGTTGTTGTACCACCACGACATCGTACTAATTGCGAATCGAGACCCGCATGGGCCACCACCAAAAATGTGTCACGATCCGCACCCGAAAAATTGGGCATGAGTCGTGGGTACGTCCAGCCTACGCCGCAGCATCGGCGGTAGAACGCTGTCTAGGTCAACTATCTAGATAACAATCTCACACAATCAATATATAAACCTGTCAAGATCTCAACTCCAAACGGAGGAGCAATATCATAATGATAATCAAGTACTCAATCATGAATCTAAGCACGATAAGATAACACAGAAAACTAACAGCTATAAAGTCTAACCAACAACAACTACTACAACAACCACAACATCAATAATAATAATACATCATCCAAAATAATATACAAACAAGGTCTCAATCCAAAACCGGAGACAAATCCGGTGCTAAAAGCTAATAAAAATAATAACAACCACAAATAAAATATAAATATAATTAATTATAAATAATACACAATTAACCCAAATTAAAATAAAAAAAATACCCGGCTCTGAAAATGGGGTGGTGACATAGAGTATCAGCTAAAGTGTCAGAACCTAAAGTAGGTTATTGTGTACCTTGAGCATGCAATGAACTAATTTGGACTATTGAGTATCCTGGAATGTAGTAAGTTTAAAGCTCAGGCTCTATCAAAAATCAGTGATATAAGGGCATCTGTTGGTGCATATGTGCATCAAGCATTGGTGTATCAGATAGGGGCCTGTGGAGATTATCAGTTAGCAAGGTGTAATTGAAGCTTAGGATGAAGTTAAGGTGCAGGTGTTATTGTTAACATTTGGGGTTCGGGCATTGGCTTGGAGACCCAAGTGCCAGTATCAGTAGGGTATAGGGAAATCTGAGCACTGATACCTTTGCATCAGTAAAAGGGTTCAATAATAAGGATTGTGGTCTATTATGCATCTACGTAGGTTGGTGCACATGTATACCAGTTGGAACTATTAGAGAGATGAGTGCAGTAGCCTTATGCATAGGGCAAGGGGGGATTGGGATACTGATACATGGAGTATCAATTGGAGTGCAAGAGGAGAATATTAAGGGGAGAAGCTAGAACTGATACATATTCGTATCAGTAGCAACTGCAACAGTTGAGCAGTATACTTCAGGTGCACTACATGTACACATAGAAGTCATTTGGAAATGAGGGGTCTATTGTAGTGCTACCTGGGAGTAATGAGTGATGGTGAGTCTAGGGTTGGCTAAGGTATTAGTGTGATACTTGGTATCATTAAAACTAAGTATCATAGTGTTAAGTAAGGTAATTGGCATGAGTATAGGTGTTGTACCATAATAAGATATTAAGGTATTATGATACTAAGGAGTATCAACGAACTATATATTGTGGTAGGTTGTGAGTACCAAGGTAAGTATCTAAGTTAAGATATTAAAGTTGGGGTAATAAGGTTTTGGGTTGTAGTATCAGTTGAGATATTACTTAATACCATGTATATATGTATATGAGTTAGATACTTACCTTATTATTAACTAATATAGTTAGGTAATGACATAGATAGCCTGGTAAAGACCTTATTTTGGCCTAATAATAGTATTTCAACAGAGTTAATAATATTGTATTTGTAAAATACCAAGTGATATTATTTTGATATTTAGGCCTTTGTGATTCCATCTTGGACATCGATCCTCATTCTTTGCTCAGGACCCAGGCGAGTACATTCTCTGACAGTTTTTATTATTTTTATAATTACTATGATTAAAGTTGTAGTATATACTTGATTCTGACATAGTAGATACATTGGCTAGTATGATAGATTTCTGTCACGAGGATGTGATTATATCCCGCTTTACATGCATCATAGCTTATCCCACATATTACGTAGGGTATAGCCTGACCATTTACATGCCTCATGGCCTATTATATATGATTATCATAACTATTGTTCGTATCATAGCTAACCAGATGGTTAGCCTGACCTCACATGTATCATAGGAAATCATATATAACAAGTCTGATCTAGTCCCAAGCCGATCACATAGCAAACTGATATTTCACAACACTTAGCTAGAATTTTTATTCTTTCATTCCAGTTCACTCATTTCTAGTATTAACATATATTTGTTTCATTACTGGTTAGTTCTATATGCTGATTACATGTCTCTCAACTATTCCTTATTTTCTAGTATTTCTTTATCATGTATTTTCTTGCACTGTTTTATAGTTTTTGTCAATATAATTAAAATTACTGTTAGTGTTTATGCTTCGCTCTAATCCTGACTGGATAATATTTTTAAGAGGTTCTTGAGGATTTCTATCCTACCCACTATGGTCCAAGAATAGATGGAGATTACATCCCAGAGATTCTAGAGGAGCCACTCTCCTTAGAGGAGACACCACCCATGGTCGTTTAGACAACATTTGGCCTAGTTTATTATGTATTTGATTATTATAAGCTGTGAGACTTGGGGGTATTAGGTTGAGACTTATTTATGTTGAGATAGCTAGACTCTAGACTTTTATTATTAGAGTTGTATTCTAGACTTATGTCAGATTTTTCTTATATCTTTTACATCTTATCGTGCCATTTACTTTTATATATTATTGTGATTGAGTACCTATGAAGTGATGATCATTTGCATATTCATTGTCCTCCTTATGGAGTTGAGATCATTGACAGGTTATTTTATGAGTTATGATTTGTAGTATTGAGACTTAGACATCGTTCTACCACTGATGTTGCGACGTAGGCTGGACGTACCCACGGTTCATGCCTAAATTATGGGTGTGGGTCGTGATACATTTTAGTGGTAGCCCATGTAGGTCTAGTCTAATCTAATCTAGAAGAGTAAGATTAGGACACAACTAGTACAGTATCGTAGTAGTGCTCATACTTAGAGTTCAAATACGAGCATGAGATAGGGTATAGATGAGAGTATGCTCAATCACAACTAAAAAATTTCTAATTCTATTTTGCTATTCTGAATAACTGTTTCTTTTAAAATTTTACTGTCCTCCTTGATGATATCGCATCTTTTGTCTAAATTAATTCTTTTTTGGTCGATCTTTAGGATGCCACCGAAGACTAGGTCATTGAGATTTGGACCCGCAGCTTCCGAGAGGTCTTCCACCTCTCGATCTGCTATCCAGACAGCTGGAGTTTTCCCTCCTACTAGACCTGTTCATATAGGAGTTTTTGCATCTTTCAGGGATCCTCCTCCCCTACCTGTCCAGAGGGTTGTCTCGGCAGTTGCGGAGGACCTTCCACCACTACAGATTTTATTTTCAAGAGGTGTGACAGCTAACGAAGCATAGATGTTCGCAATGATCTAGGGCAGGGTAGATGCTCAAAGGATATCGGCAAAGGCTCACTCAGTTTAGGCTAAGGCCCAAAGGGTGTAGGCAGAGGTGCACCAAGCGTAGACTGAGATGATAAGGGAGAGTATGGAGAATGCCTATTGGTTGGCTCTCCAGGTAGTTGAGAGTGTTGCACAGCAGCATCCTGGCTAGCAGCAGCAGCCGTAACATAGGTCAGGCACTATAGTAGACTTCAAGAGGATGATGTCTCGGGAGTTCAAAGGCATTGAGGGGATACTCTATGCTGATGACTGGCTGGAGGACATAGAGAGAAACTTGTGTTTGGCTCAGATTCCAGAGAGTCTGCAGATCGAGGCCGTCGACAACTAGATGTTCGATATCGCGTTGACTTAGTATAGTACGAAGATGAGACTTACTGCTAGAGGACTTACTTGGGAGGCTTTCAAGGATCTTTTCAAGAAAATTTTATTTCCTAATATGGCCTTGGGATCCTTGGAGAGTCAGTTCCATGATTTAGTCCAAGAGAACATATCAGTCGACGAGTACGCCGCAAAGTTTTGCCACTTAAGTCATTTTGCGCTGTCGATGCTTCGGAACCCAGGAGACCGAGCCCAAAAGTTCTGGAAGGGGCTGATAAGAGAGATCATGTCTTGTACTTCTGGAAGTTGCACTTCTACCTTTTAGGGCATTCTGATGGATGCTCAGATTACTGAGGATAATCTGGATCTCATGCCCAAAAGAGGACACAACATTTCTGGAGGAGCTAGTTTTAGTGCAGGATCGGCCAAGCATCCCCACTTTTAGTAGCAACAGAGGTCGTATAAGCACCAGCAGTACCAGGCACCAGCTCGAGAATATATCAAGCAGTCGTCGCAGAGGCAGTCCCATCCGATGTGCAGTGTTTGTTCCACGAGAAGTCGGGACACACGAGAGAAATCTGTAGAAAAAGGCTGGCTACATATTTGTCTTGTGGATAGTCAGTGCACCAGTTGAGAGAATGTCCATGTATTTAGAGTGGAGCAGCCACTCAGAGGGGACCTAACAGAGCACCTACTGCACTAAGAAGCCAACAGAGGGGACCACCACTTCCGCCACAGCAGAAGAGGTTTGTCCCACAGTAGTAGTAGCAAAGAAGTGCAACCCAGGGAATAGCGTATGCCATGACGGTCGAGGAGGCCGAGCCAGTAGGAGATATGATATCAGGTTTAGTTCTTCTCAATTCTATTCCAGCACTTTTATTATTCGATTTTGGTGCTTCCCATAGTTTCATATTTGTATCTTATGCTCTTAAGCATCGTTTAGAGGTAGAACCCTTAGACAGGACTTGCAAGATCATGACTGGCGGAGGCATTATCCTAATAAGTGATTTTTGTAAGGACAAGAGAGTATCATTGGAAGGCCAAGAGTTTAGTGTACGCTTACTCGTAATGCCACTTCCGGGTTATGATATTATACTTGTGATAGATTGGTTAAGTAGGCATCATGCTACTATAGATTATCGTGGAGGGAGAGTGATATTTCGACCGCCAGGAGAGCCAGAGTTTAAGGTCGCCGGAGGAACAATAGAGCAAAGCAGGGGCACTTTTTGTGGAGCTAGGATGGAGGAATAGGAGTTATCACATCCTTTGATAGCGGAGTTTCTGGATGTCTTGCCAGAGTAGTTGCCAGGTTTGCCGCCAAACAGAGATGTCTAGTTCACTATAGACTTGGTGCCAGGTGCAAAGCCAATATTATAGCACGTCTATATGGTCAACAATAGTGAACTGGCATAACTGAAGAAGTAGGTTGTAGGATAAGGACTTCATCAAATCTATTTTATCACCGTAGAGAGCTTCGATATTGATCGTACCAAAAAAGGATGGTCGGTATGCATGTGTATCGACTATAGAGCTCTAAACAACCTAACTATCAAGAACAAATATCGACTGTCGAGGATAGATGATCTCTTCAATCAGTTGAGTGAAGTAAAGGTATTCTCAAAGGTATACTTGAGGTCAGGTTACCACCAGGTGAAAGTGAAGAAAGAAGATATTTCAAAGACAGCTTTTCAGACACGATATGGCCAGTTTGAGTTCATGGTGATACCGTTTGGATTTACTAATGCACCGACAGTATTCATAAACCTGATAAAAAAGATGTTCTACTAGTACCTTGCCAAGTTCATGGTGGTGTTCATTGATGACATTCTTGTATATTTGAAGACCTCGGAGGAGCATGAGGAGCACCTAAGGATGGTTTTGGAGACTCTCAGGAAATAGAAGCTTAATGGAAAGCTTTCAATGTGCAAGTTCTTTCTTGACAAGGTCAAGTTCCTTGGGCATGTAGTGACAAGTGACGTGATCTCAGTTAACCCAAAGAACATTATGCCAGTGGAGTCGTGGACTACTCCCAGTTAAGTGGCTGAGATCAGGAGTTTTCTCGGACTAGCAGGTTACTACAGGAAGTTTGTACATGACTTCTCTAGGATTGTAGAGCCGATGACTAGCTGACTAGAATGGATATGGATTTTGTCTAGTCGGAGGATTGTTATGCCGAATTTGATGAGCTGAAAAAAAGATTAACAACAGCTCCAGTATTAACGTTGCCATCGGGGACCGGTGGATTCACAATCTACAGTGATGCTTCAGGGAAGGGTTTGGGTTGCATTCTTCAGCAGTATGGGAAGGTGATTGCCTATGCTTCTAGACCATTATGTCATGCCCCGATCCCGAAGGTCCCAACAATACCCCCGTCGGGCGCGAATCACCGTGCCTCGGTGCTCCGGTAGGGCGTATTGTCGTTTGCCATCGGAACGTGATGTCGTACGAGCCTGGGATTACGCCCACACAAGGCAACATCATTAAAGTTATGGCTATCATCGAATTGATCGAGTACGTAGTGGAGGGACAATGTTGCAAACATTATTCTATCTAAATAAATAGGGCAAATCAAGGCACAAGATCCTTTGAATATAATGGCATTATTCCACACATTATGTCCCTCTATACAAAAGCAACTGAAAGCAATCGATATGGCTCAAGGCATCGAAACCAGATTTTTGGATCCTGGGGATGAGGCACGGCTATCGCTTCATCGGACGATCCAGCACCTGCGAACAAGTAAACTGTTGGTAGGTAAGTACTTTGGAGATAGTACCGGTGAGTCTAAAAATCAACATAGAGAACAAATATTTACAAAAACCAACACTAAGTAATTATGTTATAAAATATTATATTACTAGTGATTTTTTAGTTTTACCTATATTCGTTATATGCAACACAGGAACATAGTCATATTACTTCTTTTTTGGAAACATCATTAAAATCAGAGTTTATGATCGATTCATTCAAGCACATAAGATAAGCCGATTATTCTATTACCATGGTTTGCATAGCGTGTCTCATGAGCTATACCCAAAGACTCTAGGGATAATACACCATCTAGGAACTATCCTTCTATCAAGCAAATAAGATAAACTATCTATATGCTTTCAGTCTTCGAGAAACACAGAATCAGTAGCGGTAATCCAACTAACCAATGACTGTTTTATCTAATGCTATTAGCAGCTGTGACTCATGGTTGCTCTTCACTAACATTATTGCAACCGGGACCAAGGTTTAACTCTTCTCTAATAGCCATTGTTCGACCGATGAGAATATATAAACTACTATCAGATAAACTCTATGATACAGACGAAATGAATAAGCAGACCATCTATCTATTGTCTTTTATCTCTGTGCGGACTGGCCACCATCTCTCTGAATAAGTTCAAGCATGATGTGGTTCTATCAAACCACAAGAAATATGGAAATATGTTCAAGCAATCTCTTACTCTTCTTATTAGCATGGCAAGGTTCTCTATTGACAAGCATTCAAGTTCTAGTAAAGCATGCAGTTCTATTATTCATGCAACGAAAACAATAATCTTCTTAGCAATAGGCATTATAAAACTTATATTCATTATTAAGGCGTGTAAGAATCAGAAAATGAAGTTCTGTCCACTCACTTAGATCAGTCATCTCCTGGATCAACAAGGAGCTCTTAAGAAAGATATTATTTTTGAGTCAGCAAATCGATATCTCTTGTACATAGTGCCTACGCAGAACAGGGCACTACATACTTACCTACCAAGAAAGAGTTTTGTCCTCGAAACTCAAGGAGAAACTTTCGATATCCAGAGCAGTGATAGTCCTCATCCCTCACCATCCTCAATTAAAAATTCTAGCAAACCATAAGCACGAAAGCACAACTCTCAAGCAACAAATCAAATCTAAAAAACTTTTGTACAACTTTGAGAATATCTATGGACTTATTGTATGGAACGCCCTAATTAATAACAATATTAATGCACAAGGAATCATCATTTAGAAATGATAGCAAAATAGGCGTAAGGGCTAAGGATCGAGTTTCTCTGATACCATTATGTCACGTTTCGATCCCGAAGGTCTCGATAACGCCCGCGCCGGGCATGAATCCCCGCGCCTCGACGCTCCTACGGGGCGTATTGTCGTTTGCTATCGGTACATGCCGTACGAGTCTGGGATTGTGCCCGCACAAGACAACAATGTTAAAGTTGTGGCTATCATCGAATCGATCTAGTATATAGCAGAGGGACAGTGTTGCAAACAATATTCCATCTGAATAAACAGGGCAAATTAAGGCACGAGGTTTTATGAATACAATGGCATTGTTCCATATATTATGTTCCTCTATACAAAAATAGCTCAAAGCAATCAAAATGGCTCAAGGCATCGAAACCAGATTTTAGGGTCTTAGGGATGAGGCACGTTTATCGCTTCCACGGATGATCCAGCACCTACAAACAAGTAATCTGTTGGTGGGTCAGCAATTTGGGAAAGTACTGATGAGTCTAAAATTAATGAAGAGAAGTAACATTCATTAAAACCAACACTAAGTAATTATGTTATAAAATATTATATTATTAGTGATTATTCTAGTTTTACCTATGTTTGTTACGTGCAGCACAGTAACGAAGTCATATTACTTCTTTTTTGGAAATATCTTTGAAATCAGAGTTCATGTTCATTTCATTTAAGCACACAAGACAAACCGATTATTCTACTACCAGGGTGTGTGCAGCGTGTCTCTTAAGCTATATCAAAGACTCTACGAATAATACACCATCTAGGAACTATTCTTCTATCAAGCAAACAAGATAAACTATCTATATGCTTTCGATCCCCAAGAAACTCAGGATCAGTAGTGGTAATCCAGCTAACCAATGACTCTTTTATCTGATGCTATTAGCAGTTTTGACTCATGGTTGGTCGTTACTAACATTATAGTAGCCGAAACCAAGGTCCAACTCTTCACTAATAGCCATTGTCCGACCGATGTGAATGCATAAAATACTATCAGATAAACTCTATGATACAAACAAAATAAATAAGCAAACTATATATCTTTTTTTTTTTATCTCTGTACGAACTGACCGCCATCTCTCTGAACTAGTTCAAGCACGATGTGGTTCTATTAAAATATAAGCGATATAGAAACATATTCAAGCAACCTTTTACTCTTATTATTAACATGGCAGTGTTCTCTATTGTCAAGCATTCAAGTTCTAGCTAAACATGTAGTTCTATTATTTATACAACAAAAATAATAATCTTCTTAGCAACAAGTATTATAAAACTCAGATTCATTATTAAGGTATATAAGAATTAGAGAACGAAGTTCAGCCCACTCACTTAGATCAGTCATCTCCTGGTTCAACAAGAAGCTCTTAAGAAATATATCATTTTTGAGTCAGAAAATTATTATCTATTATACATAGTGCCTACGCAGAGCGAGGCACTACAATTACTTCCTTATGAAAAGAACTACCCCACCTACGATTTATAGTTGGCAACGGTTATATTTGTTCTAAAGCTGTGGATATACTATCTGTACGGAGAGCGTGTAAAAATCTTCACAGACCACAAGAGCTTGAAGTACGTGTTTACAAAGAAAGATTTAACATAAGGCAGAGAAGGTGGTTGGAGTTGATAAAGGACTTTGAATTTTATTACTGTACCACCCAGGGAAGGCCAACGTAGTCGCCGATGTCTTGAGCAGGTATCCGATGGCTATGTACTTGACGACAGACAGACACTTGTTGGCCGATCTTGAGATCTTGGGAATTGAGGTGTTAGTTCCTGGTATCGAGATTCAGATGTGAGGATTATAGATATAGTCCAAGATGATGGACATAATTAGAGCTACATAATAAGATAATGAGGCTCGGAGGAGTATCAGGGCACATATTCGGATAGGGTTATCAGAGGACTTCATTATTGCTGATGATGGACTGTTGCGGCACGGTACTAGGATATATGTGCCAAGCGGGGAGATACGAAAGAAGATTTTGTAGGAGGCACATCGCTCTCAGTACTCGATACATCCAGGCGCTAATAAGATATATCGAGACCTGAGGGAGCACGTATGGTGGTATGGTATGAAGCACAAGGTAGCACACTTTTTACCTTGATGTTTAGTATGCCAGCAAGTAAAGGCGGATAGACAGAGGCCAGGTGAATTGCTTCAGCCTTTACCCATCCTAGAGTGGAAGTAGGAGTATATGAATATGGATTTTGTTTCTGGGCTTCCGTGTTCTCCAGGAAAAAAGACATAATTTGGGTCATCGTAGACAGGTTGACCAAATCTTCCCACTTCTTACTATTCAAAGTGGGTACATCGACGAAGAAGCTAGTAGAGATTTATGTGCGACAGATTATCAGATTATATAGGGTTCCTGTGAGAATAGTCTCAGATCGGGATGTATATTTCACTTCCCAATTCTGGAGGAGTTTGCAGGCTAGCTTGGGTACTCAGCTCTAGTTTAGTACCGCGTATCACTCCTAGACAAACGGGCAGTCAAAAAGGACTATTCAGACTCTCGAAGATATGCTACACACTTGTGTTCTGGATCTCGGTAGTTCTAGGGAGGATCATCTATACCTGATAGAATTTTCTTACAACAATAACTACTAGGACAGTATTGAGATATCACTATTCGCTCAATATCACCATTCGAGGCTCTATATGGACGGAGGTGTCGCACACCGTTATCTTGGGATAATATCAAAAAGAGAGCCTTGTTGGGACCAAAAATGGTCATGGATGCAGCAAAAAAGGTAAAACTCATCAGAGATAGACTTCGAGTGGTGCAGGATCGACAACGATATTAGGCCGACAGCCACCGTAGACCCTTGGAGTTTGAGGTATAGATTTTGTTATAATTGCTTGTGATTACTTTTTTTAGATTGCATGTTAAGGTTGTATGGTTCTAGGTTGGCGATTTGGTGTTCTTGTGGATTTCTCTAATACGGGGTATGATTCACTTTGGTAGAGGCGGGAAGCTTAGTCCACGGTATATCAGACCTTTCGATATTCTTATGAGGGTCGGTATAGTAGCCTACAGACTAGACTTATCACCTGCACTAGAAGGAGTACATGACATGTTCCATATTTTACAGCTGAGACGGTACATGGAAGATCCTAGTCATATACTAGATTACTCGGAGATCGAGGTTGGTCCGACTCTCAGTTATCCTGAGTAGCCGGTAGAGATTTTGGATCGCAGGAAGAAGGTATTTTGGAACCACACTATTCCTTTAGTTCGTATTTCATGAAGACGTCACTCTCCAGGTGAGTCAACCTGGGAGAGGGAGGACAAAATGTGCGAGCAATAACCGTATCTCTTCAAGCCTTGAGGAATAGTTCTTAGTATTCTGATTATGTTCTTGTGCTAGTATAGTTCCATTTTAAGGACAAATATTTTTAGGAGGGTAGACTTGTCACTACCATATTTCTAGAGTAGAGACATTATTGTCTTTTAAAATACTATATATATATATATTATGTTTATAGTTGCATGATGTGTATAAATAACATGGATTAGTGGACTAGACTTGATGAGACCATTAGACTCAACCTTAGACTAGACATTTGAACCTTCTAATTAGTCCCTATCTATTTAAATTAGAATATAGTTAAACCCACTCATTAGGAATAAAAATCCCATTAATTAAATAACTCTTTATGACAACCATATGGGGGCATTATGGACTTTGTGCATTAGCTAGCCCGAGGTTTAGTGGCCGCCCTATATAGAGAGAGGGAGCCTCCCTCTTTGTTCTTTCATAGCTTATAAAGAAAAACCCTAGAAATTATTTTTCCCCGAATCCTTTCCTTCCTCAACCAAAATTTAGAATTTAAATCCCTAAACCCTCTATTTTCCCTCATCTAAGAAGCCTTGAAGCTTAGGTTTCAACAAGCTTGGGAGAAGAAGAAGTTTCCATTAGGAACTCATCTCCCAATAGGTGAAAATCTAAAATTTCTTCTTTAAATTCTATTATTATTATTTGTTTGACCATTTGGAGCCCATCCATGGTACAGGAATAGCTATAAGCGGGGAAAATTAGTTTCCTTAGGTTCCTATATTGTTTTTTTCATGGTGTTATATGTATACTTGGGGTTTTGTATTTTAAGGGGTGTATTTCCCCCTATTTTTCATAACAACTAATCATACTATATATATATATATATATATATATATATATATATATATATATATATATATATAAATATATATATAAATATATATATATATATATATATTATATGAATATATGTTACTAGCGGTGATTTTGGGGTTTTGGCAAGAGGATTGGTTGTGTATCATGAGCATCTTTCTTGTGCACACTAGGTGTTTGTTAAAATTACCCATAGAGGGTGTAACCTAGTTAGAATGCTAAATTCTTATGATACTGAATACATATACGTATATAAATATAAATATATTAGTGTACATATACACACACACTCACACACATATATATATAAACTAGTGGGTGTGTATGCTTGTTCTTACACAAGTATGTGTGGGGTGTGCTAGAGGGATATCGGGTATGTTGGTGTATCAGTATGCAGTGGTGGTCTGCCTTTGTGTCAGTTGGTTTATACTATTCGTGCAGTGAGTTGAAGGGGTGTGTGCGCAGTCGGGTAGGAACAAACAAAAAGAAAGTTTAGGAAACCTTATTTTAAAAACAAACAAAAAGAGAACAAAGAAATCCTAGACAAAAAATCTAAGTACAATATTTTTGATTTGGGTAATGTGATAATGGAGATCGAGTACTACAGCGACTCCGTTGACGGTCCGAGGAGGGAATGAGGATGCTCTCTTCTTTCTTCTCTCTTCTGAGCTTGTATGCACATACATAGCTTGCCTAGAGGGGTATGGTCTCTGAAGGAGAAAAATCAGCCATTAAAATATCCAAGTTGCTTCTATTTATAACCATCATGCTGATGGGCTATAGGTAGCGCATGTACTTTTGTTTGGTGCTCGCAGGAGGCTCCTTCTACAGAATTCAGTTGCAACTAAAGCCGTATGTTTTGGGTAGGTTGCCACGTGCACATCCTTAACATAATGTAGTTGAGTCTAGGATAAGCTTCCTCGTGGATGTTTGTTGCAATTTATTGTTGCTGAAGGTCTGGATGGTTCTCATCTTTTGTTTGCATGACTTGGTCAGCTTGATACGTGGCCCAACTTTAGTTGGAGAGAATCACTTTAGTTGAAGTAGAAAGATTTTGTCTTAGGAAACTATGCCATGGTGGACGTATGAAGTCTGGGACGCATAGGACGCATCGAACACATAGAGTCTGGAACGCCTTGGTCAAAAGATGCATGTAATATATTGAGTCTAGAATGCATGTAGCTAGAGACGTATGGACCGCAAGGAGTTTGGAACACATGGGGATAGAGATAAATGGAACTCATGGAGTCAAAAATGCCTGTAGCCTCGTATACGTACCACTGCACGCCTGTCAGGAGTAAATTTATGCTAACGTAAGGTTCTGTCATTTAGCGTGCTCATATCTTTCGAGGCATTCAGAAAGTCCTTTCTATCAGGATTTTGTGTTAGACATAATTTTTGTGTCTGGCCTTTATCTGGCCAATATTGGGGTGCATGGATGCTTGAGGGAGTAGTGGCGCTTGACAATGCTGGCGCATACGGACACTAGTTACTTAGTGGTGCATGGCACTGCTAGCGCATGGGAACACTAGTTACTAAGTGGTGCATGACACTGATGGTACACGGGAACACTAGTTATGAAGCAGTTGGCATGTGACACTGTATTATTATGGCATCGGGGGCTTGATAAATGTGGCACATGGCCTTTGATTAAAGTTGGCGCATTGTAGCTGCTTTTCTGGGATGGATAGTCGTTCTGCGGCCTGATTTCTTCTAACTCTATCTTGGGATGCATGTTTTTTGGATGCATGGATCTTGATTTTTCTTACTTCTCCCATGTGCGAAGTAGAAGTATTCCCAAGGTGCAATTATAATAATCAAAATTAGGATATGACACATGTCACGAGTATTATGGGCATCAACAATCCTGGATCTTGAATTGCCATGTGGCAGCATTAAAATATTATGCGCCTACTGTGCCATGTGCCAACATGTAGCACACGTACATGCGCCTACATAATACCTTCCTAAAGGCTATAAATAGTGGGTATTTTTCCACAAAAAAAGAGGAGACCAGGATCACAACCAGGATCCCTAGCACGCTGACAAAAAAGCAAAAGGGTGAGAAGGAGAAACAGAATCCTTAAAGTCTCGTCAACCCCCTTGTTTCTGGATCGTCAACAGAGTAAAGAAGCTGCTACAGTGTATAGGATCATAGGACAACTCTAGAGGAGGGTGAATAGAGTGCGGTAGAATAATCTATCCAATTAAAAATTATGTACAATATGAAGGCAGCTAACAACTAACAGTATATATGTAAGATATATATATACAAAATAGTAAGAGTAAGAGAGTAAAAATGCAAACACCATGATGCATACTAGTTTTCCTCTGAAAGAACTAGTCTAGTCCTGAGAACTTTTGCTCAGAGTAGTATCCACTATAATCACCAATAGTGAATCACAAGCTTTGATCTGAAGGTTAACAACCACGAGTTTTGATCCGAAGGCTCGCAAGTTCTGTCACTACCACTTTTCTGAGTAAGGGTATTTTAGTTATTTTGTATATTTAATTTTGATATATATTATTTATTTAATAAATACAGTTAATAGCATATTTGTATTATATATATATATATATATATATATATATATATATATATATATATATATATATATATATATATATATATATATATATATGTGGCTTGATTAATTGATTAGTAAGAAGGTAGCTTTTAGTTAGGCTATTCGTTAGTGGACCTAATGAGCCTAAATGGACTTGGCATAACTCAATAGATTGACCATTTGGATTAGTCTAGTCAACAAATTAATTAGTGTAGTTTGACTTAGAAAATTAATTTCCCTTTTTATTAAAACCTTCCCAAATCAAAGCCATTAATTAACTAATTAGTTATGACCAAACTTGAGGTCATATTAGACATTCTAAACTAGCCTAACCTAACCCTATAGTGGCTGGCCCCCTTTCCCATTGAGAAAACCTTCTCCTCGTTTCTCTCCCCCTTTTAAATCAAACCCTAATTTGTGCTTTCCCCTTTCTGCTCTATTTCACCATCAAACCTCCGCCAAATTTCCCCCAACCACTCTCATTTCACTAATCTAGAAGGCTAGAAGCTATTGGAAACAAAGGATTTAGAAAAGGAGCCATTGGAGCTTGAGTTGAGGCATTTGGAAGCAACATGGAGCTTTACACTGGGAATACATCTCCCAATAGGCAAATATAAAATCTAACATTGTAGTTTGCATATAATTAGTGTAAATAGGAATTTAGAACCGATCTTTGCATTAGGGCTACCCATGGGGAGATGCTTGGGCTTTATTGGACCCCTTTAGGGATTTATATATTGGTATTTGTGCCAATTTTAGGGGAAACCGAGAATGGCACTCCAAGTATTTAATATTATCTTTAGAGGAAATAAGTAGGTTTATTAGTGGGTTGTGATCGAGTTATTTTTCCACAATTGGATACGAGTAGGCTGTATCACATGATTTTGTGATATGGGATGATTTGAGTATTTTTCCTTCGACACGGGTGCCACCAACATATAAAATATTTGAATAGCCTTTGGATTGGTTCTCTAACACTTAGAATAGGTTCTAGTAGACGATTAGAACTTGTGAACACAATTTTGATGGTATTTGGATATATTTGGGGTGCTATCATGAGCGTTTCGGGGCATGTCATGAAACGCACACCAAGCACTTGTCAAAATAATATATAAGTCATTATTGAATTTAGGTTCAATTTTTGTCTTGAGTATAGCTTGGTTTACTCATTATAGATTACGTATAATATATCCTAGAAGTTATATATATATATATATATATATATATATATATATATATATATATGAAAGTTATATAAGTATTGGTTGTAGAAGTGTTCATGTGTTATACCCATATGTCCATAACCTGTGAGTGTGTTTATTTTGCTTACTATACTCAACTTCCTTGGTATGTTTTATGGTTTTACCACAGTTTAGATGAAGTAGAGTAAGGAGTTAACCAACTGTCGGGTAGACAGTTGTGGACACTCACCTCTGTTTGCTTAGGAGTTAGGTATTGTGTTCAGTTACCTGTGCCTTCATTATCGAACTTTATAACCAACAGTGAGCAGCCACAATAATTTGTGTGTTCTGTCACACCCACTTGAGTGTCTGTTGTAATCTGAGAGCAGTCGTTTGCTTTTTGCATTCATAAGCTAGTTGATTAGTTGGGATGAGAAGCCCTAGCACTATTGATATGTATCAGTCCTTGTAAATCCTGTGAGTAGCCTCCCTTGTATATGTGTATTAGTCACCTATGTTTGTGTGTGGACATTCATTTACTGTGAGTATGGTCATTCACTTGTGTATATACATCCTTAGCTATCGGGTTAACTTTTTTTTCACCTGTATATGTGGTCTTGTGACTTAAAGTCATCAAGAGCAATGAGTATTAGTCACTGTGACCTATTAACAGCCCCTACCCTTTGTTGCCCCCTTGTATTAGTCTTGTTTAGCCACTTAGTTCAATAATGTTTAGTATTAATTTAGGATTGAGTTGTTATTTATATAGTTAGATATAAATACCTCTATGAAGTATTTGTATTAATAAATACTTAATATCCATATGAGTTAAGTTTAGGATATGAGTTAAGAAGCATGGTGTCAACCAAGGTATTAGTTAGATAAATATTAGCTAGTTGATATCCATAGGTAATATAGTTCATAGTATATTTAACTTGTGTATTTATAATAGTGTTAACCAATACTTAGTGTTAATAGATAAATATTTATACACTTGGGAAATAGACTAGTTTAGCTAGTTTTAACTTAGAATAATAGGGTTGACCTAGTTTTGACTATAGTTGACCAATATTGACTAGTTTGACTTTAAAAGTCAACCCTTGACCTAGTTTGAGCTCATTTGACCATTGACCTAGTATGACCTAGAGATCACCCATTTCTTTATTTTAAATTTATTTATTTTTTATTACACCTAGTAACCTGTAAATTCCTATATAGGTCTGTATGACACCGGTTCAGGCATTATTCCACTTCACTTGCTCAGAACCTCAGGTGAGTACATTCTTTAATAGTTTTCTTATTTGATAGTCTCTATGTTTCATGTACTTAATATTGAGATATTTGATTCCTGATACAATGGTCACACGGATTGGTATACGTGGATCCTTGTCATTAGATGTTATTGTCATGATAACTCACTGATTATCGTATCGTGCTTCGTTATTAGTCAGTGATTACCGTAATATATTTGTGATTATATATACCGTGATCATAGTACCTGATATTATATACCGTGTAGTATGATATATGTGTTATAATATGTCATAATTCTGATCTGTGTACTAGTCAGGGGGATGGAGAGATATTAGTAGATATGCGATCATACCTTATAGTCCGCGATATAGTATAGCCCTTGATAGTTAGCAGATCATGCAACTCATGTATGATCATGCTAGCTCATCTTTTATATATAGCTTGTGTTAGGCCCAAGTCGATCACATTATCTTACTAATATTTTAAGGCACTTGTTATATTATTTTTGTATTTCCAGTTTATTGTATTGATATTCCTTATATATGGTTCTCAGTTGTTTCCATATCTTGTCATGATATTTCCTTTCGTGTTGTCTACTATTTCTGTTACTTTTCATCATTTATTTTTTTGCTATTGATGTTTCATAGTTTTTGTCAAGTATTGGAACTGTTATTGGGTTGTACTTCGCTCCAACCCTAACTAGATATATTTTTTAGATTATTAAATAGAGGAATGATCTCTTACGTATTAAGGGCGCAGTATGATGAGGCAGTTGAGCCAGTACCCGTAGAGCCTCTTGAAATAGTACTACCAGCTGGAGGGACTTAGACTTTTTATTACGAGTTGTATTTTATTTTAGTAGACTTCATGGCATATATTATTATTTTGGGTTTTATGTTGAGATTAGACTTGTATTGAGACTCTTGTATTTTTTTACATCTATTCCATATCGTGCCATTCTTTCTCTAGTTATTTTTGTAATTGATTATTGTTTACCATATTATCTTATTGTCCTCCATTTGGAGTTGAGATAGCATGACAGATACCATATGTATATATATTGTGTGAGATATGTAGATAGTTATGTTGACCCAGACATCATTTTTTCGTCGATGCTGTAGCGTAGGTTGTGTGCTGTTCACCACTTGTACCCTTATTCCGGGTACGGGATGTGACATATTTTTAGTGGTGGCACATGCAAGTCTTTGAGAGGTCACAATTAGTGCAATATTATAGTAGTTCTCAGAGTTAGAGTGCTACTACGAGCCTACTTTAGCATATAAGATATAGAATAAGAGCATAATCAATTACAACTAGGAAACACTTCCAAATTATTTTCTTAGCTATCTGAATGCTTGCTTAACTTTGAATATTCTATCCTTCTTTGAGGATATCGTATCTTACTCAAAATTGATTCCTTTGTTTTAATCTAACTTCAAGATGCCGTCAAAAATACGATCCCAGCGCTCTGGTACAATATCAACGAGGTCGGTCACTTTATCGCCTCTGAGGAGGGCAGTACCAGCTACCTCTTCAATAGTTTCAACTCAGTGGGTCACTTAACCGGCTCATGTGGGAGCATTGGCAGCAGCTTTTAGGGGTGCTCCACCTCCGATACAGAGGACAGTCACGATAGTCTTATAGGAGCTTTCATCTCCACCATACGTAGTTGATCAGATGCAGGTGTTTGTGCTCTTTTAGCATATGATAGAGTCCCAGCAGCACCAGTAAGAGGTTATTCGGTAGGCATTGAAAATGCTCACTAGTTAGCACTCGTCCCAGTCGAGAAATTTACCTTGGTCTAGCCACATGTTGCTCTACATTAATTCACCCTACAGCAGTCGAGGCCATAATTATCATAGACTTCAAAAGGATGGGGCCGAAGGACTTTGAAGGCACTAAGGAGATTATTTGTGTTGATGATTGGATAGAAGATAATGAGAGGAACCTGCGGCTGGCACAGATTCCCAAGAGGTTGCAGGTAGAGGCCATAGAAAGCATGATATTTGACATCGTATTGACTTGGTTCAGGATGGACCCATGATCTCAGCGCCTGAACTTTCTTAAAAAGCTTTTAAGGAGCTCTTCAAGGAAAAATTCTTTCCATATGTGGATCTGACATCTTTAGAGAGCCAGTTTTAGTACCTCATCCAGGGAGGTATGACGATAGATGAGTATGCAACAAAGTATTGCAGATTGGGTCACTTCGTGGAGGGAAAGAATCCCCGAGGAAAGGCCCAAAAGTTTAGAAAAAGCCTGAATAGGGAGATTAAATCTCATACTAGTGGATACCGTACCACTACATTTGAGAATATTCTAGTGCAGGCACATCAAGTAGATGATAATTTGGAGCAGCACTCCAAGAGGATAAGTGATCATTCAAGGGCTAGTAGTAGTGTGGGCCAAGGAAAGCGGCCTCACTTTCAGCAATAGCCGAGATAGCAGTTTCAGGTACTATTCCGAATACCGGTACAACAGGCACATCAAGCCTCAAGACCAGCACAACATGCCCTGCAGTGCACTCATTATGAAAAGATGGGACATACACATGAGGTCTGCAGGAAGAGCACCCGTGAGACCACCAGCGGGACAGAAGTGGGGACCTATGTTACCACCACAGCAACAATGGTTTGCTCAGCACCAGCAGCAGCAGATAGGTTCTTAGTGTCAGGGGCGAGCTTTTACCAAGGAGGTTAAGGAAGAGGAGCTAGTCGGAGATGTTATTTCAGGATCAGTCTATCTTGATTCTTTTCTAGCTCATAATTTATTTTATTCCAGTGCTTTACATAATTTTGTATCTGTATCTTTTGCTTTGAAGCATCATCTTGAGACTAAACCGTTGGTGAGGACTTTCAAGATCATGACCTGGGGTGGCATTATCCTGGTCTGTATTGTTTACAAGGATCGGAGAGTATTCTGGGATGCCAAGAGTTGAGCTGGTATCTACTCGTAATGCCACTTCTAAGCTATGATATAATACTCGGGAGGGATTGGTTGAGTAGGCACTATGCTAGTATCGATTATCATAGAGGCTGAGTTTTGTTTTAGACGCCAAGTGAGCCATAGTTTGAGTTCACCAAACGAGCAGCAGGATAGAGCGAAGGAGTCTTCTGTGGAGCTTCGGTTGAAGAGAAAGAGTCGCTATATCCATTGGTTGCAGAATTTATGGATGTCTTTCCGAAGGAATTATCGGGTTTGCTACCAGACCGAGATATTGAGTACATTGTGATACCGTTTGGGTGGATTTTATTTGTACTGCACTGTGTTTTGTTCATTCACATTTTATTGCCTGCCTCAAATTTTAGCCCAACACACCGCTTCCCCCTATAATAGATTTGTAGTTTTATTGTGGGGCTGACTCCGGGGCTCTAAAGTGCTCGAGGAGCTTGTCATTTTTAGAGGAAACTTGCCCAACCCTCCGCCCACACAGGGGCAAGGAGCAGCCATGAGATGCGGCTATTTCTGTAGCACAGTAGGGGAGTTGTAGCACGTGCGTAGAAACTGCTGCAACGTCGTACACTGCACCCATGGAATCCCTTACCTCGCTCGAGCGATAACGCCACTCGATGCGTGGGTCACCTGAGCGTGCCACTGCGCACACGGGTCAGCCGCATTGGACGCATCATGGAGCATAGGATCGTCGAAATCCTGCCCTCCGTACGGACAGGCCTATCGCACGGGACAAAACCTTTCGTGAACACCACCTTCCCCCGATAATAGATTTGCAGTTTTATTAGGAGGTTGACTCTGGGGACCAAAGTGCCCGAGGAGCTTGTCGTATTTTGTGCCGCACCGCAGTACAAAATTATGCACACGATATAGCGTATCAGGCCCACGTCATAGGCAAAATCTGTCGTGGGACAGAGAATTTGCTATGGGGCACTCACGTTGCTCGTCCCTGGGTAGCCAATACGGCCTGTCAGGCCTACGCCCGTGCACAAAAACTGCTTACGTGGGTGGGAAGTATTACAACTGTACGGTTTCTCTGCCTCGTATGGCCTATACACCCTGTCAGCCCCACGCCCGTGCACATAAACTGGTTGGGTGCGCATAATCTATTGCAACTTCAACGTTGCTCTGCCACCGTACGGTCGATACCTCCTATCAGCCCCACGCCCATGCACAGAAACTGGTTGGGTGCCCAGGAACTGCTGTAACGTTAGCGTTGCTCTACCCCATACGGCCAATACACCCTGACAGCCCCACGCCCTTGCACAGAAACTGCTTGCGTACGAAGAAACTGCTGCATTTGCTAAAGTCCAGTTCATCACCGTGGGGTACCCCGATATTGTTTATACCGAAGAAGATGGGTCGGTACATATATGTATCGACTACATGGCTGTCAACAACCTCACTATCAAGAATAAATACATGTTGCCGCAGATTGATGATCTGTTTAATCGGTTGAGTGGAGCGAAGGTATTCTCAAAGACAGACTTGTGGTCGGGGTACCATCAAGTGAAAGTGAAGAAGGAAGACATTCTGAAGACAGATTTTAGGGCTCGGTATAGGCTGTTTGAGTTCCTGGTGATACCATTTGGATTGACCAATACCCCGACGATATTCATGAACCTGATGAATAAGGTATTTCACCAATACCTAGATAAGTTTGTTATAGTTTTTTATTGAGGATATATTAATTTATTTGTAGACCCCGGAGGAGCATGAGGAGCACCTGAGGATAGTTCTGGAGACCCTCAAAAAGGAGAAGATTTATGGCAAACTTTCAAAGTGTGAGTTCTTCCTTGATAAGATTGAATTCCTCAGGCATGTGATTAAAGGAGATGGAATCACAGTAGACCCGAAAAAGATATCAGCAGTTGAGTCATGGTCTACCCCGAGTTTAGTGGCAGAGATCATGAGATTTCCTAGAATAGCAGGCTATTATGGGAGACTTATTCAAGATTTTTCCAGGATTACAGAGCCAATGACTAGGCTGACCAGGAAGGACGAGGAGTTTGTCTAGACAGAGGAGTGTCAGGCCATATTTGTGCAGCTGAAGAAGAGGTTGACTACGACTCCAGTATTGATGTTGCCATCAGGGATATGAGAATTTTCTATATATAGTGATGCTTCACGTAAGAGTTTGGGATGTATGTT
Organism: Iris macrosiphon; assembly: GCA_036927795.1. Classification (NCBI taxonomy): domain Eukaryota; kingdom Viridiplantae; phylum Streptophyta; class Magnoliopsida; order Asparagales; family Iridaceae; genus Iris; species Iris macrosiphon. The sequence goes on along the minus strand of JAYESA010000019.1, from coordinate 116,954,106 downwards.
ATAACAAAACAGAAAGATAATTGCCTATGCTTCCAGGTAATTACGTCCACATCAGAAGAATTACCCTACCCATTACTTGGAGTTGGCAGCAGTCATCTTTTCTCTAAAGTTGTGGAATCACTACTTATATGTAGAGCATATATAGATTATTACAGACCACAAGAGCATGAAGTATGTGTTTACGCAGATGGAGCTCAACATGAGGCAGAGACGATGGTTGGAGTTGATGAAGGAATTCAATATTTTATTTTAGTACCATCCAGGGAAGGCCAACGTACTCGCTGTTGCCTTGAATCGGTATCCAGTGGCTATGTACTTGACGAGGTATAGACATTTATTGGCCGATCTTGATAGCTTGGGTATTAAGATATTATTTTCTGGAGTTATGGCATATATGTAGGGACTTCAGGTACAGTCAGAGTAGATAGACAGAATTAGAGCTGCATAATTCGAGGATGAGTCTCTAAGGAGCATCAGAGCACAGGTTTATATAGGATTAGCAGAGAACTTTACTATTGTAGATGATGGATTATTGCAGCATGGTACCAGATTATGTGTAGTGGGTGGGGCATTATGCAAGAAGGTTCTTCAGGATGTGCATCAATCTTAGTACTCTAGGAATTCAGGTGCCAACAAGATGTATAGAGACATTAGAGAGCATGTTTAGTGGTATGATATGAAGCAGGAGGTGGCAAACTTCGTATCCAGATGTCTGGTATGCCAGCAGGTAAAGGAGGAGAGACATAGACCGAGTAGTTTTCTTCAGCCTTTACCCATTCCAGAGAGGAAATGGGAGCACGTGGCAATATATTTTGTATCAGGGTTTCTGCATTCTCCAGGAGGTAAAGATGCAATTTTGATTATCGCGGACAGGTTAACCAAATTAATCCACTTCTTGCCATTCAAAGTAGGTACGTCTACGGAGAAGCTCGAGGAGATGTATGTGTGGAAAATAGTCAGATTGTATGGAGTTCTTGTAAGCATAGTCTCGGATTGGGATAGTCATTTTATATTCCACTTTTGGAAGAGTTTACAGGCTAGCTTGGGCACCCAGCTCAGGTTTAGTACTGCATATCACCCTTAGACAGACGTGAAGTCAGAGAGAACTATTCAAACTCTCGAGGATATGCTACATATTTGTGTATTAGACTTTGGGGGCTCTTGGAAGGATCACCTTCTCCTGTTAGAGTTTGCTTATAACAAAAGCTACCAGGCCAGTATCGAGATGTCACCTTTTAAGGTATTGTATGGACGGATATATCGTACTCCATTATCATAGGATGATGTTGGTGAGTCAGCCTTATTGGGACCGGAGATGGTCGTCGATGTAGTTGAGAAGGTGAAGCTTATCAGGGATAGACTTCGGGTGTCGCAGGCAGACAACGGCATGGGCCGATAGAAATCAGAGACCATTAGAGTTTGAGGTATAGATTTTGTTTATATTTCTTGTAATTGCTTTATCTAGTTAGAGTGCCAAGACTGTATTTTGTGTTAGGTTGGCGATCTGGTGTTCTGGAGGATTCTCCAATACGGGACATAATTTACTTTTATTGAGGCGGGAAACATAGTCCATGGTACATTGGACCCTTCGATATCCTTGAGAGGGTCGGTGCGGTAGCCTACAAACAAGATTTGTTGCACGTACTAGAAGGAGTGCACAACGTATTCCATGTGTCACAACTGAGATGGTACACGAAGGATCATAGTAACGTATGGACCACTCAGAGATTGAGTTGGGACCGACTCTCAGTTATCCCTAGCAACCAGTGAAGATTCTGGATCGCAGGGAGAAGGTATTGTGAAACCAGACAATTTTTTTGGTACGCGTCGCGTGAAGACATCACTCTCCAGAAGAGTCTACCTGGGAAAGGAAAGCCGAGATGCGCGAGCAGTATCCTAATCTTTTTGAGCCGTGAGGTATGTTATTTATTATTTTTTGCTATGATTGCTAGTTGTAGTGATTAGTTCCTTCTTTAAATTTTGAGGACGAAAATTTTCTAACGAAGGTAGACTTATCACTACCAATTTTCTGAGTAGGGGTATTTTAGTTATTTTGAATATTTAATTTTGAAATTTATTATTTATTTAATAATTATAGTTTATTGTTTATTGCATATTTGTATTATATATATATATGGAGGGGGTGTGGCTTGATTAATTGATTAGTGAGATGGCAGCTTTTAGTTAAGCTATGAGTTAAGCTATTAGTTAGTGGACCTAATGAGCCTAAATGGACTTGGCATGACTCAATAGATTGACAATTTGGATTAGTCTAGTCAACCAATTAATTAGTGTAGTTTGACTTAAAAAATTAATTTCCCTTTTTTATTAAAACCTTCTCTAATCAAAGCCATTAATTAACTAATTAGTCATGACCAAACTTGAGGGCATATTAGACATTATAAACTAGCAAAACCTAACCCTATAGTGGCCGGCCCTTTTCCCTATTGAGAAAACCTCCTCATCCTTTATTTCCCCCTTTCAAATCAAACCTTAATTTGGAGCTTCCCCCTTCCTCCTCTATTCTACCATCAAACCTCCACCAAATTTCTCCCAACCACTCTCATTCCACTCATCTAGAAGATTAGAAGCTATTAGAAGCAAAGGATTTGGATAATGAGTCGTTGGAGCTTGAGTTTAGGCATTTCGAAGTTATAAGGACTTTATATTGGGAATCCATCTCCCAATAGGTAAATCTAAAATTTAACCCTGTAGTTTGCATCTAATTAGTGTAAATAGACATTTAGAACCAACCCTTGCATTAGGGATACCCATAGGGAGAAGCTTGGACTTTATTGGACCATTTTAGTGATTTTTACATTGGTATTTGTACTAATTTTAGAGGAAAAATCGAGAATGGCACACCAAGTGTTTGCCATTAGGCTTAGAGGACCTAATTAGGTTTGTTAGTGGGTTATGAGTCTAGTTATGTGTCCATAATTAGATACTAGTAGGCCGTATCATACAGTTTTATGATACTGGATGATTTTGGAGTTTTTCCTTCGATAGGGGTGCCACCAACATATAAAATAACAAAATAGCCTTTGGATTGCTTCTCTAACACTTAGAATAGGTTATAATAGACAAGTAGAATGTTTAGACATGATTTGGGTTGTATTTGGATAGGTTTGGGGTGCATATCATAAGCGTATCGGGGCATGTCATGAAATACTCACCAAACACTTGTCAAAATGACATTCAAGTCATTCTTGACTTTAAGTTTAATTTAAGTCTTGAGTATAGCTTGGTTTACTAATTATAGATTAAGTATAATGTATCCTAGTAGTTATATATATAAGTTATAAAAGTGTTAGTTGTAGAAGTGTTCATGTGTTATACCCATATGTCCATAACCTGTGAGTGTGTTTGTTTTGCTTACTGTGTTCAACTTCCTTCGTATGTTCTGGGGTTTCACCACAGTTTAGATGAAGGGGAATGAGATGCTAACCAACAGTCGGGTAGACAGTTGTGGACACTCGCCAGTGTGTGCTTAGGAGTTAGGTGTTGTGTTCAGTTACCTATGCCTTCATTGTCGAGCTTTGTAACCAATAGTGAGCAGCCCTAATAACTTGTTTGTTTTGTCACACCCACCTGAGTGTGCTGTAATCTGAACGCAGCCCCTTACTTTTTGTATTCATAATCTAGTGTATCAGTTGGGATGAGCAACCCTTAGCACTATTGATATATTTTCATTCTTGTAAATCCTGTGAGTAGCCTCCCTTGCATATGTGCATTAGTCAGCAGCCACTTCATTTACCTATGTGTGTGTGTGGCAGTTCATTCACTGTGAGCATGGTCATTCAAATGTTGTATATATCCTTAGCTGTCGGGTTAGATTTTTTTCACCTGTATGTGTGTGGTCTTGTGACTTAGTATTATCAAGAGCAATGGGTATTAGTCAATGTGACCTATTAACAGCCCCCAACCTTTGTTGCCCCCTTGTATTAGTCTTGTTTAGCCACTTAGTTCAATAGCACTTAGTATTAGTTTAGGATTAAGTTGCTATTTATATAGTTAGACATAAATACCTCTATGTAGTATTTGTATTAATTAATACTTGATATCCATATTAGTTAAGTTTAGGTTATGATTTAAGTCTCATGGGTGTCAACCAAGGTATTAGTTAGATAAGTATTAGCTAGTTGATATCCATAAGTAATATAGTTCATAGTATATTTAACTAGAGTATTTATAATAGTGTTAACCAATACTTAGTGTTAATAGATAAATAGCTAATACACTTGGGAGATAGACTAGTTTAGCTAGTTTCAACTTAGAATGATAGGGTTGACCTAGCTTTGACTAGAGTTGACCAATATTGACTAGTTTGACATTAAAAGTCAACCCTTGACCTTGTTTGACTAGTGACCTAGTATGACCTAGAGATCACCCATTTTTGAATTTTAAATTAAATTCTCTTTTATTATACCTAGCAACCTATAAATTCCTATATAGATCTGTGTGACACTGGTTCAGGCATTGTTCTACATCACTTGCTCAGGACCTCAGACGAGTATATTATCGGATAGTTTTCTTATTTAATAGTCTCTATATTTTATGTACTTAGTATTGAGATATTTGATTCCTGGTACGATGGTCACACGAATTGGTATACGCGGATCCTTGTCATGAGATGTTATTATCGTGATAACTCAATGATCACCGTGTCGTGCTTCATGATTACTCAGTGATTACCGTGATATCTTCGTGCTTATATAGACCAAGATTAAAGTGCATGATATTATAGACCGTGCAGTGTGATATATATATTATAACGTATCAAGATTCAGATCCTTGTACTAGTCGATAGGATGGAGAGATATTAGTGGATATGTGATCATACCTTGTAGTCTGTGATATAGTATAGCATGTGATAGTTAGCAGATCATGCAGCTCACGTGTGATCATGCTAGCTCACCTTTTATATGTAGCCCATGTTTGGTCCAAGACGATCATATTTCCTTTTATTATGTTTACTATTTTAGTTATATTTCATTATTTATTTTTATTGGTATTGCTATTTCATAGATTTTGTCAAGTATTGGAACTACTATTGGGTTATACTTTGCTCCAATCTTGATCGAATATATTTTTAAATAATTCTTCAGAGGACTGGTATCCTACGTTTTATGGGCCGCAGGATGGTGAGACAGTTGAGCCAGTACCCTTAGAGCCTCTTGAGATAGTACCACCAGCTGGAGAGACTTAGACTTTTTATTATGAGTTGTATTTGATTTTAGTAGACTTTATGGCATATATTATTATTTTGGGCATTATGTTAAGATTGGACTTGTATTGAGACTCTTGTATTTCTCTTACTTCTATTCCATATCGTGTCATTATTCCTCTAGTTGTTTTGGGATTGAGTATTTTTTACCATATTATCCTATTGTCCTCCATTTGGAGTTGATATAGCATGACAGGTACTATATGTATATATATTGTGTGAGATGTGTAGACAGTTATGTTGACCCAGAAAGAGTTCTACCACCGATCTTACAGCATAGTTTGATACGAAGGGCACACAGACTTCAAATAAAAGAAGAGCTTGATGAACCATGCTAATACAACTCTGACAGACTTCTAATTGAGATTGCACTTGGTACTAGGAGGCTGGGAGTTGATCTTAAAGATAAAAAAATTTAGGCTTTGAGGGTTTACTCACTATAGGATAGAAAGAATGAGAATAGTTTTGTGAGTAAGAATATGAAAATTTAAGACAATTTATAGTGTATTAGCAAACCGAACTCGGTCAGAGTTTAGTCTAGATATTATTAATTTTTTAACATTGGAACAACAAAATCAGGGTTTAATAGCTTCCCAGATTCTGATATGCCAGTATAACTCGATGTACATAAGTTCTAGACTCAATAAACATTAAATTATATTACGGAAAACCAAGGGCACTCGATGACGATAATCTAGACTCAATAAACAAAGTCAGAAGACTTTGATATGCCAGTACAACTCGATGTACATAAGTTCTAGACTCAATAAACATTAAATTATATTATGGAAAACCAAGGGAACTCGATGACGATAATCTTCTGAAACGTCTTCTGACTTGAATACGCCTTTTTCGTTGAAGACAGTTGTCCAAAGATAAACAAATCTGGAAATATGAATATCTTTCGGGGGCTTCGCCCCCGAACCACCGGCTGCTAGGCTTCGGATAAGTCGTAGGCTGTTCAGGGACATCTTCTGGTATAATGTCGTCTTTGGCCCATCATCATTTCTTCATTGCTTATGTCTATGTCTTATCCTGCATATTGCTTTCTGTAAGTAAAAGTTAGACGAACAAGGAAATATATAGAAATAAATATTGCATATCTGAACAATCTAGAAAATATTGAGTTTAACTAGAAGATACTATATTGATTGATCGATTATCATAATGCTAAACTTAATCGATTAGCTATATTCAAAAGCTCAATATAACTATTGGGCCTACACAGTGCTCAATCTCCCTTGTCACACTTGTCCAGATCTTTTTTTACTTAGTTTCTTTATAATATGAATTCTTTTGTACTCTTTGTCAATTCACAACCAATAAAAATGGTGACTTTACTGGAGAAGGGCATTTCCTCCTACGATAAGCTGGTAAAGCAATCCGACGTGACCAAGTTAGGTTAGACTCAGAGGATGTTAGTCGTTCGCTTCGATCAACAGGCATTCGAAGATATGTTGGACAAACCAAGCTCTTCAACATGAATCACTGGACTCTACAAGACTCACAAAATTTTGGCTGCTAAGGACGCTATTCCACCCCCAAAGTTTTTTGTCGATGCATTGTCAACCCCTATCGCAGATGTACATGCGGGGTACCTATACTCAGCCAACAAGTCAATATCTTCAATGAGGCCTGCACGACCTCACAAAGCTCATAAAGTTTGGGTTGCAAGAGCCGCTCCACCATACACTAACTTTGTCTAAGAAGCGTCATCAATATCTACCACCGTTGCATATAAGGTTTCCACGTATCCTATATCCCTCCCCAAAGCTGCCCTTGAGGTGAGCAATATTTAGCCTCAAGATGCATGCACACAGCACCATTTGCAGAGGAAAAGATATGTCGATCATGGGGGTATGAAGTATCCTCCCTAGAAGGCAACCGTCAACAAGGACTCGTATAGTCCTAATCTGGATGCCCTATATTACACGCCTATGGGTATTGGACCAGAGAATCCCAAAATAGCCCGATCCATCTGCGCTTGAGGGGCTGCACCACGAGCTTCCCAAAGCCATTCACCGTTGGTTGTTATATATGCTTCTAATGGAAGACTCTATAGGGCAGACCAAGGAACTCATGCACCGGATGTGGGTCGACCCTTAAAGCCTCTCCAAACTAAATTGGATGTCGTAGGTGCACTTAAACTAAGTCGTGAAGCAAATATTGAGCTGACAGATCCATGTGCCGAGTTTACCTGCATGCATGTAGTGGGTCCATCTTACCTCAAGTCTTCCATTAATGATTCAGTTGCAGTCTCTGTAGAAGAACTGGGTCAGAGAGCAAATACTCCACTCTCATCTCCATATGGAAGGGTTTCCCGAGCACATAAAATAGGGGTAAAGGTAAAACTTTTATTGTCTAATTTACATAATATGATTAATCACAAGCGTAATATGGGAGAAGCAACCTTTTCGAATTATTTATCCCCTCCAAGACAAACTTGTTCCAACATCATCAACAACTGTTGTTGTACCAACACGCCAGTCCCTCCAACCAGATAGTCATTATTCCAGCTATTGTATTCCGTGACACAGTCTCGATGGCATCCTAGGAAACAACTGCACAAAGTGGGGGAATTTCTCTTTGCTTCTTGTTGCTCAATGGGGAGGTCTCCCCCAATGGAGAGATCTCCAAGAAGAGCTCACCAAACCTAAGGATGTTGGTCAACACACCACGAAGCTGTCTAAAAAACAATAAACAAGTACCTTCCGTGGGGGGATTCCAAGCCACGCGCTCGAAAATGAAGGCTGGGGATAGCCAAGTCCCCTCGAATGAAGCTGCAACCAGTATTGGGGTAGCAGTCCAGCAATTTTTTGTGACAACCCATCAGTACAGGAGGACAGTGAGTTTTTGCGCACGGGTGACAACCTAACTGGGGGTAGCCAGGCTTTCCAGGACGAGATCACGTTGAGACTAGGAGTAGTAATCCCTCCCATAATAAAAGTGATGCAACATTGCTCACTCTCCCTGAGGACAATGAGGCTCAGACATCAGAGGCAGAATGTGAGGCATCTATATCCCTGTCACCTCCTCCCACGTGATGCTAATATACATGGTTGGAGACAAGAATGGAGCAGAATCTAGTAACCAGGAATGCCTTGAAGAACTCGAGGCCGTGCTACAAGCTCTCAGCACATCAATGTAGACTTTGACTCACACAGTTCTGGGATTCAGGGAAAACTTGGTCTCATCATAGCCATAAGCCCTGGTACAAATAAACCCTGACCAAGCGACCAATAAAGAAATCGACATGCCTGATCCGGCTCCTCATATCTTGACCAACCAGGCCGTACCTCGAGCTTCGGTCGTTCTTCTTCCAGATGATATATAGGAGACAATTAGGGACTTGCGTGCTCGCATTGATACTCGAGATAATCAAGATTTTCTTTAAAATCTTGGAATTCGGCAACCATGTCCTCCCGAGTGGGATAACGTGGTGTACCCTCCCAAGTATAAACCATTATCTCTAACTATATTTGATGGGAAGATGTCACTCGTCAATACATGAGATACTTTCAATCTAACATAAGTCACCTACCTCAGGATTATGCCTTACCCACCAACATGTTCGTCGAAGCACTGTCTGGGGTTGCGTTTGAATGGCTCTGTAGTTTCCTAGTCAAGTGCATTTCGTCTTTTGAGGTCTTAAAGTCCCTTTTCCTCGTCCAATTTTATGATGGAGGGATGGAAATGACTATGTCCTCTCTTATAGACCTCATCTAAGGGGACAAAACTTGCATGAAACTACATCAAACATTTTTGGCATGCAGCACTAAAATTTCCTCCAGCATCCCCGAATCCTCGCTGATAGAAAAATATCGTAAGAACCTCTTACCAGCAGTGAGGCTTTGGAAAGCGTCTGGCCGTTTTAGCGATTGGACGATATTTATCATAAGTTTTGCTGCAGCAAAAATGAACACAAAGAATGCCCGTTTATTGGGATTCCAAGCTCCTAATACTTATGACAAAAGAAAGCATCATTTAACCGCTAACAACAGCTGTGATGGAAAATTGAAGCAAGTCCTGACAGTTAACCTGTCCAAGAGTCCGACTGCAGCCAACACCAAACCAATGGAGCCGCAAAGGGTACAAAAGACTTATTCCATTATTGACGATTATGTTATGTAACTCTTCAAAGTATTGATGAAGGACAACAAACTCATGCTACCCGACATAAAATGTCCTGATGAAGCAGGCATGGTTGACAATTCCAAGTATTAGCACTACCATCAATATGTCGCTAAACATCGCTAAACATCACTAAATTTTTAGTAAAAAATAAAAAAAATTATAAAATGGTTTCCAAACCAATATTCCTGCAGTTTATGAATTCCTAATTTATATAAATAGACCCAGAGCAACCCTCCGTTGAATTCTCTGGGTTCGCCGACCCCTTCGGTAGAATACTCAACACCGATAAATTAATATATATTTAATATTAATAAATAAATACACAGACTTATAATAGTTTATAAAAATAGACAGACCCGGAGCAACCCTCCGTTGAATTTTTTTGGTATAAAATATCATAAAAGTATATAAAATATTACAGTCACACAATAAACACAAAATAAAAGTATCACAGTCACACAAAAAGTACAATATAAAAGTATCACAGTCACACAATAACCACAATAAAAATATCATAATTATACCAAAAGTCTTATCCAATTTCTCAATCTCGAGGATAATAATTACGTTGGGATAGAAACCAGTCCCTCAGATACTTCGCATAAACAACGTCTAGATGATCAATCTTCGCTATAGGTACTGGGTGACTGGAACTCCCCCTCTGAGCTGGTACATGTCCAACAGTAGGAGGCACGACTTCCTCCTCAATAGTAGAAGTTGCTAGTTTCTCCTTAACAACCTCTTCCAATTTAACAGTAGGAGGTATCTCTTCCTCCTTAACATTCACTTCCTCCTTAACAGTACAAGGTATCACTTTCTCCTTAAAAGTAGGAGGTGCCTCTCTCAAGCGACGTTCTCGGGTCATAGGTACCATCTGGTAAGATAGATAAAAATAAAGAATATAGTTGATAACAGATATAAATATATGTATCCATATTGTTAAAATAGATGTTACGTTCCACATTAAAAATATAGTACAAAATTTCTTAACTAATTCCTTAATTTAGAAAATACTAAATATTTTATAAACTATCCGATTATAAAATTATAAATACTTATTTTATAAGCTATCCATATAGGTATCAATTTCTTGTTACAATTTAGATATTTTACATTGTTAATTAACATGGGAAAAATAAAATATAGGTGTCAATTTCTTGTTGCAATTTAGATATTTTACATTGTTAATGAATAGGGGGAAATAGAATTGTGTAATGTATGGGTTCAATAGTGCATTTGATAGTGCTAGTAAGTAGTAGCTAGTGAAATTTCTTTAAAGATAATGTTGTGAGGTTAAAGTATATTACATTGGTGAGATAGCGGTAAATATGAGGTGGTAAATAGGATTGCCACAAATACGTGAGTTACCTCTAGTTCACTATCATTTAGCTATATTTTGTCATAGTTGCCTATGAATGTCATTCCTGACTGCTCATGTGGCCTCTAGTTCACTATCACAAAAATAAATCATGGATTTTAGTTAATGATAAATATCTGTTAATGATATATATATATATATATATATATATATATATATATATATATATATATATATATATAGCAGTAGCAGCAATAACAGCACTGAGTTTAAGGATTGATATCTCAGGGGGGTGTAAGTTATGAAACCACAGTAGCATTGATCCTATGACTGCATTAGTATGTGTGATAATGTGCAATAAAGAGTATGGAATCTAAGTGTGTGTGTGAGCTGATGATACTGATGTGTATCAGTTGTCGAAGTTTAATGGGGTACATTGGAGTTGAGGGGTGTCCAGACAACCCATTATTAATAATATACATGTATTAATAGCAGTAGTTATTATTGTTAGTAGCAGCAGCTAGTATAGGTATCATTGTAAATAAGGATATGCATTAGTTTGGTTTTTAAAAAGAGATGTTACTTTCGTATATTTTCATTCATAGTTGCAAGTTTTCTTGTTTCTTGTTTATGAACTGTGACTTTAAGTTCTATGTTATAAATAAAGTAGAATTAATATTCTCGATTTATTATCTCTCATTTTTTATGCTCTTGATTGGGTCATCAAGAGGATAGATAACATATAAAATGCATGTAAACTATCTCATCTATAATTAAATAGAAGATAACACATAACAAGTGAAACCATAGATAGAATATAATATGCTGGAATAGAAAGAAAAATAAAGTAGATCCAACGTAATACAAGTGTAATAGAATGTGTGACTCAAGGAAAACCGCAGCAAATACAATAATTAAATGAAAGACATAAAAGTAAGATGGTAACAAGATTCAAGTATCGATAAGCTAGGTAACAATACTTGAATTTCAACATGAAGTTCTACGATGCTCAAGGATATCTACCGTATAAGACTTATGAATTCTCTATAGGACCAGCTCCTTAAAAAGATCTTGGATTGTATTCCTTCAAGTAGTCATGTCCTCCTAAACCTAAAATGTAACCAATTTCTTAGAGAAATGTAACAAGATACATAATAATACGTCAAAAGAAAAATATATACATATATAACATCCACAATAACTGATCTAGAATAAATGCTACAACCCCCATACAATTTTTCTCCACCTGTGGGTCCAAGCAGACCACACCTGCCCATCAGACCATAAACCCACTCAGTTTTAAAAGTTGGTAACCACGTCGTAGTATACCTTCAGAATGAGAGAGGGAGAGAGAGAACAAGTTGGACAATATGGCAAACTTCAATCAAAATTTTTTAGACCTTTCAAAGTGCTGCAAAATATTAGTATCAACGTCTACGTCATAGATTTACTAGGTTCAATGGGGATCTTTCATCCACATTCAACATTGGAGATTTATACATAAGATGTAGATGATGAAGGTCTTTATTTAAACATTGGCACGTACCACTTTCGGTCAAGTTCTCTACAAGTGAAATGGTCTGACGCAAACATTTTAAAGTTTCATAACATAATTTCGGTCATGACCAAAATTTTGAAAATATTGACAACCAAAAATCCTTGTGTGAAATATTTCTTGTGCTTAAAAAAAAATATTTAACTTGAGCCAAACAACATATGGAGCCTATTTTAGTCTAATTTTGGAATAATCTTTTGATCATTTTTTGTATATATTTTTCCTAATTTTCCTTATGATAAAGTTAGGGGTTGCGTATACGGTAATAAACAAGTTTATTGTTATTATTTATAATTACCAATATGAGTAGTATTTTAATTCTCTTATGTGTTAACTAAAGCATCCGTCCTTGTTGTTTTCAGTGATTGATATTCCCATATTGTGTTAGTTTAGGGGTGTTTTGTAGGACAATGCCTACATCGGGTTTCAGATTATATGATAAACTATATTGAGATATGGACATGGTAATACAACCTTCTTGGAGGGAATATAACTTAAATCTTGGTGAGAATATAACTAACAATTTAGAAAAGGAAAAAACAGTCATATACAAAGAGGAAGAGAACAAACAAAATACATGTTTGTAAAGAAAAATTAATGTTCAATTTGGTAGGATATATAGAGAAATATGTTTTTATAATTAATAGTAAGACATTAAAAGACAGATGTTATGAAATGATGTCCTTCCTAGAAAGGAATCTGATCGGAGTTAGGTCAATCTTTAATATTCTTAGATGATATGATGGCCTTCCTCTAGAAAGAAATCTGACCTGAGTTGGGTCAATCTCTAATATTTTTTCGAGTCTTAAGTAACTTTAGAAACATGAAAAATGTGCATCCATGCGACCGACGTCCATGCATCCCAAAATAAAACTCAACAGATGTAAAGGATATTTAGGGAACCATGGCTAAAGTAGAGAGTGAGTGATTGTGTGTGTGGTGATACTCGAGAGTGAGCAAGGGGCTAAGTGAGGTAGTGTACTATGTACACTATCTGCTATTTAACAAATTTGAAGTGAATATTGGTCGAGTATCAGTGCTATGCTCACTAATCAGAAGCAATAGTAGCAGCACTGAGTTTAAGGAGTGATATCTCAAGTAGGGGGTATAAGTTATAAAATCACACTAGCATTGATCCTATGACTGTATTAGTGTGTGTAATAATATGCAATACAGAGTGCGGTATCTAAGTGTGTGTGTGTGAGCTGATGATACTGATGTATATCAGCTCTCAAAGTTCAATGGGGTACATTAGAGTTGAGGGGTGTCCAGGCAACACATTGTTAATAATATACATGAATTAATAGCAGCAGTTATCATTGTTACTACTAGCAGCTATTATAGGTATCATTGTAAATTAGGATATGCATCAGTTAGTATATCAGTTAGTTGTAATATTAGTTATATAGTTATAAATGATATGAGTTAATAGGTAGTTAAGTTAGTAGTATAATATTATAGTTACTACCAATCATTAGTGTGTGTCCATGTATCCTAATTGTGTCCAATATGTGTATATGTGTGTCCAAATTATGTTCAGGTCTGGGTTAAGGTTTATCGAGCCGGGAGAAAGGGAGGAGGAGCACCTGAGAGAGGGCCCGACGGAGGAGAACCACGCAAGAGGGGAGGATCCGTGCCAGAGGGGGAGAAGCCGCATATGTGGTCGCCTGTGTCAATATTTAGGTACGAACATGGCCGTGTCATGCTGGGGGTGAAGGAGGTTATCGTGTGTCATATCTGTCTTAGTGTGTGTGTCTGTGATAGTGGGTCGTATGTGTCAGTGTATGTGTGTGTCATGTCTGTGTTAGTGTGTGTGTGTCATATCTGTGTCAGTATTATATCGTGTCTGTATCTGTGTGACAGAGAGAGATAGGGTTAGAATTTACCTAGAGGAGGAGGAAGAGGAGAAGCCCGAGGTTATTGGAGGGGAGGAGCCACGCCGGAAGGAGCCATACGGGAGGGGGCGCTCGGAGGGTGGGGAGCCGGAGTAGGGGGACTATGGAGGAGCCGGTCGGGGCGTAGGGACGGGGGAGGAGGAGGACGCCGGAGGGGGGGTACTTCGTCGAAGGCGGGTGTCACCCTCATATTTTTATTTAAGGGTAGTTTGGTAATTTATATGGGTATTTCCAATTTTTGGATTATTTTGTATTTAAATATTATGCATGCATTATTAATTAATTATTATATTATTTATTAATTGTTAGTTATAGATTTATTTTAGACTTGTGTAGTGGACATAACCTATTTAATTAGATGCATGAACCAACATTTCATATAAGTTTAACTTGAGCCAATGAATTAGGCCCATGGTTTAGGAGGTTGTATTAATTAGTAAAACCTTTAAACTAGAACCTTTCCTCCTTAATTAATTTCTTCATGAGAGGTCCCAAGGGGTAATTAGGATATTTTACACTTGCTTGGGGTGAGGGCTAGGGCCGACCATAGAGGGAGGAGAGAGAGTGCCACTCTCATTTTAATTGCCTATTATATTAGATCTAGTTTTTCCCTCTTGTAATTTCCTTCATTCCCTCATCAATTCTCCACCAATTTTTTCACAAATTCCTTCCATGTTCTTTATTGAGGCTACTACATCAAGGATCTATAAGAAGAAAGTAAGAAGGAACAAGGAGGAGGCCAAGATCTACAAGAAGAGGAGCTACATTTTATTTGAGGATTTTTTATTGGAAATCCATCTCCCAATAAGTATATTTTAATTTTCTCTCTTCTAGTAGACTTGAAATCTGAAATTTAAGTATGAGAAACCAACCCACATGCATAGGCTACCCATAATAATTGATTTTAGGTTCATCGGAGACCTACGGTAGAAGTTATGTGCATTTTGGTGTCAATTTTTGGGGAATTCCGAGATTGGCACATGTGGTATTTGTCAAATAGTCTAATAGACCAAATTGACATATGATTGCTTGTTTGTGACTAGTATCATGTCCACAATTGGATAAGTGTAGACCATATCGTGTCAATTTGACAAAACAGATTAATTTTGGGGGTTTTCTCCGACACGAGGATTGTTCATATCATATTACGATACGAATACGTAGTTAATCTAATTACTATAAGTATTATTCATATTTAGTGTATTATACTTGCTTGTGTCCTCCAGGATGCGTTTCGTTGTGTGTTGAAGCTATATCGTAAGCGTATCATAGAGTTAGTATGATACGGATGTGGTGTACTCCACGTGTTTGGTATTTTGCTCCAAATTCTATACGTACATATGTATTTATATAACTATATGATATTTTATATAATAAATATATGTATATGACTGTGTATATGATAAAAAGAATTTGTGTGTGTCTATATGTGTGTGTGTGTGTGTATATATATATGTGTGTGTGTGTGTGTGTGTGTGTGTGTGTGTGTGTGTGTGTGTGTGTGTGTATTAGTGTTGTATATATTTATGTAAGAGTGTAGTGTATATATGTATATGTAGATATGTATATACGTATATAGAGTTGGATTTATATATATAGACTGATACATTATATGAGTGTAGTGTGTATGTGAGTTGTGTAAGCTATATGTGCATTGGCATTATTGGGTGTGTTTATGAGTGTGTGAGAGAGTTGCATAGAGCAGCAAGGGGCATGATTGGAGCACAGTATCGTGCATATAGGGTTAGCACTGCATCAGTGGGTAGTTTCAACATTGGGAACAAGGAAAAAGTGTACTTCCCAATACATCGAGCAGGGGTATCAACAAGCAAATAGAGAAGTGCACTGAAGGATGTACAGTCCCAGAGGTTCAGTGTTCAACTGAAAGGGGGAGTTGCTCAAGCAACTATGCAAATTGCACAACAAGAAGTGCTCCGAAGGCGGCAGACAGCCAACTCGGGCACTGCAGTTCAACTGCAGAAGGGTGTTCAGTGGGTAGCAATAAATGCACAGCAGGTATCGGGCTTTCCCAACTCTGCAGATTCCTAAACACACAGTGGCAGTACCGGGTAACTGTTGTACACTATAGCAGTGAGGTACATATAGCAGCACAACCAAAGGGGTATTATCGTTTGCACGAGATCATGTATACGAGGGCAGTAGCAGTAGCAGCTCCTGTAGTAGGAGTCCAATTGTGCAGATTCCTAAATATATTATATCAGTTTCAAGTAAACCCACTACTCAGCTAAGTATTAGTATATCGGTGTCCGAATCAGTGGCAGTATTAGTGTCAGCTAAGTATCAGTATATCTATGTTTTTAGTTTAAGCTTTTGAGGTATTAGGTATTTAAGATTTTTTAGTTAGTTAGTGATCAAGGTATTGGTTTATTTAGTTATTTATTGGTTTGTAGTAGATAGGTTAGCAATAGTTAGTTTAGTTATTGTATTGGTATGTATATTGTTAGTAGTTTAGTTATATATTTATAATTAGTATATAGTTTAGCTATATGCATTATGTGTGTATGCTCGTAAGTATATATGGTTATAGTTACCATGAATAGTTAAGTAGTTAGTTATGTATACTATTGGTATTATATGTTAGTAGTTTAGATACATTATATAGTTAGTACTTGAGATATTTTATATTTGGATATTAGCTACATAGAGGTTTTGGATTACCTCAGGATACCAAGGTATTGGGTCGATACCCAAGATATTGAGTTTGTATATCGATATAGGTGTGATACACATTGATGCAAGGCCAAGGTATCATATTTCATTATTTTGATATAGATATTAAGTATATTAACTTGTATATATATATCTAAAATACTATTTTCATAATGGAAACTTGCATATCTTAGGATACGACTTTTTGAATATTTTGTTGTATCTTAGATTAGCTTGTATAGCTTAGTTTCATAGTGCATAGACTTAGTGTCATAGTGTTAGACTCTTACAACCTAGATTTAACCGATTTGACCTAAAAATGGATTATTGACTTAGAATTGCATCATATTAACTTATTTTTATTTTTGAACCTTGTATTGATATAATGTACCATATATATGTCTGTGTGATACCAACTTGGGCATCGAGAGACACACCTTGCTCAGGACTTCAGGCGAGTATATTTCTCTGATAGTTTTTAATTCATAATATTGTATATATGCATGTTCTAGAATTGTATACTTGATTTTGACACAGTAATTTTACGAACTTGTACTACATGGATCCTGTCAGGAGATGTTATCCCCTACCGTGTTCAGCGGGTACTCATGTACATGTATTTCATCGTGTATATTGGGTATTAATTTATATTTCATGTTCACACATTGCTCATGTTCAGTATGCTTATTTGTGTACACCCACTACTCGTGTTCTGTGGTTATGATATTCGTGTACACCCACTGCTCATGTTTAGTGGTTATATTTTGTATTCGTAGCATATCATGATTGGATCCATTGGTATTAGTTGGGGATGGGAGGGTAGGAGTTGATTATGTGATCAAAGCCCCAATGTTACATCGTGTACATTCTTGTTACATACCTCACTTATAATAGTCTTACCTGATCATGTTCACCCAAACCGATCACATAATGAACTTGTATTCTGAGGCACTTTAGCTAGATTGCAGTTATTTTATTATATTACAGATATTCATATTATTGTCTATATTCTTGTACATTACATGTATACCTATTATTCATTCATTCTTATATTTAGTGATCTTGTATTTTATTTTTATTATCTGTTTTATATGCTCGATTATGTTATTGAAACTACTTTCAGAGGTATGTACTTTGCTCCAATCGTGACTAGATATATTTTTCCAGATGACTGGCTTATAGTGCAGTGTCTCAAATTCTACGGGCCGCAGGATGGTGTACCTTTAGAGGATACTCCTATAGACCAGGAGAACTTAGTTGTAGAGCCCGAGGAGGTCTAGTTTATTAGTGTTGGCATGTATTAGACTATTCTATTATTGAGATTCATATTTTGTATTATTATTTCAGATTGTGGATTGTATCTTATTCTTTCCTTCGCTATTCCATTCGTGCATTATCTTCCTTAGTTTGTTTTGTGATTAAGATTAGTTATACTTGGGAGATACCATATTTTTTCTCCAATTGGAGTCGAGATGATTGACATGTACTATATTATATTATTGAGATATTAGATAGTTAGAAATGAACCAGATAGCATTCTACCGTCAATGCTGCGACGTAGGCTGGCGTAACCACGTACTCGTGTCCAAATATCTGGGTGCGGGTTGTTCACATTTTTAGTGGTGGCCCATGGAGGTCTAAATTCGCAAGTAGTATAATTTTGTTGTTGTGCTCGCCTAGAGTACTGCTATGTGCCTGCTTTAGGAAATAGGATTTAGGCTGAGAGTTTACTCAATCACAACTAGAAAAATTCCAAAATATGTTTTATAATCCTTCTCTATTGAATATTGCTTTACTTTGAATAAAGTTCTGTCCTTCTTTGATGGTATCGTATCGTATTCAATATTGATTCCTTATTTCAATCTATCTTCAGGATGTCGTCGAAGACACATTTTCAACGCTCAAATATTGTGACAACACACTTAGTTACTTCATCACCCTTGAGGGAAGTACCCTCAGATGATGTTCCAGCACCTACATTCAGGAGGTCAGGTTCACCGGTCCAGGTGGGCGTATCGACAGCAGCTTTCGAAGGTGCTCCACCTCCAGTGCCAAGGATAGGGCAGACAATTTTTAAGGATCTTCCACCCCTACCACCTATAGTTGATCAGACGCAAATGTTCGTGCTCTTCCAGCAGATGATGGTGGCATAGTAGTGATAGTAAAACTTCCTACGACAGAGCATGGAGAATGCTCACCAGATCGCACTTGCAGCAGTTGAGAGAGTACTACAACCCAGCTACAGACGGCACCACCTCAGTTTATTCCTCAGTGGCTATGGTCGGGTACCATTATAGACTTTAAGAGAATGGGCCCTAAGGACTTCAGAGTCCCAAAAGAGATCCTTTATTCGATGATTGGATCAAGGACATTGAGCAGAACCTGCGGCTGGCGCAGATTCCATAGATGCTATATATAGAGGCAGCGAGGTATATAATATTCGACATTGCTTTAACATAGTTTCGGACAGACCCCAAGATTGCAATACCAGGACTCACTTGGAAAGCCTTGAAAGAGCTTTTCAAGAAAAAGTTCTTCCCAGACGTGGCTCTTACATCTTTGGAGAGCCAGTTCTAGTAACTTGTCCAGGGAGGTATGTTAGTGGACGAGTATACGACAGAGTATTGCCGACTAGGTTGCTTCGTGGAGGGGCAGAACCCTAGATGTAGAGCCAGGAAGTTCAGGAATGGCCTGAACCGGGAGGTCAAATCCTACACCAATGGAGATCCTACCGCCACCTTCAAGGAGATTCTCAGATAGGCACAAAGAGTCGAGCATGACTTAGAGCTTGGATCTAAGAGGCCAAAAGACACAGGAGATCCAGTACCAACGTGGGTCAAGCGAAGAGGCCTCACTTCCAGTAGCAGCACCAGAGGCATTACCAGTACCAGAGGTAGCAGTATCATGGGCCAGCTAGAGCGCCGACACAGCAGATGCATCAGATCCAGAGGATAACAGTTCCTTGCACTTTCTGTAAGAAGCAAGGACACAGATAGGAAGCATGCAAGATGAGGCTAGGCCACTTATTTTATGGATCGGGAGATCATCAGTTGGGGGCATGTACTAAAGTCCTAACTCGTTCATCTTAGGGCAGAGGACAAACACAGAGGGCACCCACTAGACCACCAGCGGGGCAACAGAGAGGACCTCTACCACCACAGTAGTAATAGTTTGTCCAACATCAGCAGCAGAGCAGTACGCAGTGACAGGGGTGGGCTTTTGCCTTGACTGTCGAGAAGGAGGAGCCGATTGGCAATGTCATCTCAGGTTCAGTTTATTTTGATTCCTTTCCATCATATATTTTTCTCGATTTTGGTGCTTCTTATCGCTTTGTATCTGTATCTTTTACTTTGAGGCATCGTCTTGAGTCTGAAACATTGGTGAGGACTTGTAAGATCACGATCGAGGGTGGCATTATTCTGGTCAGTGATGTTTGTAAGAACTAGAGAGTTTATTTGGGAGGCCGCGAGTTGAGCGTATGTTTACTCATAATGCCACTTTTGAGTTACGATATAGTACTTAGGATATATTATTTGAGTAGACATAATGCTAGTATCGATTATTGTAGAGACAGAGTTTTATTTCAGACGCCTGGAGAGCCAAAGTTCAAGTTCGTTCGAGGAGCAGAGCAGAGCGAAGGCAATTTCTGTGGAGCTTTATTAGAATAGCAAGAGCCGCCACATCCGTTGATTATAGAGTTCATGAATGTCTTGGCAGAGGAGTTATTGGGGTTGCCGCCGGACAGAGATTTGGAAGTCTCTATAGATTTGGTATCAGGCGCAGAGCCAATCTCTCAGCATGTCTATAGACTAAACAACGGCAACCTGACAGAGTTAAAGAAGCAGGTGGATGAGTTAAAAGACAAGGGCTTTATCCATTCCAGTTCATCACCATGGGGTGCTCCAGTACTTTTTGTACCAAAGAAGGATTGGTCGGTACATATGTGTATCGACTAAGGGCACTTAACAACCTCACTATCAAGAATAAATACGGATTAATGACTCGTTTGATCAGTTGAGCGGAGCGAAGGTATTCTCAAAAATAGACTTGAGGTCAGGGTACTACCAAGTAAAAGTAAAGGGGGAAGATATCCCGAAGACAGCTTTCAGGACTCGTTATGGTAGTTCGAGTTTTTGGTGATGTCGTTTGGGTTGACTAATACCCCGATGGTGTTCATGAACTTTATGGACAAGGTGTTTCCTTAGTACCTGGACCATTTTATTGTAGTCTTCATTGATGATGTTCTGATATATTCGAAGGCCCCAGAGGAGCATGAGCAGCACTTGAGGATAGTTTTAGAGACCCTCAGGAAGGAGAAGTTGTATGGCAAGCTATCAAAGTGTGAGTTCTTCCATGATAAGGTTGAATTCCTCAGGCATATTATTACAGGAGATAGAATCTTAGTGGTCCGAAGAAAATTTTAGCAGTTAAATTGTAGTCTACCCTGAGTTCAGTAGTAGAGATCAAGAGTTTTCTTGGATTGGCAGGCTACTATCGAATGTTTGATCAGGAATTTTTTAGACTTACAGAGCTGATGACTAGACTAACTAGGAAGGACGTGAAGTTTATCTGAACTGAGGATTACAGTCAGTATTTGAGGAGCTAAAGAGAAGGTTGACTATAGCTCCCATCTTGACATTGCCATCAGGAGCAGGAGGATTTTTTATTTACAGTGATGCATCAGGAAAGGGTTTGGGTTGTGTGTTAAAGCAGCACGGGAAGGTGATTGCCTATGCTTTTAGGCAATTATGCCCGCATAAGAAGAACTACCCTACCTATGACTTGGAGTTGGCAGCGGTTATCTTTGCTCTCAAATTATGGAAACACAACTTTTATGGAGAGAGAGTGGAGATCTTCACAGACCATAAGAGCTTGAAGTATGTATTTACACAAAAGGAGCTCAACATGAGGCAGCGACGATGGTTGGAGATGATGACAGACTTCAACATTTTTTTGCATTACCATCCAGGGAAGGCCAACGTAGGCGTGAATGGCTTGAGCAGGTATCTCGTGGCTATGTGCTTGATGAGAGACAGACATTTATTGGCAGATCTTGACAGTTTGGGCATTGAGGTACTAGTTTTTGGAGTCGCAGCAGAGATGTGGGGACTTTAGGTACAGTCATAGCAGATGGACCGGGTAAGAGCTGGAAAGTATGAGGATGAGTCTCTGAGGAGCATCAGAGCATAGGTTCAGATAGGGCTGGGCAAGGACTTCATCATCGTAGATGATAGATCATTGCGACACTATACCAGATTATGTTTACCGAGAGAAGCATTGTGCGAGAATATTCTGCAGGAGGTGCATCGTTCTTAGTACTCTTTGCATCAAGGTGCCAATAAGATATATTGAGACATGAGAGAGTATGTATGGTGGTATGGCGTAAAGTGGGAGGTAGCTAGCTCCATGCCCAGATGCTTAGTTTGCCAGCAGGTGAAGGCGGAGAGACAGAGGCCAGGTAGATTGCTTCAGCCTTTACCCATTCTGGAGTAGAAATAAGAATATATGACTATGGATTTTGTATCGGGACTTCCACATTCTTCAGGCGGTAAAGATATAATTTGGGTCATCATGGACAGGTTGACCAAATCAGCCCACTTTTTACCATTTAAAGTGGGTACATCTACGGAGAAGCTTGCAGAGATGTATATGAGCCAGATTATCAGATTATACGGCATTCCAGTGAGCATAGTCTCGGATCAGGATAGTCGATTCATGTCCTATTTCTGGATGAGTTTACAGGCTAGCTTGGACACTCAGCTCAAGTTCAGTATCGCATATCACCCTCAGATTGACGGACAATCGGAGAGGACTATTTAGACTCTCGAGGACATGCTACGAACCTGTGTTTTGGATCTTGGAGTTTCTTGGGAGGATCACCTTCACTTGGAAGAGTTTTCATACAACAACAACTACCAAGCCAGTATTAAGATGTTATCATTTGAGGCATTGTATGGACGGAGATGCCGTACTCCATTATCCTGGGATGATGTTGGTAACAGAGCTTTATTAGGACCAGGGATAATAGTGGATGCAGCCGAGAAGGTAAAGTTTATCAGGGACAGATTTCAAGTGGCGCAGAACAGGCAACTGAATTGGGCCGATAGCCATCGGAGACCTTTGGAGTTTGACGTATAGGTTTTGTTTTATTTTATTTTGCTTGTGATTGATTGTTTGTTAGAGTGCTAAGGTTGTGTTTCATGCTAGGTTGGCGACCTGATTTTCTTGAATATTTTTCTGACACATGGCACGATTTATTTCGGTAGAGGCAAAAAGCTTAGTCCGTGATTCATCGAACCTTTCAGTATTTCTTAAAGGGTCGGTGCAGTTATATACAGACTAGACATACCACTTGCATTAGAGGGAGTGCACAATGTACTTAACATATCGTAGTTGAGACAGTACGTGGCGGATCCCAATCATGTATTGGATCACTAGAAGATAGAGGTGGGCCCTACTCTTAGCTATCCAGAGCAGCCAGTGAAGATTCTAGATCAGAGAGAGAAGGTGCTGAGAAACCAGATGATTCCTTCGGTGCACATCGCGTGGAGGCATCACTCGCCAGAAGAGAGTACCTGGGAGCGAGAGGCCGAGATACGTGAACGATATCCATATATGTTCGAGCCGTGAGGTATAATTCTTTCTTGTATTGTATTATTTGCTTTTGGTAGTTAGTTTCTTCCTTAATTTTGAATTTTTTTTTAAGTAGGGTAGGATTGTCACCATCACATTTTTATTTAAGTGTAGTTTGGTAATTTACATGGGTATTTCTAATATTAGGATTATTTTCTATTTAAATATTATGCATTCATGATTAATTAATTATTGTATTATTTATTGATTGTTAGTTGTAGATTTATTTTAGACTTGTGTAGTGGACCTAACCTATTTAATTAGATGCATGAACCAATATTTCATATGAGTTTAGTTTGAGTGCATGAATTAGGCACATGGTTTAGGAGGTTGTATTAATTAGTAAAACCATTAGACTAGAGCCGTCCCTCCTCAATTAATTTTTTCATGGGAGGCCCCAAAGGATAATTAGGATATTTCATACTTACTTGAGGAGAGGGCTAGGGCTAGCCAAGGAGGGAGGAGAGAGAGTGCCTCTCTCATTTTAATTTCCAATTACATTAGATCTAATTTTTTTTCTCTTCCAATTTTCTTTATTCCCTCATCAATTCTCCACCAATTTCTTCATAAATTTCTTTCCTATTCTTTATTAACGCTACTATATCAAGGATCTACAAGAAGAAAGCAAGGAGTAACAAGGAGGAGGCTAAGATCTACAAGGAGAGGAGCTATATTTCATTTAGGGACTTTTTAATGGAAATCCATCTTCTATTAGGTATATTTATGTTTTCTCTCTACTAGTAGACTCTAAATCTGAGATTTAACCTTGAGAAACCAGCCCACATGTATAGGCTATCCATAGGAATTGATTTTAGGTTCATCGGAGACCTACGGTGGAAGTTATGTGCATTTTGGTGTCAATTTTGGGAGAATTCCGAGATTGGCACATGTATGGTTTGTCAAATGATCTAATAGATCAAATTGACCTATGATTGCTTGTTTGTGACTAGTATCAGGTCCATAATTGGATGCATATAGGTCGTATCTCATCAATTTCATGAAACAGATTAATTTTGGAGATTTTTCTCCGACATGGGAACTTGTGCATATTATATTATGACATGGACACGTAGTTAATCTAATTACTATACGTATTATTCATATTTAGTGTATTAGACTTGTTCATCTTCTTCGGGATGCGTTTGGTTGTGTGTTGGAGCCGTATCGCAATCATATCATAGATTTAGTATGATACGGATGCGGTGCACTCCACGTGTTTGGTATTTTGCTCCAAATTCTATATGTACATATGTATTTATATATCTATATAATATTTTATATATTATATATATGTAGTATGTGTGTGTGTGTGTGTGTCCGTGTGTGTGTGTGTGTGTGTGTGTGTATTAGTGTTGTATATATATATGTAAGAGTATAGTATATATATATGTATATGTAGATATGTATATACATATATAGAGTTGGATTTATATATAAATAGACTGATACAATATATGAGTATAGTGTGTATGTGAGTTATGTGAGCTATATGTGCATTAGCATTTGTGTATGTCAGTTGTGTCAGCACAGTATCGTGTATATAGGGTCAGTACTGTATCAGTAGGTAGTTTTTACACTGGTAGCAAGGAAACAGTGTGCTTCCCAGTGCATCCAGTAGGGGTATCAGAAAGCAAATAGAGAAGTGCACTGAAGGATGTGTAGTCCCTGAGGTTCAGTGTTCAACTGAAAGGGGGTGCTGCTCGAGCAAATGTGCACACTACACAGCGAGAAGTGCACTGAAGGAGGCAGGCAGCCAACTCGGGCACTGTAGTTCAACTGCAGAAGGGTGTTCAGCGGGTAGCAGTAAATGCACAGTAGGTATCGAGCTTTCCCAACTGTGGAGATTCTTAAATACACAGTGGTAGTATCAGGTAACTGAAGTACACTACAGCAGTGAGGTACATGCAGCAGCACAGCCAAAGGGGTACAGCCGTGTTCACGAGATCGTGCACACGAGGGCAGTAGCAGTAGCAGCTCCTGCAATAGGAGCCCAACTTTACCGATTCCTAAATGAACTATATCAGATTCAGGTACACCCACTGCTCAGCTAAGTATCAGTATATCAGTATCTATATCAGTGGCCGTATCAGTGTCAGCTAGGTAATAGTGTATCTATGTTTTGAGTTCAAGTTTTTGAGGTATTGGGTATTTGAGGTTTTTGGGTTAGTTAGTGATCAAGGTATTGGTTTAGTTAGTTATTTATTAGTTTGTACTAGATAGGTTAGCATTAGTTAGTTTAGTTGATGTATTGGTATATATATTGTTAGTAATTTAGTTATATATTTATAATTAGTATATAGTTTAGCGATATGCATTATGTTTGTATGCTAGTAAGTATATATGGTTATAGTTAGCATGAATAGTTAAGTAGTTAGTTATGTATACTATTGGTATTATATGTTAGTAGTTTAGATACATTATATAGTTAATACTTGAGGTATTTTATATTTTGGTATTAGCTATGTAGAGGTTTTGGATTACCTCAGGATACCAAGGTAATACCAAGGTATTGGGTCGATACCCAAGGTATTGAGTTTGGGTATCGAGATAGGTGTGATATGCATTGGTGCAAGGCCAAGGTATCATATTTAATTATTTTAATGTAGATATTAAGTATATTGACTTGTATATATATCTAAATCACTATTTTAATATATAGAAACTTGCGTATCTTTGGATACAGCTTTTTGAATGTTACGTAGTATCATAGATTAGCTTGTATAGCTTAGTTTTATAGTGCATCAACTTAGTATCGTAGTATTAGACTCTTGCAACCTATATTCAATCGATTTGACCTAGAAATGGCTTTTTGGCTTAGAATTGCATCATATTAACTTATATTTATTTCTGAACCTTATATTGATGCATCATACCATATATAGGTCTGTGTGATACCAGCTTGGGCATCGAGAGACACACCTTGCTCAGGACTTCAGGCAAGTATATTTCTCTGATAGTTTTTAATTCATAATAGTGTATATATGCATGTTCTAGAATTGTATACTTGATTTTGATACAGTAATTTCACAGACTTGTACTACATGGATCCCGTCAGGAGATGTTATCCTCTACCGTGTTCAACGGGTACTCGTGTACATGTATTTTATCGTGTATATTGGGTATGGATTTATATTTCATGTTCATACATTGCTCGTGTTCAGTGTGCTTATTCGTATACACCCACTGCTCGTATTCCGTGGTTATGATATTCGTGTACATCCACTGCTCATGCTCAGTAGTTATATTTTGTGTTCGTAACATGTCGTGATTGGATCCATTTGTATTAGTTGGGGATGGGAGAGTAGGAGTTGATTATGTGATCAAAGCTCCAATGTTACATCGTGTACATTCTTGTTACATACCTTACTTTTAATCGACTTATCTGATCATGTTTACTGAAACCGATCACATAATAAACTTGTATTCTGAGGCACATTAGCTAGATTGCAGTTATTTTATCATATTGCAGATATTCATATTGTTGTCTATATTCTCGTACATTACCTGTATACCTATTGCTCATTCATTCATATATTTAGTGATCTTGTATTTTATTTTTATTATATATTTTATATGCTCGATTATGTTATTGAAACTACTTTCAGAGGTATATACTTTGCTCCAATCATGACTGGATATATTTTTCTAGATGACTGGCTTATAGAGTAGTATCCCACATTCTACGGGTCGCAAGACAATGTACCTTTAGGGGATACTCCTATAGACCAGGAGGACCTAGTTGTAAAGCCCGAGGAAGTCTAGTTTATTTGTGTTGGCATGTATTTGACTATTCTATTGTTGAGATTCACAGTTTGTATTATTATTTTAGATTATGGATTGTATCTTATTTTTTCCTTCGCTATTCCTTTCGTGCATTATCTTTCTTAGTTATTTTGTGATTAAGATTAGTTATACTTGTGAGATACCATATTGTTTCTCCGTTTGGAGTTGAGATGATTGACAGGTACCATATTATATTGTTGAGATATTAGATAGTTAGAAATGACCAAGACAGCGTTCTATCATCGATGTTGTGGCATAGGCTGGGTGTAACCACGTACTTGTGCTCGAATATCCCAGTATAGGTCGTGACAAGGGGAGAGGGTTTCAAATTTTTGGAGATTGAATCGACATAATGGGGGAAATGAATTCATGAACCCTATATTAAAAAGTTTATCGACGTCTTCAATAGACATTGCTAAACATCGCCAATTAAATAAATTAGCGACATAATCAGTAGACATCGCTAAACATCGCTAATTAAAACTTAAAAATCTAGCGACATCATCAATAGACATCACTAATTGAAAAGTTTACGACGTTCGAGACGTCACTAAAAATGTCACTAAAAATAGAAAAAAGAAACGTCGATAAATATGTCGATAAATGTCGCTAAATCAAAAAACTCAGCGATGTTTAGCGAGATTAAAGAAGCTTATTTAAAAACTGAAGTGTAGTCGCTAAACATCGCTATGTGTCACCAACAGCGACATATAATGACGTTTATTTTTGGAGTCGCTCAAGTCATTAATATTAGCGATATTTTATTAAGACATCGCTAAAAATGTCGCTATTTTATCATATTTTGGTAGTTAACCATGCGGTCCAAATAAGCGTCCTGACAACTGGCTGTCGGCCAACCTGACATGACATTCTGACAACAAAGATGGCGTCTGACACAGAATCCTGACAAAAAAAATTTCTTGATCGCCTCGAAGGACGAGAACATACTAAGTGACAGAAATCCCAAGGATAGTGTAGAACCACGTTTACAACATGATAAAAGATTTTATGCGGCTCTTGCCCAAGCATCCCAGACTACATGAGGTCCATGCGTCTCTGGCCCCATGTGTTCCAAACTCCATGCGGTCCATGCTGCTCTAGCCCATGCGTCCCATGAGACTCTGGCCCATTCGTTTCAGACTCCATGCAGTTCATGTGTCTCTAGCCCTATACGTTCTAGACTCTATGCGTTATGTGCATCGTTAGCCACACGTGTCCCAGATTCCACATTGACCAAATCTTGTTATTATAACTGAGTTATTCTCTCCAACCAAATAGCGACCATGTGTCCATTTGACCAAGTTGCACCTACAATAGATGAGTACCATCCAGATATTCAACAACAAAAAATGTTAACAAATATCTATGTGACTGCTGAAGCCCGATCTTCTTCACAGTTGTAAACCCTTTATGTTAGAAGAAGACATGTGGCGACTCCCAACGTCCATGCGGAACAAAATCTATGCGGCTACTGAACAACTTTAAATAACAAGATATGACCCTCATGCAGGAGGCTTGATGCATATCTGCGAATCTATACTCAAGAAAGAGAGAAGAGCTGCTGCATCAGATCATCCACAGAGTAAAGAGAGTTGCTACACTTCTAACTCTCCATTGTTATCTCGCATAAAACAAATATGTAATTAAATTGTCTTTGAGGAATCTTCTTTGTACTTTCTTAGTTTATTAATCAAATTCAGTTCTCTTTTTGATTTAAATGGCAAACAATGAGATACGACTATTACTTCTTCAGACAATCCAGCACCTGCGAACAAGCAAACTTTTGGTAGGTCAGCACTTTGGAAAAAGTACTGGTGAGTATAAATCAACGAACATAAGCAATACTCCTTGAAACGAACACTAAATAAGCATGTGATAAAATATTACATTACTAGTGATCTTGCTACTTTTACCTTGGTTTACTTCATGCAGCATAGGATTAGAGTCAGTTTACTTCTTTCAAAAATATAGCTTTGGAAACAGTTTGCATATTCAATCATTTAAGCATAAAATATGGAGAATGTTCTATCGTGTAGTGCAAAGCATGTATTGTACACCATATTTACTAACTCTTTAGGAACACAAATTATTTTTAGTGGACTGATCAATTCATTACTAAGGGGTACTAGTGAGCATCAAGTAAAATATGCAAGTCTAAGGGTAATACGAGATTCAAGCATAATCGAAGATTAATGTATCACTTATTCAGTGATTCTTATCATTTGTCGAACGGTTATCCCTATAGCAGACATACAAGTTAGCAATAATTTACATAAACATATATGTTCTATTCCCTGTCCACCTCTGCATCAAACAATTAGGTAAGCAAGAAGGCTAACCTAGCATGTGCCCTAACTACATTATGGTCCATGGGTAGTCCCATGATTAGCAACGGTAACTCAAGGTTCAGCTTTGCACTAGCATGCCCATATGTCGACAACTGTGACTCAAGTTTTAGCTTTTTACCGACATACACGAATACTAGCAGTTATGACAACATGGTTTCGCTCTTCACGAATAGACACATCCCTCACTAGATCCCGTAGGACTGTATCCTCATGGTGAAACAAAAATCTCTTCCAGGCCGACCAACTCCTAGTGCCCCGAGAATCATTCGAGAGACAAAACCTTCTACACAAGTTGTTTGAGACCAATGCATGATATGCACATTTATAATGTAAGCAAGCAATGATCAAGCAAACATATATCTTTCTTCTTATCTAAATGAGCGATAGGTTCAATCTTTTTTAACACAACTAATAACACACCCCACTAGATCATAAGGACCGTACCTAATGGCACACTATTAGTCTCTACTTATTAGAATCAATCACATTTAGCATATTATAAGTTATTCATATAGTTCTATCATTTTCTATCAATGAGAACAAAATTTATAAGCAATGATAAGAAAAATATGAATGATCTTTAATTTAAAAAGCATGATACGGTTCTATTTATCCCTTTAAGTTAAGCCTGCAGTTCTACTCTTGGTTAGCATATGACATAGAGACTCGTTCAAGCAATTTTCTTTACTTATCTTGTCAGCATAGCAAAGGTTCATTAGATAGCAGTGTCAATGTAACTAAGCATGCAATATTTCTTTTTTAGCTTAGCATGGCAAATGTTCTATCTCTTTTAAACAAGCATACAAGTTTTATAGTTAAGCATACAGGTTCTCATTCTATCATTTTCATGTGAACATTATCTACTTAGAAAATAAGCATTACAAAAACTCAATTTCATTATTCAAGTGTGCAAGAATCAGAGAATGAAGTTCTGCCCACTCACTTAAATTAATCATCTTATTTTTCGATTGGGGAACACATCCAGAAGATATCTGCTTAAAACAGCAAAGCGATATCAATTGTACATAGTGACAATGCGGAGCAGGGCACTACATACTTACCCACCGAAAAAAAAATTTGTCCTTAAAACTCAAGAAGAAACTTATAATATCTAGGGCAGCGATAGTCCTCATTCCTCACCATCCTCAATTAAAAAACACAAGCAAATCAAGAATCACAAAATCACATCTCCAACCAACAAGAAAGCAAACAAGAAAACTTTTGTGTGCACCTTTAAGAATATCTATGGACTTATTGTATAAAACATTCTCTGCAGCAATAATATCTAGGACATCTCAGAGTTGAAGGCAACGAAATGGGCAAAGAATCGAGTTGCTCTGATAACATTATGTCATGCCCCGATCCTGCAGGGTTCATTCATCCTCACTTGGGTCCTTGTGGGATCAGCCGTCCTTGCACGGGCGTGATACCGTACAATCCTAAGTTGCGCTTGCATAAGGCTAAATCTTAAAAAAGGGCAAGTAACTATTCAAGAAGGAAGTAGCGGCACATATTACAGAAAAGTAAAGAACATAATGGCATAAGAAAATAAGCTTATTATTAATATTCAAAACTGTTACAAGTGGCACTTGGCCGATATTACAAATCACTCAACCACTCTTTCAAATACAATGACATCGTTCCATATATTATATCCCTTTATATAATAGCAGCTCAAAGCATCTTGATATGGCTCAAGGCATCGACTATAGATTTTTGGTTCCTGGGTATGAGGCATAGCTATCACTTTTTCATACGATCCAGTACCTGCGAACAAGCAAACTTTTGGTGGTTCAGCACTTTGGAGTAAGTACTAGTGAGTAAAAATCAACGAACAGAAGTAACACTCCCTGAAACCAATACTAAGTAAGCATGTGACAAAATATTATATTACTAGTGATCTTGCTATATTTACCTAAGTTTATTTCATGCAGTATATGGTTAGAGTCAGTTTACTTCTTTCGAAAACATAGCTTTAAAAATAGTTTGTATGTTCAAACATTTAAGCATATAATAGGGACAGTGTTCTATCATGGAGTGTCATGCCCCAGTCCCAAAATACGTTGGACTTGAAATACGTAAGCATGCCAGTCGTATATACATGGCAAATTCAATATATGGAAACCATACACATATATATACTATTTTATGAATAATAATTCACAAGTGGTATATAACTTCACAATTCACAGGCAATACTAATTCATCGACAAAACTAAATAAAAATATATAACAAAATATAGCAATACACTAAGTAGGAAACAGTCCACAAATGAGACAAATTAATAGTTGGGTGGAGACAAATCCACTATCAACTAGAATATGAAAGAAAATAAAATAAGTACATCATCTAGTGATCAAGAAGCTCTAAGGGAAGGCCTCCTCGAAAGAGAAAGAAGTAGTCAGTCTTGATCCATGCTCTTGCAAATAATCATGATCTTTCATACCTAGAAAGGGTGCCAGATCCTTAGAGGGACATAACAAGTACACAAAAAATTGATATGCATGAAAGTAAAGTAGTAAACAATAAATAGGATAACTAAACCATCTATGCGATGTATATTCGAGATATCTCTAGTGGCGAGGAAGAAGAAATATAAGAACAATTATCCCACCAGGCATATCACATAACTCGAGAGTACACGATATACACCATTTACACCATTAAAAATAAAAATCCCATACGCTCACTAGTAGATTCTCCTCTTCCAATGTACTATCCGAACTATATACGTGGTGCAGACATAATGCAAGACGTCAATAAAATCTAGAACTAACTAACACCAACTACTAACACAAGACGTGAACTCACGTATCGATGTACGATCGAATACGCTAGTCCATGCACTCTCTCACTCAGGCAGTGATCATATTTGAAATAATGTTATGTCAGAAGATACCATATATCTTTACAGCATACCAGGCAAGTCAACTACTTCTAAGATGTATGCACACATCTAGAAAAATAAAAACTTCGCATAATATAAACTGAACAATACAATTAAACAATGTGTAATTGCCTTCCAATCCAAGCAGCGAGTACAACAAATCTGATCCGGGGCTCTCCACATGAACGTCAAGAACACCTACCAATTAATTATTAATGTAATTAGACTCTTATTCTTCTAGTCAAATTAAGTTATTATCTAGTTAATACTCCTACATTGGTTACACATGCATGTAACTCCACAACAAAATATTACTAACCATCAAACATTATCAAAAACTATTTTTAAATATTATTTGATAAAAACTATTAATTATGTAATTTATTGAAAAATAGGATTTTTAGTGATAGGTTCATCTCCTATAAATTTTATGAGTCCAAAACGAAGTAGAAACCAAAACTAGGTCATAACGGGTTACCTATACTAGTCACCAAAAATCAATTTTGACAAATAATTAAATCTGAAAGAAATACACATAAATCAGAATTAAAATATAATAATATAATTTTTATTGCTACAATAATGATATTTGGTTGAGGTTTAAGTCTAATATTGAAGGGGTTATATTTTGTCAAAACTAGGTCAACTTGCTACATTAAAAACCTAGAATTCTAAATTTATAAATAGAAATAAAATCTGAATAAATATGATAAAATCAGTAATAAATATAATAAATACTAATTCTTTTATCTATATAAAAATAATTAAGATTTTTACTATCGACAAGTTGATCCTATTAGGGTTGGCAATCAAACTTGCTAGTATGCATGCAAAATGGGTAGTACATGGGTGTTGTGATATCAAAATAATATTTATTTAATAAAAATTTAGAATATATAATCTTGGAAAAATAATAATTCATCAAGAAAATTTTAGGATTTTCTATCTAATGATCAAGTCCTAACAAGGTCCATGGGTCTCCAACATACATACATCAAAACTATGTCAACTACAAATAAAATATGCCCAAAACTCTAATTTAATATAAATTAATAAATCTAAAATTATTTATGAAAACTTAATATTCCCTATTAATAACATCTATATAAATTCATTAACAAGATTTAAAGAAGGTTTTGAAGGAGGTTTCAGCATGCACAAAAGTTTTGGGTTCAACCTCAAAAATAGGGTTCATGGGTTGCATGAGTTCGCTATATTAAAATAATAGAGTTTACATTATCACATATATACATAATCTATATATATTCATAATTCAAGAAGAGATTGATAGAAGGAAAGGAGTATTAAAGAACTTACTAGAAGAAGAAGGAAGGAGATGCTAGGGTTCTTGGATGGAGGAGATGGTTGTGGGTATCCCCGTGAAGGGGGGTCAGCTTTGCTAATGGAGGAGGAGAGGAGATTAGGTTAGGGTTTGAGGAGGAAAGATGAGAATAAACTATTATGAAGGTATATATATATATATATATATATATATATATATATATATATATATATATATATATATATATATATATATAGAGAGAGAGAGAGAGAGAGAGAGAGAGGGGGGAGGGAGGGAGAGGGGGGTCACGAATCTGGAAAGGTGTCACGGGTTTGGAGAAGGGGTTGCAGGTTTGGGTAGGAGTAGGATTAGGATAGGTAGTTATTTATTAGGAGGTTTACTAATTAGGTTGTTAGTTATTAAATAGTAAACAACTAATGAATAAGATTTGATTTGATTCTAAGGAAATAAAATAATAGATAATTAATATACAAATCTAAGATAAATCTTTGGTAGTTGGTATTTGATTGGGCTTCTAAAGGAATAATTAATGGACAATTAATATAAAAATTTAATATAAATCTTTGGTAGTAAAAATATAATTAATAAATAAATAAATAAATCTTACAAAAGAAGAAAGAGACCTAATATGGCATGGAGGAATTATCGGTTGCTTATTGAAGATGGTTAGATTAAAAATTAATCATAAATGAATTATATATATAAAATATCTAAATATCTAAATATTAAATATAATAAATTATGGTTATTACACTAGTGTCATACTAATGCTATATGATCGAATTCTGAGTCACGGAATGATCCTACAAGTAGTGTCTCCCGTGTAGCCTACCTCCTACGAAGGGCATTATAGATTTTGGGATCAGTTTATGTCACTAATATCCAAATAACGGTGAAGTATCTTAATACAATAATAAAACTTTAATCGATTAAAAAATATCTAAAATAATTATAATAAATACAAAATAGACACAAAATACCTATTTTGGGTGAGGGGGTTTATAATCCATACAAGAATTTTGTCCTCAAAATTTAAAATAAGGTATGATTTGTTAAATCCTTCACATTCGTATCTAAGGCAAGTCAATCGCAATCTTTTCAAAAATTTAAATGACAAAATCTATTCAAATCCATCACAATCTCTTCAAAATTAAAATAACCGCTGTTTAAATCAAAATTCAACCTATCATAATCTTTTCTTGATTTTCAAATAATCAACATCCTAATTTAAGTCAAATCTATATGACATCTTCAATATTTAAATAACCCACATTAAATTTTAACTCACAATTTTTAACTATCATAATCGGCTCTAGATTTTAAATAATAAACAAGTCTAATCAAATATTATTCCTAT
Organism: Iris macrosiphon; assembly: GCA_036927795.1. NCBI lineage: Eukaryota > Viridiplantae > Streptophyta > Magnoliopsida > Asparagales > Iridaceae > Iris > Iris macrosiphon. The sequence continues at coordinate 116,918,995 of JAYESA010000019.1, read as the reverse complement.
TTTTAACTTAAGAATTTTGTATGTTTCAAATTTTAAATTCAATTTCCATCCTCAATATTTTAAATAGGTGATTCTACAATCAAAATTTAAATTTTAAATTAAATCATCAAATTATAAAATTTTGAATTCAATCCATCAATGTTCATGTTTCGAATTCTATTTTATCCTAAAATTTAAATTATTGATTCAATCTCCCATATTCAAAATTTGAATCATATGCAATATCAATATTTCAAAATTTATATACGACATTCTTATCTTTAAAGTTAAATTCTCATCATTATAATTATTAAAAAAAATTCTCGAAATTAAATGACTTAAATCTCTCAATCTTATCTTACTTGATCATGATCTAATATTTTTACCTTCATATAACATTCTGCTTAAGTTGACAATACAATTTCTACCCAACTTTAAATTTACTAATCTATCATAATCACAAGGCTATAAAAATAATTCCTTAATCATTCAATAGTGCTTATTAATCCTCAAAATTCTTAATACAAACCTATCACATATGATATGTCCTTAATTACAAAGATAGTCACAAAATAATTGGATTAGCCTATGGGGTATATCTAGTACTATCTTTGTGTCAACTTTATATTAAGCACGAGCATTCATCTTTCCAAAATAGGGGAAGACAAAAAACATTAATTAAGAGTTCACGGAGGATGTGATAGAATACAAGTACGGGGTTCAAGGACGATTAAAGAATTCAAAAGAAAGTTGTCAAGACAGTTGTGGATTAAAATCTTATTTTTGGTAAATTTCTACTCACGGGCTCGTATCAGTATAGTTATATAACCGACACGATATGCTCGGACTTGTCTAGAGGGCAAGTATATTCGTCTAACAAGCTAAGTCAATTATATCTCAATCCACGTAAAGTAGTCGTACGAAGAGCGAACCAAGTGCACTAAGGTTTCCCAGACCATAATACACTAATTTTGATTTAGACAATGTATTAGTGTGGGCCCCCAATAATACATTTGTCATGAACAAGCTCGATAAGGAATAAACTTGCAAAACTAGGTTTTAATAGTAGCTTGAGTTAAGATAGTCTAAAATATAAGTATGTGAGATTATGATTAATAAAAATATAATAATTTAAGTTCATCAAGAATCTATGAATCATCCGATGTTTATGCCTCTACAGTTGCCATACTAACTTCTTGTCTAAGTCTCTAGTTGGCCAAATGGGGGTATGGTCCTCCAAAGTTCTACAGTCTGGATAAACACTATCTTCTTATGCTAGCATATATTCAGGTGTCATTCTATTGAACTTTATTAATGTGTCAAAAGGCTATGTGGTACTAGGTTGTGAGGCATGCTACCCAACTTACAAGAATCAACTAATATTATAACTTAATAATAGAGAAGTTACTAGCTCTCAAGTGAGAGATGATATAATCTGTATTGAGATATGTGGAATGGATTACTTGATTTGAAACTAAAGGATAATCATAAAATTATAATCTAAAAGAACAACTTAAACATCAAGTTCTAACCACTAAGCATAAAATTTAAAATTCAAGATCGACAACTATTATCCTATTAAGCTATAATCCTGTCATAAAAGAAATTACTAGGCCTACCATTAGAAGGGTAAGGTGTTATGATTTAAAATATAAAAAAAATTTGGCTATCGTACAAATAACGAGCATTAATGTTTTGAAAAAATAAGATATAAAAGTAAATAGAGAGACTCTTGATAATATCATGGTTTCCTAAATTAGTGTGGTATACTAGTCTCTATGTTTGAGATATGATCAAGAAAAGTTTTTAATCATTCAATAGGTTTTAATTCATAAAGAGCTATAAAAATTGTTCTATGATAAAGGGAGGGATTAACTCAATATGGGAATATATATATATATATATATATATATATATATATATATATATATATATATATATATATATATATATAGTTGGAGGAGATGGCACGATCGGTGACTCATGAAGACTCAAGTTTGACTAAATAATGATCATATATTCTAGGGGATTTACTAAGCTGAAGGTAAAGTACCATTTCTATTACTAAGGTATTAGTTCATTCATCATGGTTTCTTAAGGTACTACTCTGCTAATTCAAGACAAGAATATAAATTTATAGTCCTCTTATATTATCTCACTATAAAAGTTAGGTTTAGTCCTAATATTCAATCTTGAATTTCTAATGGTTCCTCAATACTAGGGTCAAACAATATGGTCAAATTTTGAACTAACCATTGTAGTGTTTATACTACTCTCACGTCATTCCTAAATATATCAGGTGATAATGGTTAATCAATTTATAGGTATTGGATGCTAGGGTTCTTTAGGTATGCTAAACTTTTGGGAGATGCCAATATTCTAATATATTTTTCTTAGTAGGTATGCTATCATAATTATCTTCTAACAACAAGGATTACTATATTCTGGCAGAAGACTATACTCAAGTAACTATTAGGAAAGTACATTAAATAGGAAGAGGTGAGAAAACAAGAATACCGATGTCAAAAAAAATAAGCGAGTACAATTTTGAAGGTCAAGGAAGATAGGTGAGTTCAAGAATCCGAAATAAAAATAAAGAAAAAAGTTAAATATGTGGATGAGACCTATACTCTTATCCTATTTGCAGGCTTGCTCGGTACAATATCGTAACCGAGACAATATACTCTCAATCTGTATGGGCCACACTAAAAAATATGTTACATCCCAGTCCTAAAATACTTAGAACTAGGAATATGTAAGTATGCTAGCCGTATGTACATGGTAACTCCAATAAATAGAAAACATACACATACATACAGTGTTTTATGAATAATAATAATTCACAAGTGATATATAACTTCACAAGTCATAAAAAATACTAATCTTATCCAAAAAACCAAATAAAAATATATAACCAAATATGGCAATGTACCTAGTAGGAAACAAATGAGAAGAACTAATAGTTGGGTGGAGACAAATCCACTACCAACTAGAATATGAAAAATAACAAAATAAGTATATCATTTAGTGATCAAGAAGCTCTAAGGAAAGACCTCCTCAAAAGAGAAAGAAGTAGCCAGTCTTGATCCGTGCTCCTACAAATAATCATCATCTTCTATACCTAAAAAGGGTGCCAGGTCCTCAGAGAGACATAACAAGTACACAAAAAATTGACATGCATGAAAGTAAAGCAGTAAACAATAAATAGGGTAACTAAACCATCTATGTGATATGCACTCGAGACATCTCTAGGGGCGCATGAGGGTGGAAGAAATAGAAGAACAGTCATCCCAACAGGCATTTCGCAGAACTCGGGGGTACAAATATACACCATTTACACCATTAGAAACAGAAATCCCATATACTCACTTGTAGATTCTTTCCTCCTAATATACTATCCAAACCGTATAAGTGGTACATTTATAATATAAGGCGTCAATAAAATCTACAACTAACTAACACCAACAACTAACACAAGACGCGAACTCACATATCGATGCGTGGTCGACACGCTAGTACATGCACTCTCTCACTTAGACAGTGAACCTATTTTTAAAAGTGTCATATTAGAAGATACAGTGTGTCTTTATAATATACCAAGTAAGTTAACTACTTCTAAGATGCGTGCACATATCTAGAAAAATAAAAATTAGGCATAATATAAACTGAACAATACAATCAAGCATAGTGTACTTGCCTTCCAAGCCAAGTTGCGAGCACAACAAATATGGTCCGGAGCTCTCCACAGGAACGTCACGAACACCTACCAATTAATTATTACTCTAATTAGACTCTTATTCTTCTACTCAAATTAAGTTATTATCTAGTTAATACACCTACGTTTGTTGCACATTCAAGTAACTCCACACAAAAAAATTACTAACCATCAAACATTATAAAAAAACTATTTTTAAATAATTATTTAATTAAAATTATTAATTCTATAATTTATTAGAAAAATAGTATTTTTAGTGATAGGTTTGTTTTTATTAAATTCTATGAGTCCAAAATCAAGTAGAAACCAAAACTAGGTCATAACAGGCTACCTACTAGTCACCAAAAATTAAATTTTGACAAATAATTAAATCTAAAATAAATACTCATAAATTAGAATTAAAATATAATAATATAATTTTAATTTCTATAATATGGGTTTTTGGTCGGAGTTTAAGTCTAACATTGACGGGGTCATGTTTTATCAAAATTAGGTCAACTTGCTACATCAAACACCTAGAATTCTAATTTTTATAAATAAAAATAAAATCTAAATAAATATGGTTAAATTATTAATAAATACAATAAATATTAATTTTTTATCTATACAAAAATAATTACGGTTTTACCATTTACAAGTTGATCCTATTAGGGTTGACAATCAAACTTGCTAGTATGCATGCAAAAGGGGCGGTACATGGGTGTTATGATATCAAAATAATATTAATTTCATAAAAATACAGAATATATAATTTCAAGAAAAATAATAAATTATCAAAACATATTTAGGGGTTTTTATCTTATGATCAAGTTCTAACAAGGTCCAAGGGCCTCCAACATGCATACATCAAAATTAGATCAACTACCCATAAAACATACTGAAAACTGTAATTTAATACAAATTAATAAATCTAGAATTATTTATAAAAATTGAATATATTCCCTATTAATAACATATATATAAATTAATTAACAAGATTTAAAGAGGATTTTGAAGGAGGTTTTATGCATGCACAAAAGTTTTGGGTTGAACTCAAAATTAGGGTTCATAGGTTGTATGAGTTTTTAAAATAAAATAATAGAGTTTACATCATCATACATATATATAATCTATATATATTCATAATTCAAGAAGAGATTGAAGAAGGAAGAATAGGAGGATTAAAGAACTTACTAGAAGAAGAAGGAAGGAGATGTTAGGGTTCTTGGATGGAGGAGATGTTTGTGGGTGTCCACGTGAAGGGGGGGTCAGCTTTGGTGATGGATGAGAAGAGAATATTAGGTTAGGGTTTGTGGATGAAAGATGGGAAAAAAATATTATGAAGCTATATATATATATATATATATATATATATATATATATATATATATATATATATATCTCTTTCCCTAATCAAATATATTGAGAGGAAAAGAGAGATGTATTTATATTTATATATTTATATATATATATATATATATATATATATATATATATATATATATATATATATATATATATATATATATATTTATATATTTATATATTTATATATATATATATATATTAAGAGAAAAATATTATAAAGGTATATATATATATATATATATATATATATATATATATATATATATATATATATATATATATATATATATATGTATATGTGTGTGTGTGTGTGTGTTTGTGTGTGTGTGTGTGTATAGATAGATAGAGAGGGATTAGGATAGGTAGTTATTTATTAGAAGATTTCCTAATTAGGTTATTAGTTATTAAATAGTCAACAACTAATCAATAACTAACTAATGAATAAGATTTAATTTTATTCTAAGGGAAAAAAATAATAGACATTTAATATACAAAAATAAGGTAAATCATTGGTAGTTAGAATTTGATTGGACTTCTAAAAAATAATTAATGGACAATTAATATGCAAATCTAAGGTAAATCTTTGGTAGTGAGAATTTGATTGGAATTCTAAGAGAATAATTCACAAATAATTAAATAAATCCTATAAAAGAGAAAAGTGGCTTAATTTGGCATGGAAGAATTATGGATTGCTTATTGAAGAAGCTAGGATTGAAAAATAATCAAAAATAAAGTATATATATCTATATCTATATATATATATATATATATATATATATAATATCTAAATATTAAATACATAAAACTATGGTTGTTATACTAGTGCCATACTAATGTTAAATGTTCGAATTTTGAGTTACGAAAAGATCCTATAAGAAGTGTCTTCCGTGAAGGCTACTTCCTACGAAGGGTATTATTGATTTTGGGGTCATCCTATGTCATTAATGTCCAAACCACAGTAAAGTATCCTAATACAACAATTGAACTTTAATCAATTTAAAATAATCTAAAATAATTATAAAAAATAAAAAATACATATTTTTGGTGAGGGGATTTTCATGCAGTACGCAGCATGTATCATGCACCATATTTACTAACTCTTTAGAAACACAAGTTATTTCTAGTGGATTGATCAATTCATTACTAAGGGGTAGCAGGGAACATTAAGTGAAACATGCAAATATAGGGGCAATATGAGATTCAAGCATAATAAAAAATTAATGCATCACTTATTCGATGATTCTTACCCTTTGTCGAACGGTTATCCCTACAGCAGACATACAAGTTAGCAATAATTTGCATAAATATATATATTTTATTCCCTGTCCGTCTATGCATCAAACAATTATGTATGCAAGAAGGCTAACCAAGCATCCACCCTAACCACATGATGGTCCATGTGTAGCCCCATGATTAGCAGCGGTGACTCAAGGTTCAGCTCTACACTAGCACGCGCATATGACGGTAGCTGTGACTTAAGGTTCAGCTCTTCACCAACACACACGAATACTATTGCTGTGACATCATGGTTTCATTCTTCACTAATAGACACATCACACCACTTGATCCCGTAGGACCGTATCCTCAGGGTGAAATAAAAATATATTCTGGGCCGACCGACTCCTAGTGCCCCAGGAACCGTTCGAGAGACAAAATCTTGTGCACAAGTTATCCGAGACCAATGCATGACATGAATATCTATAATATAAGCAAGCATTGATCAAGCAAACTTATATCTTTCTTATTATCAATAAGAGCGATAGGTTCAATCTTCTTAACACACAACTAATAGCATACCCCAATAGATCACAAGATCGTATCTCAGGGCACACTATTAGTCTATGCTTATTCGAAATAATCACCTTTGGCATATTATGGGTTATTCATACAGTTATATCTTTTTGCATCAATGACAAGCAATTTTATAAGCGATGAGAAGCAAAATATGATCAATCTTTAATTTAAAAAGTATGGCACGGTTCTATTTATCCCTTCATGTTAAGCATATAGTTCTAATCTTGTTTAGCATATAACATAGAGACTTATTCAAGCAATTTTATTTACTTATCTTACTAGTATGGCAAGGGTTCATTCGATAGTGGTGTCAGTGTAACTAAGCATGTAATATTTCTTTCTTGACTTAGTATGGCAATGGTTCTATCTCTTTTAAACAAGTATACAAGTTCTCTAGTTAAGCATATAGGTTCTTGTTCTATCATTCTCATGTGAATATTATCTACTTAGCAAACAAGCATTATAAAAACTCAGATTCATTATTAAGGCGTACAAGAATCAGAATATAAAGTTATGCCCACTTACTTAGATCGATCATCTTATGTTTCATTCAAAAAATACTTCGAGAAGGATTTTGCTCGAGCCAGCAAAGTGATATGACTTATACATAGTGCTAACACAGAGCGGGGTACTACACTAAACGCTGACTCTTATCTTGCCCAAGTTAAGCCATCGGCCAAGAATCCTGCAGCATACCCTCACTACAACTGTGTGATGGAGGCAATCCCGAACATCATATTCTCTCAGCAGAATATGCTATTAAAAAATAACAGGCACGATCGTCCTTTATACTACACAGGGTACATTAGGGCCGTAAAAGTAGACCTAATGCATATCGATCCTTGCTCATTTCTCAGTATCATCCAATGAAGTCTGCTACAAACTTTAGGGATTCTGATGCATCGGTTATTGGCCACTAACACTAATATCAGCAACTTTAACCCCGGGAGATGCTACCCGTTTGGCAAGATTCATTTGAAGTGCCAAATCGATAATATTTGAACCGAGGTAACATGCTATGTCATCGACGTAGATGTGTCCTACAATATCCTGCTAGGGAGGCCATGGATATATGAATATATGATTGTCCCCTCAACTATCCAACAATGCTTAAAGTACGTCAGCGAAGATGGCATCGTCAAGAGAAAATTTGTCGATATGGTGTCATCCCCAGTCCCAAAATATGTAGGACTAGGAATACGTAAGCATGTCAGCCATATGTATATGGTGACTCTAATATATAAAAATCCTAACACATTCGTATGTTGTATAATGAATAATAATTCACAAGTGATATATAATATCACAAGTCACAACAATACTAATCTCATCTAAAAACCAAATAAAAATAAATAACCAAATATGACATTGAACCAAGTATAAAATAGTAAAAAACTAATAGTTGGGTGGAGACAAATCTACTATCAAACTAGGATATGAAAGAAAATATTGTAAGTACATTATCTAGTAATCAGAGATGCTTGAAGGAAATACCTCCTCAAAAGAGAAAGAAGTAGCAATTCCTGATCCGTGCTCCTGCAAATAGTCTCAATTGTTTATACCTGGAAAGGGACTAGGTCCTCAGAGAGATGTAACAAAATACATAAAAATATGCCATAATAAATTTTAATAAACATCCAACAAGGTTCCTAACCATTCTAAGTGATATACAGTTTAAGAAAAACTTTCCCGTGTATGGACTATCTAGCTAAAATAATAGAATGGGCGTAGTTCTCTTGGAGATCCAGGGGCCACGTGCATAATGTCACGGACGTCAGAGGTCGCCAAGTAAATATAGGATCATCATGACTCACGCCTCAGAGGAGCGTACGGCCTGAATAAAAATAGTATAAAGGAGTCACAAAGACTTACTCATTGTCCTCTCCACCCCATGCTCTATATATATTGTATCCATAATACGTTGATACCTCTAATAACTGCCAAGTCATTTAATATATCTCTATTAGCAGTTATTTTCTAACGCACGTCCCATACGTATTGATGACCTGTCAATACGCACGTCCGTGTTCTATATGAGAATTATAACTCATGTAACACCTGTGTCATAGCCAAAATCATGGGGTAGTCTCTTAACTCTATGTCAATATGCATAACATAAATAAATAGATAAATAATTATGCATCTAGTCATTGCACTCAAGTCTTCTTGGACGCACAGTTTAATAATATAAAATAATAAGAAAATAAATTATAGAAATGAAATATGCATAAATAAATATAAATAAACAGTAATCGTGGCAAGGTATACTTGCCTGGCAATAGTTTGGTACTAAAATAATGCAAGACAATAAGTGCAACAAACTAGAAAATACAAAAGCTAAAAAAAATATCTTCGGATGCTTGAAAAATAATATCATCAACGGTCCCGATATAAGTGAGATAGTCAAAAAATACTACCCTTTCGTCCAATTTGGACACAGGGGCTAAAATTATCATTTTGGGTCAAAGTGGGGTCCACATGTGGGCCACTTTGTACCAAAATATGTGCCAAGGGTAAAGGTCTCTAAATAGAATAAGTTATAGGTGAAACAAATCCTAAGCGATGATACCAACTCAACGGCATGTTCAGTTTTTTATTCCAGCGAGCTGATCACAAAATTGCTTGTTAAGTCGAATCGTGGGCCCATGAAAAGTTGATTCATCGACTGACTCAGAATTGGAAAAAAGTCATGTCACAGGATAGGTCAAACGATGCGGTCCAGTGGCGAAAGTTTCGTTACGATCTGACGAGCGTACAAAAATTAATAGGATAATTTGCAAAACACCGATATGGAGAACTTTTGATGGATACGGGTTGATTTTGGTACACACAAACGTCCAGATTAACATCTATGAAATACCACATGTTCATATATATCATACGTGCCTTTAGGTGCAATTAGTACGCGATGAGGCAGTACCGTTTGGCGGGACACAAACTGTATCGCATGTTTTTTATTAATTTTAAAAAAAATTTCATGATTTGAAACTAGATTTTTATATAGGATTAATAGCAGTTATTTTAAAGTAATTACATGGTCTTTATCCTGGTCATATAAGCTCTGTATCAGAAAAAAAAGAACAAATTTTTATTAAATAATTTGGTAGAAATCAGTATTCCAAATAGGGTCTTTGGAATGAGTTTAAGTCCTATTTTTGGACAATTTTTCCTCAATTTTTGGTGAGACTTTCACTGAATTAAAATTCATTCAATTAAAACTAATTGATGGTATTCGAAGAGGGTAAGGTTGTGAGCATACCAGTGAAAGCAGATCAAAAGATGATCGAAGAACGAGTGGGCTGCTGTGTTGCGTGGGTGTGTTGATGCTTTGTCGAGCGACGACGATGGCGTTTGTGCGGCTTCTCGTTCGGTGGCGCTGGCGCTTATTGTGATGGCTAGGGAGGTCACCGGCCATGGACGACATTGGTCGGCAGTTGAGTCTAGGGCTAGGGTTTGAGTCTTACGTGTATATGTATACACACACACACACACACACACAGAGACATATATATATATATATATATATATATATATATATATATATATATATATATATATATATATATATATTATATATATAGGAAGAGGAAAGCGGTGGAAGAGTCTGTTTTGCGCGGGGGGGGGGGGGGGTATTGGAACCTCGGTCAGGTAGAGTTAGGTTTTTTTTCTTTTATTCTTTTCTTTTATTTTTTTTCTCTTTAAATTTTATTATTATTATTATTATTATTATTTTGTTCTCTTTATTTGCTTGTTTGTTTATATTATTTAAATTTGTTTATTTACGTATAAAATTTTATTTACTTCTATTGTATTATTAGCTATATTTCTATATACTACCATGAGTACAAATACCTACCTTATTATAATTATTTTATTATTCATATTAATTAACTAAAATAAAATTAAAAATTTAGGAGTTTTATACATAGATCATTTCAAAGGGATTTAGGCGTACTACTCATGTTTACTATTAAAAATTTTCTCGTTCAATACCTAAAAAAAAGTACAAAAAGGTCCTAAACAGACACTCTAAGTACAATATTTAATCTGGATAGTGTAGCGGTAGAGATCGAGCGCTATGGCGGCTCCTTTACTCCGTTGACGGTCCGACCAGTGAGTGAGCGGTGCCACCTTCTCTTCTCTCTTTCTTGTGCTTGTGTGCACGTACGTAGCTCTCTGGAAGGGTATGGTCTCTCTCGGAAGCAGAAACAGTCGACTATTAGGACGTCCAAGTTGTTCCTATTTATAGATATAAAGTTGATGGGCTGTAGGTGCCGTATGTCCGTCTGTTTGGTGGTCGCAGGGATTCCTTCAATAGAATATGGTTGTTACTGTGGGTGCATAGTATGAGTTGAGTACAAGGCAGGCTGTCACATGGATATTTTGTTAGGATTTACTCTTACCGAAGATCTTAGCGGTTCTCATTTTTGTTTGAGTGACTTGGTCAGTTTGACAAGTGGCTCATATTTACTTAGAGAGAATCACTTCAGTTGCAACAGGAAGATTTTGTCATATTAGACGAATGGTGTCTAGAACGCAATAGATCAAAGACGTATGAAACACATGGAGTCTTGAACGCATAGGGTCAGGGACTCAGGAAACGCATGGAGTCTGGGATGCTTAGGGCCAGAGATGTATGGACTCTGGGATGCAGGTTTCCTCATACACATGGCACTGCATGCTTGTCTGTAGTTATTATTAGTTTGATGAAAGCTTCTGATCGCTTAGTGTGCACATATTTTCTGAAGCACTCAGAAAATCTTTTTTGTCAGGAATCTATGTCAGACATAATTCTTGTGTCAGGCCTTTATGTGGCCAATGTTTAGGGGTGCAAGGATAAAGCTTTTCTCTGTGGCATGGTTATCATGTAGCTTTGTTTCTTCTGAGTCAATTCTGGGGTGCATGGTTATTGGACGTATGGATCATGATTTTCCATGCATCAACAAGACCCCCTTCAAAGTTTTCAAACTGATATGTTTGGGATAATTCGAATAAGCATAGAGGAGATGTCTTCGGGCCCTATGGAGGAGATAACTCTGGGCCGCATGGATGGCAGGTCGCATAGACGAGTCTTTGGCAGGCTATCAAATCTCTATTTGATAAAGGATTTGTCTCGATTCTCGAGTTAATTTCTAGGTACTCAGAGTCAACAGCCATTTCTAAGGAGATAACTGTAGATCGCGTAAATTGAGACATCAGATTCATTCTCATAACTGCCTGCTTTATCGCTTTGATCTTTTTATGCACCCAGGAGGTTATAAATAGGCAAACAGGGAGGAGGAGAGAGAACTCTCTTCTCTTAATTTTCTTCCTCTCTTTGTGAAAGAATATTCTGAAGGCTATTGTTTATCTCATCGAAGAGTTTGTCAGGAGCAGATTCGATCTGTGGCCCCCTTATACTAGCATTCTCTTTAGAGGCAAGAGAGGATGTCATGGTGACAGGGATACACATACAAAGACACAAGTACACGGCCTTGCACCATGGATGAGAAATTATCAAGAATATGTACAGGCCCCACCCTCACAAAGTCCAGTCTCATAGTTGTGCAGTCATCTACAACATGCTCGTAGAGCCTATATATTGCTTGGCTGCATGGATGAGGACTCAGCCCATAGCATGTGCGCAGAGCCTATCTGTGGCTTAGCCGCATGGATGAGGATTCGGTCCCTCTGGGGTTTGGCCGCATGGTTGAGAATTTTTTTCTCGTGCGTGCTGACTTAGCTATCTATCATGACCCGCACTCGGTATATTTGTATGGGTACGTAGGTACATCCAACCTATGCTGCAGCATCGACGGTAGAACGATATCTTGGTCAATAATACTATCTAAATATCTCACACAATATATATAATGTATCTGTCAAGATATTTCAACCTCCAAAGGAGGACAATATGATAATATGATAATGGTAAGCAATACTCAATCACAAATATAAACTAGAGGAAGATATGGCACGATTTGGAATAGAAGAAAAGAAATAAAGAGTCAAATACATCACAAGTCAAAGTCTAAATACAAGACAAGATCTCAAATATAACACAATACCAAAAGTCTCTAACAAACATATACAATAACATAAATGAACTAAGTCTCCTTGACTGCTAGTACTAACTCAACAGGATATACATGTGCTAACTCAACTAGCTTGCCATCCTGTGGCCCATAGTGTGCAGGACACCAGTCCTCTATAGGACACCAGTCCTCTAATGAATCATCAAAAAAAAAAATCCAATCAGGATTGGAATGAAGTACAACCCAATAGCAGTTCAAATAATTAAAAGAAACTATAAAACAACAATAGCAATAAAAATAAATGATGGAAGTAACTAAACTAGCAAATATCACAAAAAGAAAGCATTATGGTAAATAATAGCAATAAACTGAGAACAATATAATACGAAACATCAATATAATAAACTAGAATAAAGGAAATAATATAAATAATGTACCTTAAAATATTAGTAAGATAATATGATCGACTTGGGCCTAAGACAGGCTATATAAAAAAGTGAGCTAGCGTGATCACATGTAAGTTGCATAATCTACTAGATAACATGGGCTACACTAAATTAAAGGCTTTAAGGTATGATCACATATCCACTAATACTTTTTTAACCCCTGACAAGTACATGGATACAAATCATAACACGTTATAATATATATATCACACTACACAGTCTATAATATCATGCACTATGATCACGGTTTATATAATTACTAAGATATCACGGTAATCACTGAGTAATCATGAAGAACGTTACGGTAATCACTGAGTAATCACAAATAATAACATCTCATAATGGGGATCTAAGTATACCAATCCGTGTAACCATCGTATCAGGAATCAGATATCTCAGTACTAAATACATGAAACATAGAGGCTATCAAATAAGAAAACTATCAGAGAATGTACTCGCCTGTGGTCCTGAGCAAATGGTATAACTCGGTGTCCGAGCTAGTGTCACACAACACTATATATGAATATCATGTCACTTGGGTATAATAAAGATAAATAAGCTAAAATGAGTTAAAGTATGTTTTTTAGGTCAATACTAGGTCACACTAGTCAAACTAAAATTATACACAAGTTTTTAGGTCCACACTAAGGTAATTAGTCTATATTAGCCACTAACTACCTAATATTTAGCCAATACTAACTATATTAGCTAATAGCACTAATATATATCTATATACTAGATAATAGGATACTCTATGTATCTATATACACATAACTTATACATATAAACTATTATATATAAAATCTTACTATACTCTAAAACTCAATACCCTTATGCATATAGGTATCTACTTCTCACTTGGCATTGGATATCTCCAGGTATCTTATTACCTATACTCTCATATACCCATACTTGATACAAAGCTCTAGGTAATAAACTCATCTCTAGGTATCTATGATACTAAACCTCCACTTATACTCACACTGAAACCAAATTCTAATACCTCACTATTCAAGACAACTCACACAAGATAAACCCAATGTATTAACCAAGTTTCCATATACATTGGTTAATATAGCAATGCACTATTGTTGCTGGGTTGCTCTTCTTCAGGTTTGTTCAGGCCAATGCCACTGTTGTTGGCACTTCCTGTGCTGATACATGCCTACTGCTGCAGCTACTAACAAACAGTACAGACAGTATACTGTCACTTCTGAAATAAAGCCCTCACCTTTACTGGCCTGCTTGAGCATACCTTGATGCTTCTACTGTCACTTTTTGTTGCTGCTTTCAGGTAGCACTCCATCTAAACCACTGTTGTACCTGACCCATGCATTGAATTAGTGGCAATGTACTGCCAAGCTTCCTTACACTAATTAACCCGAGCTTCACCTCTCCCCTATACCTAACTGAACACATATAAGTAATATCCAGTATACTGCAGTCCAGGCTAACCCTCCCCTCAACTGCACATACCCAATGTACTTGGTATCCCAACTACATAAGTACCCATAGCCCAGACACATAACCCGAACTCCTTTCACATACCATCAATACACACAATAATATAAACTTATATATATCATATAAGTATAAGTGTATACTAGCATAAACCTATTTATGTTAATAATCTAGTATTTAAGAACATTTATATTAATATACATTACACACACACACTAGTGTGGCAATAAACCAAATACCTAGTGTTCCTCTTTCTTATACCCATGATACACCTCAAACAAAGTACCAAAACTCACAATTTTTAATTATTATCAATTATACATATTAATTACATTATTATATAACTAATGCAATGCATTACAATGAAAATTAAAGAGTAATTCCACTACTATGCACATTTCCCCCAAAATGGGCTTCCGTATCACACTGTATCACAAAATACTATGATACGATCTACTCGTATACAATTATGGATACGTATCTAGTCCCATAGCATCAATCTAAGTCTAATTAGTTTTAATTGGTCTTATGTCACACAGTTGATGTATCAATCTCAAAATTTTCCCTAATTGGACATAAAACCTATGTAGAAGTCACAATAAAGGTCAATTAAACCAATTTCTTGCTCCTATGTGTAGCCGTAAGCAAAT
Source organism: Iris macrosiphon (assembly GCA_036927795.1). Lineage (NCBI taxonomy): Eukaryota > Viridiplantae > Streptophyta > Magnoliopsida > Asparagales > Iridaceae > Iris > Iris macrosiphon. The sequence goes on along the minus strand of JAYESA010000019.1, from coordinate 116,903,589 downwards.
AAAGGCATCCTAATGGTTAAATGCATAGATTAGAGTCTAAATTATAAGAGAAATTTGAATTTACCTATTAGGAGATAGATTTCAATGAAATGCTCAATATGACACAATTAGGACACAAGTCCCTTGCCAATTCCTCCTCCTTCAAGTGCTCATTTCAATCCAAGCTCCAATAATTCTTAAAAAATAAAATTGAGAGGAAAGGAGAGTGAATTAGGGTGAATTTAGTGGAGGAATAAATTAATTTGAAAAAGAACAATATTTGCTATCTATAATAAAAAAACTAATGAGAGAAGAGAGAGAGAGTCCCTCTAATGGCCGGCCCCCACTTTTCCCCTTCCTACGCAATGTACAATGTTCCAGTTGCCCCTACTAGTTGGTCATAAGGTTTAATTAGGAAGTGCTATATTAGAAAGCTTTTAATTCTTCATGAAACTAATATAATCTACTTAATTAATTAAGGTAATGAGTCTAATGGGCCTAACCCAATATTGGGCTCAATGTGTCATGACAATCTAATGGATCCACTAATGATAAGTCCAAATAAAATAGGGTAGCCCACTAACAAATAAATAAATAGTACAATACCATATAATTAATTAGTATCAAATATCTAAATATTTAATCACTAAATAATAAATATGCTAATGACAAAAAAATATTTTCGTCTAGAAATATGGTAGTGACAAGTCTACCCTCCTTAGAAAAAAAATCTAAAAATTTAAGAAAAGAACTAGCACTACAACAAACAATCACACCAAGCAAAAAAGAATAATATCTCACATCTCAAAAAGATAAGGTTATCGCTCACGCATCTCTGTTTCCCTCTCCCAGGTAGACTCTCCTAGAGAGTGATGCCTCCACGCGATGCGTAATAAGGGAATCGTCTGGTTCTACAGTATCTTCTTCCTGCGATCCCGAATCTTCACTAGCTACTTTTGGTAGTTGAGAGTCAGACCCACCTCGATCTCGAAGTGATCCAATACATGACTAGGATTTGCTATGTACTATCTAAACTGTGAACAATGGAACACATCATGCACTTCCTCTAGTACAGGCGATAAGTCTAGTCTGTAGGCTACTGCACCGACCCTCGCAAGAATATCAAAGGGTCTGATGTACCGTGCACTAAGCTTTCCACCTGCACCAAAGCTAATCGTGTCCCACATTAGAGAAATTCATAAGAACATTAGATTGCCAACCTAGAATAAAATATAGCCTTAACACTTAATCTAAAACAAGGCACTCACAAGCAATTCAAATAAAATCTATACTCAAAATCGAAACGTCTCTAGTGGCTATCAGCCTAATGCCTCTATCTATCCTGCGCTGCACGAAATCTATCTCTAATGAGCTTCACATTCTCAACTACATCCATAATTATCTTTGGCCCCAACAAGACTCTCTTACCAACATCATCCAAAGATAGAGGAGTGCGACATCTCCTTCCATATAAAGCCTTGAATGCTGACATCTCGATATTGGCCTGGTAGGTATTGTTGTAAGCAAACTATACCAGGTGAAGATCCTCCCAAGGTCCTCTGAAATCCAAATCATAAATACAAAGCATATCCTTGAGAGTCTGAATAGTCTTCTCTAACTGCCCGTCTATCTAGGGTGATATGAGATACTGAACTTGAGCTGGGTGTCCAAGCTAGCCTACAAACTCCTCCAAAAATGAGATATAAAGCGACTATCTGAATTTGAAATAATGCTCACAGGAACTCTATACAATCTGATAATCTATCGGACATACATCTCCATTAGCTTCTCCGTAGATGTATCCACTTTAAATGCCAAGAAGTGGGCCAATTTGGTCAACATATCTACGATGACCCAAATCGTATATTTTTCTCCTAGATAACGTAGAAGCCCCAAAAGAAAATCCATAGAAATATGCTCCCACTTTGACTTTGGAATAGATAAAGGTTAAAGTAAACCACCTGGCCTCTGCCTCTCTGGCTTTACCTATTGGCACACTAAATATCTAGATACAAAGCGTGCCACCTTCCGCTTTATACCATACCACCAGATGTCTATACATCTTATTGGCACCTGGATGTATAGAATATGGTGATCGATGCACCTCCGAAAGGATCTCCTCGTACAATATCCTACTTGGCACCCACAACCTGGTACTGTGCCGTAGTGATCCATCCTCGGCAATAGTAAAGTCCTCGGATAATACCATCTGAATATGTGCTTTGTTGCACCTCAGAGACTCATCGTCATACTACATAGATTGGATTATGTCCATCATCTTTAACTGTATATGTAATCCCCACATCTGTATTTTGATACCAGGTACAAGTACCTTAATACCCAAACTCTCAAGATCGACCAATAAATGTTTGTCCATAGTCAAGCACATAGCCAATGGATACCTGCTTAAGGCATCAGCGACTACGTTGGCCTTCCCTGGATGATACTATAATAATATGTCATAGTCCTTCATCAACTCCAACCACCATCGTTGTCTCTTGTTTAGATCTTTCTATGTAAATACGTACTTTAAGCTCTTGTAGTCTGTAAAGATCTTCACTCGCTCTTCGTATAATTAGTATATCTATAAATTTAGAGCAATAATGACTATTGCCAACTCCAAATCGTAGGTAGAGAATCCTTTCCATGAAAACATAATTGTCTATAAGCATAGACAATCACCTTCTCGTTCTGCTACAAGACACAACCCATGTCACTACCATATTCTAAAAATAGGGGTATTTTTGACTTTTTATATATTATTAATATTGTGGTAGTTATTTTAAATGATTGTATGATATGTGTATTTAATTTAAATAATTGTATAAGATGTGTATTTATATATATTATATTATATGCAGTGTTCTTAATGTTTGAGCTAGTGGACTTGACCTAGAAGCCCACTAGATGAACACCTGACCGAATTATTGGGTTGTAAATTAATTTGTATTATTTAGGATTTAATTATTTGAGGTAGTAATTAATTATCGTAATTTTATTTAATTGTTGTGCCTTACCGTTGCTTCGATATTTGGAGCGCTATCCTAGCTTTTGTCATCCAACAAATTTTATAACCTTGCCCTAGACTTACCCGTCTTCCATTCTAACCTTTTTGTAACTCGTAATTATGCTCTCTTGTGCTTCATTTTAGCCACATAATATTCGTCATGGACGTTTATTTAATTTCTAAATCAAATCCAATTTTGTATCGTTGTGCGTTCCAATCGAAATTGGAGACAATCTTGACCCATTTTTGTGCAACCGAAATTAGGGTAATATTCTATTCTGAGTCTTCTTCACTAATGATATTTGTGTCCCAACCTAATTTTAGCCCCATGTATTTCTAATTAATTTTAGAACACCGCTTGCATTTATTTCTAATTAAATTGGGGATACCAACTTTGACTAATCCCATTTTAACCCATTTTAATCCAAATACCCTATTCATTAAGTTCATACAAAATACACAACACCCCCCACCCTACAAAATACCAAACACCAATTCTCCCACCAATTTTTTATTAATTTATGTGTCTGTGCAAATACCCAAATTTAAGGGGGCTTATTTGCTAATGTTGCTTTAGGTGTCAACACCCCATTGGTTCAACTAAATGGAGAAACCCTAATATTTGACTAGTCAACCCAGCCATCTCCTTGTATGAATGATTTTCTCTATGACGAATCCTGGCCACCCATTCAAAATGGGGCTCATCATCACCACACACCTTCCATCATATCTCCTATAAGATGTCTCTTCAATGCACCCTTCCCAACATTCCCTAATCCCCAAACCTAGGAAACAAGCCCCCATCTCTCTCTCTCCTCCATCCTCACAAATACCGCCGTAGGAAATTTTTTCTTTCCCTTCTTCTTCTTCTTCTTCTTTCTTCTTCTTCTTCTTCTTCTTCTTCTTCTTCTTCTCCACCCTCTTTTTAAAAAAAGAGAGAGGGAAATACAAACCATCTCCATTCTTCACCACAGTTCACCCAGCCCCCAGCTCCGGTCGACCCGCCGGAGCTCACCCGCTTCTCCACTAGCCGATCTCCACAGCAGCTCACCCGCTTCTCCATAACCCGAGCTCCAACCGGCCAAGCCCCGCCTGAATCTTCCCGACCCTACTCCGTTCATCTTCCTAAGCCGAGCTCTTCCCAGCTGCTGCCTCTTCCATCAGTCCCGACCCAGCTCCACCATTCACCGCCGTCCCTCCTCGAACCGGCTTCTCCCTCGGCCTGAGTTCCCGAGCCACCACCACCGCCCGCTCAACATAGCTGCACCGACGAACCACCCCCCATCGCCCCGCTCGACTGAACCACCCTGCTCTCCTCCCCCATCCCGAGCTCGCCACCTCCCTTCCCCGACTGTGCCACCATCAGAATCACCCCCACCATCATCACCAGTTCAGCCATCACCACCACCATCGGCACCGTGACCTCCTGCTCGAACTCCTCCCATCCCGCCGTTCCCATCCCCGGCCACTCCTTCTTCCCCGACCCCGCTCTACCTCCGGCGAGCCATTCCCCCTCAGTCGAGCTTCCTCCTCCCTGTATCCCCTCTATGTCGAGCCGACCACCTTCCCCTCGAGTACCCCGCCTGGACTCACTGGCCACCCTTCACGAGCCACCTTCGGCCTCCGGTCTCTGGCCACCATCGTCATCAGAACCACCAGTACCTTCGTCGGCGTCTTCGTCGTCATCGTCATCGTCATCGTCTTCGCCGTCGTCGTACAAGCACGCAGGTACGGTTTCTCCCCCTCGTGTACACGTACGCGTATATATATGTATGTATGTATGCGTATATGTATTAGTGTATATGTATTATTCGTATATATATATGCGTATACATATATATAGTGTATTTCTCTATTTAGTATATATGTATTCAACATATATATTACTATTTATGTTTTCATATTATATGTTGTATGCATGGTATATGTACGGGCTTAAACGTATTTTGGTATATATATATGCATATATATATGTAGCATAATACACGTTAATACGTATGTATTGATATATATATATATATATATATATACATATATATATATATATATATATATATATATATATATATATATATATACAAGTATATAGCATATGTATTTTTATTGGTATATATATATATATAAATATAGTATAGGTATATTTGCAATGGTATAGGTATATATATATATATATATATTCAGTATATATATTCTTTTGTATACATATAAATAATGGTTGATGTATATATATATAAAATATGGTATATATATTTTTAAAACATATATAAATATAGTATAAAATTCTATTTAAGTGTATATACACTTATACATATTTTTGTATATAATTATTGGTAAACACATATATACGTGTTATATTTAATTAATGATATATGCTAGTTGATAATATGTATAATTATGAATGTATTAGATAACCCGAGTGTAATTACGGATATCCCATATTTACAAGGACATGTAACCCTGTTAATTATTAGAAAGCTGCCATATGTACACTCACGTATTGGCAAGACCCGTATCACCGACTGTCTGAATTTACAGCAATTACAGACACGACACCCGCACAATTAGATGCGCACTTGACCCTAGTTGACTAGTGCCATACCTACCGTAGCCCTTGTGTTCAGAGTATTTATGATTGTGTGTATGTTAGTGTGATGTCTGATGCAATATTGTATTTTAATGATGTCTTTAGGACTGTTGGATCATCTAGATGATACTCTAGAATAGGATATTGGTATTACCAGCTAAGGACCCAGGGCGAGTACATTTTCTGATAATTTCTAATTATTTGATAATTTCTATAATTCTAGTATCTAGAAATGTTACATATGATTCTTGATACTGTGCTACACGGACTAGTATATAGATTGGATCTGCAGTCATGAGATATTATATTGACTATCACCTTGACATTGTACACGATATTGATATTAGACATCGTACATGATATATTGGACATTGATCGTGTATCATAACGTGTCATGGTTAGATCCACTGTACTAGTTGGAGACCGGGGAAATATTAGTAGATTATATGATCATACCCAACTCTACATGCATCATAGCTCACTCCACATATCACGTCGGGTACAGCCTGACCATTATATGCCTCATAGCCTGTTATATATGATTAGCCTGACCATTACTTGCATCAAAGCTAACCAAATGGTTATCCTGACCTTACATGAATCATAGCTAATCATATGTACCAAGCCTGATCTTGTCCCAAGCCAATCACATGATAGACCAATATTTTAAATATTTAGAATAGTTATAGTTCTTCATTCCATTTTCATATACTACATCACCTGTATATGATATTGTAGCTCTTTCTCTTTATTTCATATATACACTGACTGCACCATATTGCTTATATTGCCTATCTCCTCATATTGTTATTGCATTTACTTATTGCCTTCTCTCAGTATTTAGCATCATCTATTTATTGTTTTATAGTCTATATTAATTAAATGGAACTGTTATTTGAGATGTACTTTGCTCTTTCCTGACTGGAAATATGTTTAAAAACTAAGCCTTAGAGGACTGGTGTTCGACATTTTATGGACTACAGGGAGTGTAGCTGCAGACTTGGGCTTGGTAGTCCAGTTGTGATTCTGAGAGGTATAACCAAAATTACTAGTTATCTAGTTAGTTTCTTCTAGCAATTTATTTTGGTACCGGATTTGTCTCCTGCATACTTTATTAAGACTTGGATATTATTGTTGTGTTAGATTATTTATATTTAGACTTGTGTTATATTTTATTTATTTCTTCGATATCTTATCGTGCTATAGTTATGTGATTGAGTATGTTGTTCATATTATATTGTGTTATCTGTGTCTCCTTATGGAGTTGGATACTCATGCGAGATTGTTTAGTTAGTGCTTGACCTAGACAGCATTCTACCGCCGATGTTGCGGCGTAGGCTGGACGTACCCACGTACTCATACCCCTATTTCGTGTGCGGATTATGACACATTTTTAGTGGTGGCCCATGCAGGTCAGACTTCGCAAGTTGTGTGATATCGTGGTAGTGCGACATCTTAGTTGTACTACTACGTGTATGCTATAGAATATAGTACATAGGATACTAGAATGAGAGAGGATACTCAATCACAAAAAAAAATATTCTTGAGAGATTCCTGGGACGACCCCTTGAGAATCTTATTACAATTTTTAATTTAAATCTTTTTTCTTATTTCCGTCCGCTCTCGTTTGTTGTTATTGAACTTAATTCTTGTTGATCAGTTATTAAATTTAAATCTTGGTATCATTATTGAGTTTGATTCTTGTTGACCAGTTGTTAAAATTTAATTCTTGGTATCGTTGTTGAGTTAATTTTATATCGAGATAAATTTTATGGGCTAAAATTTACGGTATCGTCTGATGGCATATATTGATGAGGACAGTGAGAAAGGTAAAACGTCTACCTTGATTATGAAACCTAGAGTTTATCGCAGCCATACTAGCTGTCATGATGAGAACGTAGGAACCTGATTTGGATGTACATACATAAGTTATAAAATTTAGAGTCTCTCATAGCCATACCGGTTGGCGTGGCGAGGATTCTAGATGACATGATTATAGAGTCGCATACCTTAGTTACGGAACCTGTCGTTCTCGTATCTACGCTTACTGGCGTGGCGAGAATTCTAAGTGTCATAATTTCAGACAGACGTGTATGATTATCAGGTTGTATCTTAAATTGGTTCTTAAAGTCTTATCTCAATACTTATCTATTTTTGTTATTACAGGACTTTGTTCCAACGCTTCCTTTTGTTGCTAGCAGTAGAGATATCTTCATTCCTTAATCCAGCTCCTTTTGAGCTTCTTTTCTTAAGGATCCTTGTTAGTATGATAATTAGTGACTTTTAATTATGTATGTGTCTTGTATTAGTGTTGACTGAGTGTGACCTGTTCGTTGTAAGTGTTTCTTAGTTGGACATGTGAGCAGTAGGCATTAATCTAGAGTTAACCCATAGCGTAGTGCCTTGTAGCCATGGTTCTATGATAATGTGTCATTATTATTAGTATTGGTACTATAGATAGAAGGAGAAAAGAGTATCAATAAAGGTTCCAATGGTAAGTATCAGAATCAGTATGCCAGTCCTGGATAGTCATTAATTTATGTAATTGGATGATCTAGGTAAATAATTAAGTATCAAGGAATTATGTTAAAGATTAATGGAGCATAATGTTTAATTTGATGATTGATACTTGGGGGCGTTAAGAGTAAAAAAATATACATGCATAAAAGGTATTAATAAGATGCCATGGGTTGAGGAATATCAATATGGATCGTGAAAGGTATGAAGAGTATCACAGACTAGTGTAACAAGCTGTAAACGAATTAAGAGAAGATACATATACAATAATCGAGATATAGAATCCTATGCATGCCTTTGAGAGGTTCTAATAAGTGTGATGAGGTAATCTAATAATGAAGTTAGTGTTACCATGCCAAGAGTATTAATGTTTTTATATCGAGGATTAGTTGAGCAATATGCTAGTAACAGTAAGTACCTTATATGATAATGTTAGATTAGTATATCAGTTAATATAGACAGAAACTCATTGGAGAAAATACGTGTGATGATAACTTTGATCATTTGGAAGTAATAGTGCAAGTAATTCGGGCAGTACAAATTTCAGTACACAGTTGAGAGTTGTAGACAATGGGTGTATTTGGGTGCACCTTGAGTATTTGAGACTGTGAGTATTTATATGTATACTTGTGGATTTAAAATTGAAGAGTGGAAATAAAATTCAATTTTTAAGAATTTTGATGAGTTGAGATTCTATGTTATTAAATTTTTGAGGATTCAAATTCAATTCAATAAACATAGTCAAAGCTATAAAGATTTTTGGGAAGTGATTAAAATTCTATTTTGATATGTAAATATTTAACTTTTGAGGGAAGTATATGCATTTTATTTTAAATTGTTCAAGAAGTTAAACTTTGATGATCTTATTTGAGGATTAATTTTATGGTGGGTAAGAAATGTATAATAGTATATGAGTTGTTGATGTGCATGTGTAAGGATCTATTGGCTTGAGAATGCTTGAGATGGCACCGCAAACAGACTTGGGTGTCCATCTCAAGTTGTATTAGAAGGAGTAGTACTTAGTATGTTGTGTTGCACTTGGCGTGCACTTGAGTAAAAAGAACAACTAGTATCAATAATTACAGTAGGTAAGAAAGCTAGCAGTGAGTGTGCTTGTAGTAGAAACTGTGGTACCTAAAGGGATAGAGGTATCAATCTTTGGATGTATTATTAAACCATGGTTATATTAGAGATTCTTGGTATCAGATTTAGGTATCAATAGACAGGTGTATGCAATGAGGATGTATTCATGGATGTCTTGTGGACTAATGACTAGTTTATATGGGTATCAGTATACAAGAATAGAAATTAGTTAGTGAATGTGCCAGAGTTAAGTGTATGTTAGGGATAGAAGATACTGCAGGTAACGTGTTAGCAAGTTCTGTTCCTTTTTTTCCTTCTGTCCTCTCTATTTGATTGATTGATTAATTTCTTAGTACCATAGTTGTATTCGTGATTTTCTTATTAGAATGTAGTTAGTCGTACACCCTAACAGAGACTGCAACCATGACAAAATAGACCATAACCATGCATGTTTCCTCTAGATTGTATGATGTATGACTGTAGGTAAAATTTTCTTAGACCATGATTATTGGGAATTGACTATAGTGAAGATTTATGAAGAGGTTATGACTTGACAAGAGAGACAAGATGATTAAAATTCGAGGATAAACATTGATTTAAATAAAGAGTTAAGAATTTAATATGGCGGAATTGATGAATCATTAATTTTATGAAGATTGAGATATGATTGAAATTATCATTAAAATTCGAGGAAATTAAGGAGGTTATCATTATTTGATTGCAAGATATGAATTTAAAATTTTATATTATGAATGTTGCATTTGAAGATTTCATAAGTATCGCATTGTTTGAGTATTTTGTGGGAAAAAGAAATCCAGGAATAAGATCATTAATGGATTAGTTTTTGAATTTAATTTTTGGGATGAGAATTTAGATTTTATAAATATACATCGATTGGATTTAAATTAGAGAAGTAAGATGATTAATGGATTAGTGTTTTTAGACGAGATTTCTTAATTTCATAAATGCTCATTGATTGAAATTAAATTAGAGGATTGAATATTAAAATTTTGAGTATTTAATTATTTTGGAGCAAATTGTGATAAAAATGGAATTTAATTTTTATTTCGAGGATTTTCAGGAATACGATAATTACAAAAAAATAAAAAATTGTGAAATGACAATGGGGATTACTTCCTGATTTTGTGGGTTGATGAATTTAAATTTTGATGAAAAATAATAATGTGTATGAGTAAATACTACTATGAAGGATTTAAATTTTGAGGACAAAATTCTTTTAAGGAGGATAGACTTGTCACTAATATATTCTAAAAAACAGGAGTATTTTTTACTTTATATATATTATTAATATTGTGTGTATTTAATTTAAATAATTGTATGAGATGTATATTTATAAATATATTATATATTGTGTTCTTAATGTTTGAGCTAGTAGACTTGACCTAGAAGCCCACTAGGTGAACACCTGACCAAATTATAGGGTTATGAATTAATTTGTATTATTTAGGATTTAATTATTTGATGTTGTAATTAATTACCGTAATTTTATTTAATCTTTGCGCCTTACCGTTGCTTCGATATTTGGAGCGCTACCCTAGCTTCTGCCTTCCAATAAATTTCACAACCTTGCCCTAGACGTGCTCCCTTCCATTTTGACCTTTTTGAAACTCTTAATTATGCTCTTTTGTGCTTCATTTTAGCCACACAATATTCGTCGCGGACGTTTATTTAAATTCTAAATAAAATCCAACTTTGTATCGTTGTCCGTTCTAATCAATATTTGACACAATCTCAACCCATTTTCGTACAACCCAAATTAGGGTAATATTCTGTTCTGAGTCTTCTTCACTAATGATATTTTTGGCCCAATCTAATTTTAGCCCAATGTATTTCTAATTAATTTTAGAACATCGCTTGCATTTGTTTCTAATTAAATTGGGAATACCAACTTTGACTAATCCTGTTTTAATCCCAATTTAATCCAAATATCCTAATAATTAAGCCCATACAAAACACACAACACCCCTCACCCTACAAAATACCAAACACCAAATCACCCACCAATTTTTTATTATTTCATGTGTTGGTGCAAATATCCAAATTTAAGGGGGCTTATTTGCAAATATTGCTTTAGGTGTCAACACCCCCATTGGTTCACCAAATGGAGAAGCCCTAATATTTGACTAGTCAACCCAACCCTCTCCTTGTATGAATGATTTTCTCCATGACGAATCATGGCCACCCATTCAAAATGGGGCTCATCATCACCACACACCTTTCATCACATCTCCGATAAGATGTTACTTCAATGCACCTTTTCCAACATGCCCTAATCCCCAAACCTAGGAAACAAGCCCCTACCTCTCTCTCTCCTCCCTCCTCACAAACACCACCGTAGGAAATTTTTCCTTTCCCTTCTTCTTCTTCTTCTTCTTCTTCTTTCTTCTTCTTCTTCTCCCTCTTTTTAAAAAAAAGAGAGAGGGAAATAAAAACCATCTCCATTCTTTACTACTGTTCACCTGGCCCCCAGCTCCGACCGACCCCTCGGAGCTTACTCGCTTCTCCACTAGCCGATCTCCACAGCAGCTCACCCGCTTCTCCATAACCCAAGCTCCACCCGGCCAAGCCCCGCTTGAAACTCCCCGACCCTACTCCGTTCATCTTCCTCAGCCGAGCTCTTCCCGGCTGCTACCTCTGCCATCAGTCCCAACCCCGCTCCACCATCCACCGCCGTCCCTCCTCGAACCGGCTTCTCCTTTGGCCTGAGTTCCTGAGCCACCACCACCGCCCGCTCAACACAGCTGCACCGGCGAACCACCCTCCATCGAGCCGACCCGCTCGACTGAACCACCCTGCTCTCCTCCCCCATCCCGAGCTTGCCACCTCCCTTCCCCGGCTGTGCCACCATCAGAATCACCACCACCATCATCACCAGTTCAGCCATCACAACCACCATCGGCACCATGACCTCTTGTCCGACCTCCTCCCATCCCGACGTTCCCAGCCCCGGCCACTCCTTCTTCTCCGACCCCGCTCCAACTATGGCGAGCCATTCCCCCTCAGCAGAGCTTCCTCCTCCCTGCATCCCCTCTACGTCGAGCCGACCACCTTCCCCTCGAGTCCCCCGCCTGGACTCACCGGTCACCCTTCACAAGCCACCTCCGGCCACCAGTCTCCGGCCACCATCGTTATCTTAACCACCAGCACCTTCGTCGACATCTTCGTCGTCATTGTCATCATTGTCTTCGTCGTCGTCGTGCACGCGCACATGTACGGTTTCTCCCCCTCGCCTACACGTACGCGTGTACGTACGTATGTATGTATGTATGTATGTATGCGTATATGTAATAGTGTGTATGTATTATTCGTATATATATATATATATGCGTATACATATATATAGTGTATTTCTTTATTTAGTATATATGTATTCAACATATATATTACTATATACGTATTCATATTATATGTTGTATGCATGGTATATGTATGAGCTTAAACATATTTTGGTATATATATATACATATATATATATATAGCATAATATACGTTAATACATATGTATTGATATATATATATATATATATATATATATATATATATATATATATATATATATATATACATATATACAAGTATATAGCATATGTATTTTCATTGGTATATATATATAAATATAGTATAGGTAAATTTTCACTGGTATAGGTATATATATATATATTCAGTATATATATTCTTTTGTATACATATAAATAATGGTTGTTGTATATATATATAAAATATGGTAAGTATATTTTTAAAACATATATATATATATAGTATAAAATTCTATTTAAGTGTATATACACTTATACATATTTTTGTATATAATTATTGGTATACACATATATATGTATTATATTTAATTAATGATATAGGCTAATTGATAATATGTATAATTACGAATGTATTAGGTGACCCGAGTGTAATTTCGGATACCCCGTATTTACATGGACCTGTAACCCTGTTAATTATTAGAAAGCTGCCATATGTACAATCACGTATTGGCAAGACCCGTATCACCGACTGTCTGAATTCACAGCAATTACAGACACGACACCCGCGCAATTAGACGCGCACTTGACCCTAGTTGACTAGTGCCATACCTAGCGTAGCCTCTGAGTTCAGAGTATTTATGATTGTGTGTATGTTAGTGTGATATCTGATGCAATATTGTATTTTAATGATGTCTTTAGGACTATTGGATCATCCAGACAATACTTTGGAATAGGACATTGGTATTACCAGCTAAGGACCCAAGGCGAGTACATTCTCTGATAATTTCCAATTATTTGATAATTTTTATAATTCTAGTATCTAGAAATGTTACATCTGATTCTTAACACTGTGCTACACGGACTAGTATATAGATTGGATCTGCAGTCATGGTTAGCCTGTTATATATAATTATAAAATTTATAATTCTAGTATCTAGAAATGTTACATTGACTATCGTATTGACATTGTACACGATATTGATATTAGATATCGTACATGATATATTGGACATTGATCGTGTATCGTAACGTGTCATGGTTGGATCCACTGTATTAGTTGGGGGCGGGAGAAATATTAGTAGATTATGTGTCATACCCAACTCTACATGCATCATAGCTTACCCCACATATCACGTCGGGTGCAGCCTAACCATTATATGCCTCATAGCCTGTTATATATGATTAGCCTGGCCATTACTTGCATCATAGCTAATCAAATGGTTAGCCTGACCTTACATGAATCATAGCTAATCATATGTAGCAAGCATGATCTTGTCCCAAGTCTATCACATGATAGACCGATATTTCAAACACTTAGAATAGTTACCGTTCTTCATTCCATTTTCATATACTACATCACCTGTATATGATATTGTAGCTCTTTCTCTTTATTTCATATATACACTGACTGCACCATATTGCTTATATTGTCTGTCTCTTTATATTGTCATTGCATTTACTTATTGCCTTCTCTCAGTATTTAGCATCATCTATTTATTGTTTTATAGTCTATATCGATTAAATGGAACTGTTATTTGAGATGTACTTTGCTCCTTCCTGACTGGAAATATATTTCTAGACTATGCCTTAGAGGACTGGTGTCCGATATTTTATGGACCACAGAGAGTGTACCTGCAGACTTGGGCTTGGTAGTTCAGTTATGATTCTGAGAGGTCTAGCCGGAATCACTAGTTATCTAGTTAGTTTCTTCTAGCAATTTATTTTGGTACCGAATTTTTCTCTGTCATACTTTGTTGAGACTTGGATATTATTGTTGAGTTAGATTATTTATATTTAGACTTGTGTTATATTTTATTTATTTCTTCGATATCTTATCGTGCTGTAGTTATGTGATTGAGTATGTTATTCATATTATATTGTATTATCCGTGTCTCCTTATAGAGTTGGATACTCGTGCGAGATTGTTTAGATAGTGATTGACCTAGACAATATTCTACCGCCGATGCTGCGGTGTAGGCTAGACGTACCCACGTACTCGTACCTCTATTTCGGGTGCGGGTCGTGACAAGAAGCCCTAATATTTGACTAGTCAACTCAACCCTCTACTTGTATGAGTAAATTTCTCATGTCAAATCTGAGCCACCCATTCAAAATGGGGCTCATCATCACCACCCACCTCCCATCACATCTTCTATAAGATGTCTCTTCATGCACTCTTTCCAAGCATGTCCTAATCCCCAAACCTAGAAAAGCCCCCACCTCTCTCTCTCCTTCCTCCTCACTCAACCGTAGGAATTTTTTCATTTCTTCCCTTCTTCTTCTTCTTCTTCTTCTTCTTCTTCTTCTCCTACTTTTTAAAAAAGAGAAGGAAATGAAAACCTCCACTATACCATCACCGGCTCCCCCTGTAGCTTCGGTCACCCTGTCCAGCCATCCTCCTCCAGTCGACCACACACAGCCCGATCGAGCTCTTCTACGACTGCCACCCGCTGCTTCCATTGCCAACTGTACTGGCGAGCCTCCCCCGCCTGAAGCACCCCGACCCCGCTCCACCTTCAGCCTGAGCCGTTTCTCCCGAGTTCCCTCCTCCGGCCATTAACTCCGGCTACCACCGCTGCTTCCATCGCCTCATCACCACACTGAACCGACCATTCCTTCCCCACGTCGAGCCAGCCACCTGCTGCAACCCGTGCACCACCCCCACGACCCCGTTTCCCTTCGACCGGACCTCCCTTACCCGCCTCAGATCCGCCCGGAGCTCCGGTACCTCGGTTCGAGCTCCACCCGGCCACTTTCCTCTACCCCTCCGGCCACGAGAACTAGCACCACCACCATCATCAGCTCCACCATTGACCCATCGGAGCTCACCACTCTACCCGACCACTTCTTCTTCCCCACACGAACTCCTCCGACCTCCTCCGCCTCACCTGTCCAACTCGAGCCCCTCGCTGCAACCACCCCATTCACCACCAGTGCCGCTGAACCACCCCGCCATCATCAGAATCACCACTACACCGTTCACCTCTACTCTGGCAGACAACTGAGCCCACTCTCTCTTCTCCGACGAACCCGCAACTACTCGGCCACTTTCTGTCACCCGACCTCCTCCCTGCATCCCATCCTTCCAACTCCGGCCAGGCCCCTCCACGCCGAGCCGACCACCCTGCCTGGAGTCTCTACCACCAGGACTTCCACCAGCATCCCCATCTTCGTCATCTTCGTCTTCGTCGTCATCGCCAACCCCGTGCACGCACACAGGTTCGGTTCTCCCCCTCGCGTATACGTATTTGTATAGAGGTATCTAGGTACGTATTTGCATACGTATTGGTATATATTCAAAGGACATTGGTATATATATAATATATTTCTCTATTAGTATATGTATGTATTCATCATATATATTAGTATATACGTATTCATAATATATGTCAGTATGTATTTTGGTATATATATATATATATACATATATATATGTAGCATATGTATATGCTAGTATGTATGTATTGATATATATATATATATATATATATATATATATATATATATATATATATACATATATATACAAGTATATAGTTTATATATTAAAATTGGTATATATATATATATAAATATAGTATAGGTATATTTTTACTAGTTTAGGTATATATATATTCAGTATATATATTCTTTTGTATACATATATATAATGGTTGTTGTATATATATAAAAATGTGGTATGTATATTTTTAAACTTATGCTAGCCTTCTAATAATTAACAGGGTTACATGTCCATATAAATACGGGGTATCCTTAATTACACTCGGGTCGCCTAATACATTCATAATTATACATATTATCAATTAGCATATATCATTAATTAAATATAATACGTATATATGTGTATACCAATAATTATATACAAAAATATGTATAAGTGTATATACACTAAATAGAATTTTATACTATATATATATATATATATATATATATATATATATATATATTTAAAAATATGGTAGCCTAGTTGACAGGGTTACAGGTCCATGTAAATACGGACTGGCGAGACCCGTATCACCGATTGTCTAAATTTACAGCAATTACAGATGCGATACCCGCGCAATTAGATGCGCACTTGACCCTAGTTGACCAGTATAATATGTAGCATAGCCCTGAGTTTATTGTATTTTGTGTGTTAGTGTAATGTCTGATACAAATATTATAATTTATGATATGTCTATAGGACTGTTGGATCATCCAGACGATACTCTGGAATAAGACATTGGTATTACCAGCTAAGGACCCAAGGCGAGTACATTCTCTGACAATTTCCAATTATTTGATATTTTCTATAAGTTCAGTACCTAAAAATATTACATCTTATCCTTGACACTGTGCTACGCCGACTAGTATATAGATTAGATCTACAGTCATAAGATGTTACATTGATTATCGTATTGACATTGTACACGACATTGATATTAGACATCGTACATGATATATTGGACATTGATCGTGTATCGTAACATGTCATGGTTGGATCCACTGTACTAGTTGGGGGCGGAGGAAAATATTAGTAGATTATGGGATCATACCCAACTCTACATGCATCATAGGACACCCCATGCCTCACGTCGGGTGCAGCCTGACCATTACATGCCTCATAGCCTGTTATATATGATTAGCCTGACCATTACTTGTATTATAGCTAACCAAATGGTTAGCCTAACCTTACATAAATCATAGCTAATCATATGTAACAAACCTGATCTTATCCCAAGCCGATTACATGATAGACTAATATTTCAAACACTTAGAATAGTTATAGTTCTTCATTTCATTTTCATATAATACATCACCTGTATATGATATTGTAGCTCTTTCTCTTTTTTCATATATGTACTGACTGTACCCTATTGCTTATATTGCCTGTCTCTTTATATTGTCATTGCATTTATTCATTATCTTCTCTCAGTATATAGCATCATCTGTTTATTGTTTTATAGTCCTTATCAATTAAATAGAACTGTTATTTGAAATGTGCTTTGCTCCTTCCTGACTGGAAATATGTTTTCAGACTATGCCTTAGAGGACTGGTGGCCGACATTTTATGGACCACAGGGAGTGTAGCGGCAGACTTGGGCTTGGTAGTTCAGTTATGATTTTGGAAGGTCTAGCAGAAATTATTAGTTATCTAGTTAGTTCTTTTAGCAGATTATTTGGTACCGGATTTGTCTTCGGCATACTTTGTTGAGATTTGGATATTATTGTTGAGTTAGATTATTTTTATTTAGGCTTGTGTTACATTTTACTTATTTCTTCGATATTTTATTGTGCTGTAGTTATGTGATTGTGTATGTAGTTTATATTATACTGTGTTATCCGTATCTTCTTATGGAGTTGGATACTATTGCGAGATTGTTTAGTTAGTGCATTGACCTAGACAGCGTTCTACCATCGATGCTGCGGTGTAGGCTAGATGTACCCACGTACTAGTGCCCCTATTTCGGGTGTGGGTTGTGACAACCCAAAACCTTTCCTGAAGTATCACTATTAATAGTAAATCCACTAGATCCTGATAGAAACGTCAATATTGGAGCTGTCGTCAACCTCTTCTTCAGCTCATCAAAAGCATCTTGACTCTACTCTATCTAGACAACTCCACATCCTTCCTAGTCAGCCTAGTCATCAGTTCCTCAATCGTAGAGAAGTCATGTACATACCTCCAGTAATAACCTACTAGTCCTAGAAAACTCTTGATCTCTGTCACTGAACTTGGAGTAGCCCACGACTCCACTGCTTAATTCTTCTTCAGGTCCATTAAGATTTCGTCACCTGTAAGCACATGACCAAGGAATTCAACCTTGTCAAGGAAGAACTCACACTTTAAAAGCTTGCCATAAAGCTTCTCCTTCCTGAGAGTCTCCAAAACTAACCTCATGTATTCCTTATGCTCCCCCGGGATCTTCAAATATACCATAATATCATCAATAAATACTACCATAAACTTATCAAGATATTGGTTGAACACCTTGTTCATCAGATTCAAGAATACTATCGGGGCATTGGTCAACCCAAATGGCATCACCATGAACATAAACTAGCCATACATAGTCCAAAAAGATGTCTTTGGAATATCCTCCTTTTTTACTTTTACCTGGTGGTAGCTTGACCTCAAGTCTATCTTCGAAAATACCTCTATTTTACTCAATTGATTGAAGAGATTATCTATCCTACGTAGTGGGTATTTGTTCTCGATAGTAAGGTTGTTCAGAGCCCTGTAGTCGATATACATGCGTACCGAGCCATCCTGCTTTAGTACAAATAATACTGAGCACCCCATGGTAAAAAACTTGATCGAATGAAGCATGTGTCTTGTAACTCATCCACCTGCTTCTTCAACTCTACTAGTTCGTTATTGTTGACTCTATAGATGTGCTGAGATATCAGCTCTGCACCTGGCACCAAATCTATCGAGAACTCAATATCTCGATCTGGTGGCAAACCCGGCAACTCCTCTGAAAAAATATCTATGAACACTGCTATCAATGGATGTGGAAACTTCTTATCTTCCACCAATACTCCATAGATGTCATCCTCGCTTTACGTCGCTGCTCCTCTGGTAATCTCAAACTCTGGCTATCCTGACAGTCAAAACAAAACTCTGTCTCAACGATAATCTATGCTAGCATGGAGCAACCAATCTATCCCGAGTACAATGTGGTAGCATGAAAGTGGCATTATGAGTAAGCACGCACTCAACTCCCAGCCTTCCAGTATAACTCTCCAATCATTGCAAATATTAATGACCAAGATAATTCTTCCGCCAGTTATGATCTTGCAAGTCCTAGCCAATGGTTCAGACTATAATCGATGCTTAAGAGCAAAAGATATAGATACAAAAGAATGGGAAGCACCAGTTGTCACGACCCGCACCCGGAATTTAGGCATGAGTCGTGGGTACGTCCAGCCTACGCCGCAGCATCGGCGGTAGAACGCTGTCTAGGTCTCAACATATAATATATCCTGTCAATAGTCTCAACTCCGCACGGAGGACAATGATAAAAATCCACAGTTCTATGATATACTCAATCACAAGCTAATAGAAATAATGGCACGATGAGAATAGAAAAGAGTTCTAATAAAACCAACCACAATAAGTCCAACTCAAATCTGGGTCTAGATGACCTCACAAAGTCACAAAATAATAAATACAACTCAGTCTCAGTCTAGAACAATAAATACAGAAAATAATCTAAGAATTTCCAGGTACATTCTCCTCTAGGCTAGGGAACTCCTCTGGTATTTCTGGAGTGAAATCACCCTCTAATCCTGGGCCGTAATGAGTGGGGCAAAGATCCTCCAGGTCCTCTGAAAAATGTTATCCAGTCAGGATTGGAGCGAAGCACAAGCACTAACAGCAGTTTCATTAAATTGACAAAATCTATAAACAGTGTAAGAAATACAAGATGGAAAATAAATGCTGGAAATGTAAAGTACTGGAGAAAATGGAAATAGGCAATAGAGCATCTAGCAATGAACAATAAATAGTGAATGCTAGACAATAAGTAGTGAATGCTGGAACAGATGAATCTGAATAAAATAGACATCTAGCTAAGTGTTTGAATTATCAGTTTATCATGTGATCGGCTTGGGAGTTGATCAGGCTGGTTATATATGATTAACTATGATTCTTGTAGGTCAGGCTAACCATATGGTTAGCTATGATGCATGTAGTGGTCAGGTTAATCATATATAACAGCTATGATGCATGTAAGATGGTCAGGCCGCACCCAACGTGAGAAGTGGGGTGAGCTATGATGCATGTAAAGGATTTGGATATGATCACATAATCTACTAATAGTTCCCCATCCCCCAGCTAGCACGATGGATTCCAATCACGACTCCTCATGATGGGGATCTAGGGTGCTAACCCGTGTATCCATAGTGTCGGAATCAAGTATGTAATACAACTGTATTATAGAAATAATCAACAATGAAAACTGTCAGAGAATGTACTCGCCTGTGGTCCTGAGCAAGGTGTGAGGATCGATGTCCAAAGGGGGATCACAATGACCTATTTATGGAATATTAATGTCAGATATTAAATCAAAAGAATAACATGTTTAGCAAATTAAATACGAGATTTCTAGGTCATTTCTGAGGTTCACTAGTCAACCTTAGTCTTATTCTTATCTAATTGACCATACTAAGGATACCTAGCTTATACTAGTTGATAACTTAACTAGTAACTTAATACCTATTTGGTATCTAACCTACTCAACTATACATGATACCAATTAACCAATACCAAAACTAAGGATAGGCTCACTGATATTGTCACTGTATGAGATACCCCCAAACCAACACCCCCAGCTACGGTTAACTGCTACAGCCCATACACACATGTGTACATACCTAGGTATCAATAATACTATCCATATAAAATTTTAGATATCAGTGCTCAGCTGATACAACAGCTGCAAGGCCTGATATCAATCCTTGCAGACTTGCTGTGACTGAGTTAATAGCAAGCCAATCCAAACTGGTACCATATGCAACTGTGCAATGGTTAAAGCTTGCTCCAGTCTACCCAAGGCAACTCTGCCCGAGCCTAAGGCAGTTGCTACTGCTCTAAGTGCAACACAAGTTCAGTTGTTGCCATGCAACTTTCTGTTGCAGTACAAAAGAATCCTCTACACTACACATATAATTGACAATGCATCTCCCCTTTACAGTGAACTATCTCTCATACACAAGTTCACACTGACACTCAATATTTATACTGCACAGAAACCTTCAACACACAAAGAATTTCTGCATACTATGATCTAGCTGATACACAAATTCTGCACAGAGTTCACACTACACAGGATCTAACTGCATACATCCTGTACTGAAATCTAGGACACTCACCTACTGGTACACAGGCATTAATACCCATTTTGGTACATAGGCCAGTCACACACACACACCATGCAATGTACTGGTACACAACACACAGAACTAGCTCCTACAATCAAACCAACTCCAATACCTGATATTTGATACATGTGAACTGAACTCACAGGACCTGACTGATGCTCACTGCACAAACACCTACACACTCTGATTCACATATACAGTTCACACACTTAGACACACAGAGAATTCACATTGGTTTATTCTGAGACACACACACATATAGGTACACTGTCACCTAGGATCACTAGATACACTCACATATAATCTTACTGATACTGATATTGAGACACACATAGACACATGTACCTAAATTCTCCCTGAACCTAGTGATACTCAATATCACTCATTACACACTGGCATACCTAACCATCCCACAGGTATCCTAAAATCCGAAGGAGCCTAGGACACACACTGGCACAAGTTCTCTGATTCTCACGGGTTGCACACACTAGGTACAGTTTCAATTTGACTGTACATAGAACTACACACCTAAACACCTAGACACTGGTACATTCAGTTTCACATAGGCACACACAAATTTCTACACAATGATCTAACTGACACCCAAACACCCAGAACCACAGTAATCACTGCACAGTTCTGGACCAAACCCGACTGTGCACAGTTCATTTCCCCCACAGTGTATTCCCCTCTTCAAATCATACAACAGATCTATATACATATGTATAAATACATATATATACATCCATCATACATCATACATCAAATTAGATAATATTAGAGTAGATTAGATGGGTAATTCCTCCTGTGAAGCATTTCACCAAACACATGATGTGCAAAAATGAAAACCACACTAAGAACTCCTGAAAACCCAAAACAAAACCCTAAATCAATATCTAACCTACACGTAGGAGGGTGAAATCAGTCTATAAGCAACCACCTAGGGTTAAGGTTCACGAAAATTAGGGAAACAAATGTTGGGGACACTTAAACCCTAGTTCAAACCCTAAAAATCGAAACTACACAGTAAGGGTGGGTTCCTAATGGGTATTAACATCAGAAACAGAAATTAAATGAGTAAAAATAGGGTTTTACCTGCAGGGATGGTTTCTCCAATGGAAGTTCTTCTTCCCCAAGGCTTTTTGACCCAAGTTCCTTGCTTTCCTTGCTTTGGAGGAGGAAAGTGAATTCCTAGGGCTTGAGATTCTGAAAAGTGTGGGAGGGAATAGTTTTTCTTTAATGGAGGCTAGGTTTAGGTTTTCTTCATGAAGGAATGGGTTCCCTTTTATATTAAACCAAACTAGGGTTTCTAATGCATAGTCTAGGTTTAACCCCCAGGTTAGGTGAATAGGAACTTAACTAACTAAGGTTTAGTCAGTCTAGGGTTTGAGGTTCCACCCTAAAATTTGAATTCTAGGGTTTCACTAGAACTGGGTCTTCTAATTAGGGTTTGGTCATTAGGGTTGTCCTAATGAGTTCTAGGGTTTGACCTAAACCCGAATATCACTAACAACATATAAATAGTTTATAAAACTCAGCAATTTAATTTAATACATAATTATTCAAAATAGTGAATTTACACAAATACCCTTATCTGGAAAGGTGGTAGTGACAAGTCTACCCTCCTAAAAGAAATTTCATCCTCGAAATTGGACTGAACTAGAACAAGAATGAAATCAAAAGAAAATATACCTCAAGTCTAGAAGAGATACGGGTATTGCTCGCGCATTTCATCCTCTCTCTCCCTGGTCGACTCTCCTGGAGAGTGATGTCCCCATGCAACACGAACCAAGGGAATAGTTTGGTTCCGCAATACCTTCTCTCTGCGGTCCAAGATCTCTACGGGCTGCTCAGGGTAGCTAAGCGTCGGACCAACCTCAATCTCCGAGTGATCAAGTACGTGACTAGGGTCTGCCACGTACCATCTCAGCTGCGACACGTGGAATACATCATGCACTCCTTCTAATGCAGGCGGCAAGTCAAGTCTATATGCTACTGCACCTACCCTCACAAGAATACCGAAGGGTCCGATGTAACATGGGCTAAGCTTTCCGCCTCTGCCAAAACGAATCATTCCACGCGTCGGAGAAATCCGTAGGAATACTAGATCGCCAACCTAAAACAAAACAGTCTCAACACGCAGCCTAAACAAACAACACAAACCAGAAAATAACAATCTATACCTGAAACTCAAGGGGTCTACGGTGGCTGTCGGTCCAATGCCGCTGTCTGTCCTGCGCCACTCGCAGTCTGTCTCTGATGAGTTTCACCTTTTCTGCTGCATCCACGACCATTTCTGGTCCAAGCAAGGCTCTCTCTCCAACGTCGTCCCAAGATAACGGTGTACGATACCTCCTTCCATAAAGAGCCTCAAATGGTGACATCTCGATGCTGGCCTGGTAGCTGTTGTTGTAAGCGAACTCTACCAGGTGCAGATGATCCTCCCAAGAACCTCCGAGATCTAGAACACAAGTACGTAGCATATCCTCGAGAGTCTGAATAGTCCTTTCAGACTGCCCGTCTGTCTAGGGGTGATATGCAGTACTAAACTTGAGCTGAGTGCCCAAGCTAGTCTGCAGACTCCTCCAGAAGTGGAAAGTAAAACGGCTATCCTGATCCGAGATGATGCTCACCGGAACTCCATGAAGTCTAACGATCTGACGCACGTACATCTCTGCTAGCCTCTCTGTCGACGTGCCCACCTTGAAAGGTAAGAAATGGGCTGATTTGGTCAACCTGTCCACGATGACCCAAATCGCGTCCTTCCCTCCTGGAGAACGTGGAAGCCCTGAAACAAAATCCGTGGTCACGTGCTCCCATTTCCACTCTGGGATCGATAAAGATTGAAGCAAACCACCTGGTCTCTGCTGGTCTGCCTTTACCTGCTGGCACACTAGACACCAAGATACGAAGCGTGCTACCTCGCGCTTCATTTCATACCACCATACGTGCTCCCTCAAGTCTCGATACATCTTGTTGGAACCGGGATATATCGAGTACTGAGAGCGGTGTGCCTCCTGCAAAACCTCCTCGCACAACTCCCCGCTCGGCACACACATCCTCGTGCCGTGCCGTAAGGAACCATCCTCTGCGATTGTAAAGTCGTCCGACAATCCTATCTGAACCTGTGCCCTGATACTCCTCAGAGCCTCATCATCGTACTGCGCAGCTCTGATACTGTCCATCAGTTTGGACTGTATCTACAATCCCCACATCTGAATCTCAGTACCGGGAACTAACACCTCAATCTCCAAGCTTTCCAGATCAGCCAACAAATGTCTATCTGTCGTCAAGTATATAGCCATCGGATACCTGCTCAAGGCATCGGCGACTACGTTGGCCTTCCCTGGGTGGTACTGTAATAAGATGTCAAAGTCCTTCATCAACTCTAACCACCTCCTCTGCCTCATGTTCAGCTCCTTCTGTGTGAATACGTACTTCAAGCTCTTGTGGTCTGTAAAGATCTCCACACGCTCTCCGTACAGGTAATGTTTCCACAGCTTTAAAGCGAAGATAACTGCTGCCAACTCCAAATCGTGGGTGGGGTAGTTCTTTTCATGAGGGCATAACTGCCTGGAAGCATAGGCAATTACCTTTCCGTGCTGCTGAAGAACACATCCCAGACCCTTACCTGAAGCATCACTGTAGATGGTGAAACCACCTGTCCCTGCTGGCAACGTCAAAACTGGAGCTGTTATCAACCTCTTCTTTAGCTCATCAAATGCAGCCTGCCACTCCTCCTTCCAGACAAAATCCACGTCCTTCCTAGTCAATCTGGTCATCGACGCTGCAATCCTGGAGAAGTCTTGTACAAACCTCCTGTAGTATCCTACTAGCCCAAAAAAACTCCTGATCTCAGCTACCGAACTGGGGGTAGCCCACGACTCCACTGCCTCGATCTTCTTTGGGTTAACCGAGATTCTGTCACCCGATACCACATGCCCAAGAAATTCGACCTTGTCAAGGAAGAATTCACACTTAGAGAGTTTCCCGTACAGCTTCTCCCTCCTGAGAGTCTCTAAGACCAACCTCAGGTGCTCTTCTTGCTCCTCCGGGGTCTTGGAATACACAAGAATATCGTCGATGAACACCACCACGAACTTGTTAAGGTACTGGTGGAACACCTTGTTCATCAGGTTCATAAATACTGCCGGTGCATTGGTTAAACCAAATGGCATCACCATGAACTCAAACTGGCCGTATCTGGTCCAAAAAGCTTTCTTCGACGTGTCTTCTCTCTTTACCTTCACCTGGTGATAGCCTGACCTCAAATCTATCTTTGAAAACACCCTCGCCCCGCTCAACTGATCGAAAAGATCATCTATCCTCGGCAGCGGGTACTTGTTCTTGATAGTGATATTGTTCAAAGCTCTATAATCAATGCACATGCGCACCGTGCCGTCCTTCTTCGGTACGAACAATACCAGAGCTCCCCATGGTGATGAACTGGATTTGATGAAGCCTTTGTCCTGCAGCTCCTCAACTTGCTTCTTCAGTTCTGCCAGCTCGCTGTTGTTGATTCTATAGACATGTTGTGAAATGGTCTTCGCTCCTGGAACCAAGTCTATAGAGAATTCAACATCTCTGTCTGGCGGCAAGCCTGGCAACTCTTCTGGAAATACATCCAGGAACTCTGCTATCAGAGGATGTGGCAACTCCTCTTCTTCCGCTCTGGCTCCACAAAATGTGCTCTTCCTCTGTTCCGCTGCTCCTCTGACGACCTCAAACTCCGGCTCTCCTGGTGGTCTAAACAATACTCTGCCTCTATAACAATCTATAGTAGCATGATGCCTACTCAACCAGTCCATTCCGAGTACAATATCGTACCCCGGAAGTGGCATGACAAGTAAGCTCACGCTCAACTCTCGGCCTCCTACTGACACTCTCCGGTCCTTGCAGTGATCACGGACTAGGATAATACCTCCACCAGTCGTGATCTTGCAAGTCCTAGCTAATGGTTCTGTGTCTAAATGATATCGAAGTGCATAAGATACAAACACAAAACTATGGGAAGCGCCAGAGTCGAATAAGGTAAATACGGGAATACAATCGAGAAGAACCGAACCTGTGATTAAGTCTCCTGCTGGCTCGATCTTCTCGACTGCCATGGCGTACGCTCGCCCCTGGGGTACACCTCTCTGCTGCTGGTGTTGGGCAAACTTCTGATGTTGTGGTGGAAGTGGTCCCCTCTGTTGTTGGCCTCCTGGTACGGTAGGTACCCTGTCTGGTCCTCTCTGGGCGGCTGCTCCACCCTGACCTGAACGAATCATAGGGCAATCCTTCAGTTGGTGTGTCGTCGATCCGCAGGATAGACATGAGCCCAATCTCTTCCTGCAGATATCTCTAGTATATCCCATCTTCCCGCAGTACACACACTGGATGGCGGGTTGAGTCTGTCTCTGTTGCTGCTGCTGGACCTGCCCTCGGGCTGGTGCCTGATGCTGCTGCTGAAAGGGTCTCTGCTGTTGCTGCTGAAAGTATAGATGCTTGCCCGGTCCCGCACTACTGTTTGCTCCTCCGGAACCATCGCGTCCCCTCTTGGGCCTGAGGCCCAAGTCATCTTCGGCTATCTGGGCATCCATCAATATGCCCTCGTAGGTAGCTGTGCGACGTCCCGACGTACGAGACTTGATCTCCCTTGCCAGTCCCTTTCTGAACTTCCGGGCCCTGTCCCCCGGATCTCTAGTCATCGACGGTGCGAAGCGGCTCAGACGGGAAAACTCCGCGGCATACTCGTCGATGGACGAGCTCCCTTGGGCTAAGTCATGGAACTGACTCTCCAAAGCTCCCAGGGCAACATCAGAAAAGAACTTCTCCTTGAAGAGCTCCTTGAAATCCTCCCAAGTGAGTCCCCTGTGCAAGAGTCTCGGCTCCGTGCGAAACCACGTCAAGGCAATGTCGAACATCTGGCTGCCAGCGGCCTCGATCTGGAGGGCCTCTGGAAGCTGTGCCAAGCGTAAGTTCCTCTCGATGTCCTCTAGCCAATCATCGGCGTAGAGTATCCCTTCTGTCCCCTTGAACTCCCGAGGCATCATCCTCTTAAAATCCACAATGGTGCCCAGCCTCTGTTGTTGCTGACCAGGATGCTGCTACGGCTGAGTGACCCTCTCCACAGCCTGAAGAGCCACTTGGTGAGCATTCTCCATGTTCACCCTCATCATCTCTGTCTAGGCATGATGTGCCTCAGCCTGCACTCTTTGGGCCTCTACCGACGTCCTCTGGGCATCGACCATGCCCTGAATCAAGGCGAACATCTGTGCCCCATCGACGGGCACACCTCCTGGATGCTGAACTGGTGGTGGTGGTAGAGGCCCCGTCGTAGCTGTGGGGACCCTCTAAACTGGTGGTGGAGGACCCCCGAATGCTGCAGACACTCCCACATATACTGGAGATGTAGGATGTGCTGCGGATGTCTGTCCGGCAGGGCGAGAAGTGGCAGACCTCTCTGAAGCTGCTACTCCGAGTCTCTGGGACCTGGTCTTCGGCGGCATCCTGAAGACAGATTGAAAGAATCAACTAAGGTAATAGACACGATATCATCAAGGAAGGACAGTAAATTTCTAAAAGAAAAATCAGTAAGAGTAGTATCATAAGAATCAGAATTCCCTAATTGTGATTGAGTATATCCTCGACCTAATTCCTATTCCTAAAACAGGCTCGTAGTAATACTCTAAGCGAGCACCACTACGACATCGCTCTAATGCGAATCTAGGACTCGACCTGCATGGGCCACCACTAAAAACGTGTCACGACCCGCACCCAGAATTTGGGCATGAGTCGTGGGTACGTCCAGCCTACGCCGCAGCATCGGCGGTAGAACACTGTCTAGGTCTCAACATATAATATATCCTGTCAATAGTCTCAACTCCGCACGGAGGACAATGATAAAAATCCATAGTTCTATGATATACTCAATCACAAGCTAATAGAAATAATGGCACGATGAGAATAGAAAAGAGTTCTAATAAAACCAACCACAATAAGTCCAACTCAAATCTGGGTCTAGATGACCTCACAAAGTCACAAAATAATAAATACAACTCAGTCTCAGTCTAGAACAATAAATGCAGAAAATAATCTAAGAATATCCAGGTACATTCTCCTCTAGGCTAGGGAACTCCTCTGGGGTTTCTGGAGTGAAATCACCCTCTAATCCTGGGCCATAATGAGTGGGGCAAAGATCCTCCAGGTCCTCTGAAAAATGTTATCCAGTCAGGATTGGAGCGAAGCACAAGCACTAACAGCAGTTTTATTAAATTGACAAAATCTATAAACAGTGTAAGAAATACAAGATGGAAAATAAATGCTGGAAATGTAAAGTACTGGAGAAAATGGAAATAGGCAATAGAGCATCTAGCAATGAACAATAAATAGTGAATGCTAGACAATAAGTAGTGAATGCTGGAACAGATGAATCT
Source organism: Iris macrosiphon (assembly GCA_036927795.1). Taxonomy (NCBI): domain Eukaryota; kingdom Viridiplantae; phylum Streptophyta; class Magnoliopsida; order Asparagales; family Iridaceae; genus Iris; species Iris macrosiphon. The sequence continues at coordinate 116,874,639 of JAYESA010000019.1, read as the reverse complement.
GAATAAAATAGACATCTAGCTAAGTGTTTGAATTATCAGTTTATCATGTGATCGGCTTGGGACTTGATCAGGCTGGTTATATATGATTAACTATGATTCTTGTAGGTCAGGCTAACCATATGGTTAGCTATGATGCATGTAGTGGTCAGGTTAATCATAAATAACAGCTATGATGCATGTAAGATGGTCAGGCCGCACCCAACGTGAGAAGTGGGGTGAGCTATGATGCATGTAAAGGATTTGGATATGATCACATAATCTACTAATAGTTCCCCATCCCCCAGCTAGCACGATGGATTCCAATCATGACTCCTCATGATGGGGATCTAGGGTGCTAACCCGTGTATCCATAGTGTCGGAATTAAGTATGTAATACAACTGCATTATAGAAATAATCAACAATAAAAACTGTCAGAGAATGTACTCGCCTGTGGTCCTGAGCAAGGTGTGAGGATCGATGTCCAAAGGGAGATCACAATAACCTATTTATGGAATATTAATGTCAGATATTAAATCAAAAGAATAACATGTTTAGCAAATTAAATACGAGGTTTCTAGGTCATTTCTGAGGTTCACTAGTCAACCTTAGTCTTATTCTTATCTAATTGACCATACTAAGGATACCTAGCTTATACTAGTTGATAACTTAACTAGTAACTTAATACCTATTTGGTATCTAACCTACTCAACTATACATGATACCAATTAACCAATACCAAAACTAAGGATAGGCTCATTGATATTATCACTGTATGAGATACCCCCAAACCAACACCCCCAGCTACGGTTAACTACTACAGCCCATACACACATGTGTACATACCCAGGTATCAATAATACTATCTATATAAAATTTCAGATATCAGTGCTCCGCTGATACAACAGCTGCAAGGCCTGATATCAATCCTTGCAGACTTGCTGTGACTGAGTTAATAGCAAGCCAATCCAAACTGGTACCATATGCAACTGTGCAATGGTTAAAGCCTGCTCCAGTCTACCCAAGGCAACTCTGCCCGAGCCTAAGGCAGTTGCTACTGCTCTAAGTGCAACACAAGTTCAGTTGTTGCCATGCAACTTTCTGTTGCAGTACAAAAGAATCCTCTACACCACACATATAACTGACAATGCATCTCCCCTTTACAGTGAACCATCTCTCATACACAAGTTCACACTGACACTCAATATTTATACTGCACAGAAACCTTCAACACACACAGAATTTCTGCATACTATGATCTAGCTGATACACAAATTCTGCAAAGAGTTCACACTACACAGGATCTAACTGCACACATCCTGTACTAAAATCTAGGATACTCACCTACTGGTACACAGGCATTAATACCCATTTTGGTACATAGGCCAGTCACACACACACCATGCAATGTACTGGTACACAACACGCAGAACTAGCTCCTACAATCAAACCAACTCCAATACCTGATATTTAATACATGTGAACTGAACTCACAGGACCTGACTGATGCTCACTGCACAAACACCTACACACTCTGATTCACACATACAGTTCACACACTTAGACACACAGAGAATTTACATAGGTTTATTCTGAGACACACACACATATAGGTACACTGTCACCTAGGATCACTAGATACACTCACATATAATCTTACTGATACTGATATTGAGACACACATAGACACATGTACCTAAATTCTCCCTGAACCTAGTGATACTCAATATCACTCACTACACACTGGCATACCTAACCATCCCACAGGTATCCTGAAATCCGAAGGAGCCTAGGACACACACACTGGCACAAGTTCTCTAATTCTCACGGGTTGCACACACTAGGTACAGTTTTAATTTGACTGTACATAGAACTACACACCTAAACACCTAGACACTGGTACATTCAGTTTCACATAGGCACAAACAGATTTCTACACAATGATCTAACTGACACCCAAACACCCAGAACCACAGTAATCACTGCACAGTTCTGGACCAAACCCGACTGTGCACAGTTCATTTCTCCCATAGTGTATTCCCCTCTTCAAATCACACAACAGATCTATATACATATGTATAAATACATATATATACATCCATCATACATCATACATCAAATTAGATAATATTAGAGTAGATTAGATGGGTAATTCCTCCTGTGAAGCATTTCACCAAACACATGATGTGCAAAAATGAAAACCACACTAAGAACTCCTGAAAACCCAAAACAAAACCCTAAATCAATATCTAACCTACACGTAGGAGGGTGAAATCAGTCTATAAGCAACCACCTAGGGTTAAGGTTCACGAAAATTGGGGAAACAAATGTTGGGGACACTTAAACCCTAGTTCAAACCCTAAAAATCGAAACTACACAGTAAGGGTGGGTTCTTAATGGGTATTAACATCAGAAAACAGAAATTAAATGAGTAAAAATAGGGTTTTACCTGCAGGGATGGTTTCTCTAATGGAAGTTCTTCTTTCCCAAGGCTTTTTGACCCAAGTTCCTTGCTTTCCTTGCTTTGGAGGAGGAAAGTGAATTCCTAGGGCTTGAGATTCTGAAAAGTGTGGGAGGGAATGGTTTTTCTTTAATGGAGGCTAGGTTTAGGTTTTCTTCATGAAGGAATGGGTTCCCTTTTATATTAAACCAAACTAGGGTTTCTAATGCATAGTCTAGGTTTAACCCCCAGGTTAGGTGAATAGGAACTTAACTAACTAAGGTTTAGTCAGTCTAGGGTTTGAGGTTCCACCCTAAAATTTGAATTCTAGGGTTTCACTATAACTGGGTCTTCTAATTAGGGTTTGGTCATTAGGGTTGTCCTAATGAGTTCTAGGGTTTGACCTAAACCCGAATATCACTAACAACATATAAATAGTTTATAAAACTCAATAATTTAATTTAATACATAATTATTCAAAATAGTGAATTTACACAAATACCCTTATCTGGAAAGGTGGTAGTGACACCAGTACCAAATAAAGTATAAACTAGAATAGAATAAAGAAGAACTGAACCTGATATCACATGTCCGACTAGCTCTTCCTTCTCAACTGTCATAGTGAAATCTAGCCCTCATGGTGCAACTCTCAGCTGTTGTTGGTGCTAGAAAAAATGCTGATGCTGAGTCTGTAAAGGAGGTCCCCTCTGCTATCCCGTAGGTGGCCTTACTGGTGCTTTCTGTGTTAGTGCTATTCCCGGGCCTACTCGAACTAGAGCCACTAGACACTCCCTCAACTAGTGGCCTGGTTCTCCCTAAAAAATACTCCAAGCCTCTTCCTGCAAACCTCCCATATATGTCCAACCTTCCCACAATGAGTACATTGCGGTGCCTGGTCTTCCGGTCTCAGGGCTTGTTATGCCTGCTGTGATGGTGGTCAAAATAGTGCATGAAACTGCTGTCTCTACAGGTGGAAGTTCCTCTGCTGCAAGAATTAAGGTTGTTTGGATGGACCCGATGACTCCTAGCTCCTCCTGATGTATCTTCCATCCTCTTGGATTTGAGCTCCAAGTCATCCTCATCCCTCTGTGCATCTAACAGGATATCTTTAAATGTCGTTGTGTGGTATCCTCAAGTGAAAGATTTGATCTCCCTGATCAAACCTTTTCGAAACATTCAGGCATTCCCTAAAGGATTTTGTTCCTCTATAAATTTGCCCAATCTACAGAACTCCATGGCGTACTCATCCACCGTCATGCTTCCCTGGATGAGAACTAGGAACTGGCCCTTTAGGGCACTCAGAGCCACATCCGAAATGAAGTTCGTCTTGAAAATTCTTTTAAAAGCTTCCAAGTCAGTCTAGGAGACGCGATCATCAGGTCTGTACGAAACCAAATCAGAGCAATGTCGAACATCTGGTTGTACGCTGCCTCTACCTATAGGCTCTCTGGAATTTTTTTTAGGCGCAGGGTCCTCTCTATGTCCTCGATCCAATCGACGGCGTACAAGATCCCTTCGATGCCCCTGAAGTCCTTGGGCCCCATCTTCTTGAAGTCAATGATGGTACCTGGCCTCGGCTGGTATGGGGCAGGATGAAGATGTATGGTTAGTAGCTAAACAAGAACTACCTTCTCCATAATAGCTAGTGTTAACTGGTGACCACTCTCGATACCCTGACGTAGAATATTTGTCTGCCTCTGCAACGCTGCTATCATCTCCTGGAATATGGCAAACATCTGTGTCCCATCTGCTGGTATGGGTGGTGAGGGTAGAATATCCTCAATGACTGATGGATCAATCCTTAGAACTGGTGGTGGAGCACCTAAAAAAGCTGTTGCTGAAATCCTCACCTGAATTGGTGATACAATCCTCTGAGCAGAAGAAGGCAGAACAGTAGCTGTTATCTCTCTCTCAGGGGACAAAGTAACTGACCTCCCTAAAACTGCTCTAGAGTGCTACGATCGGGCCTTCGGCGGCATCCTGAAGATTGATTCTAATAAAAGAATAAATATTGTGCAAGATATGATAACATCAAGGAAGGACAGTAATATTTCAAAGAAAGCAATTATTCAGAATGATAAAGATAGCAAAATTAATAGATTAGAAATGTTTCTAGTTGTGATTGAGTATCCTCTCCTCCTATATCCCAAGTCATATATCCTATAGCAAGCGTGTAGTAATACTCTAAGTCTGAGTACTACTATAGAGACTTGCATGGGCCACCACAAAAATATGTCACGATCCGCCCCTGGTGTAGGGGAACGAGTACGGGTGTACGTCCAGCCTATGCCACAGAATTGACGGTAAAATATTGTCTAGGTCAACAATAATATCTAAATATCTCACATAATATATATAATATACCTGTCATGATATCTCAACTCCCAAAGGAGGACAATATGATAATGGCAAACAATACTCAATCAAAACTAGAAACTAGAGGAAGATATGGCACGATATGGAATAAAAGGAAAGAAATAAAGAGTTAAATACATCACAAGTCCAAGTCTAAACGCAAAATAAGATCTTAAATATAATATAATACCAAAATGTCTAACTGACATATATAATAACATAAATGAACTAACTATGTCTCATCCACTACTGATACTAACTCAACAGGCTCTATAGGTGTTAACTCAACTAGCTCGCCATCTTGTGGCCCTTAGTACGTAGTACACCAGTCCTCTAATAAATTATCTAAAAATATATTCAGTCAGGATTGGAGCGAAGTATAACCCAATACCAGTTAAAATAATTAATATAAACCATGAAACAACAATAGCAATAAAAATAAATTTTGGAAGTAACTAATCTAGCTTATATCAAAAGAAGAAGCATCATCATAAATAATGGCAATAAACTGAGAATAATGAACATCAATGTAATAAACTAAAATAACAGAAACAATATAAGAAATATGCCTTTAAATATTAGTAAGATAATATGATAGGATTGGGCCTAACACGGGCTATATAAAAAGGCAAGCTAGCATGATCATACGTGAGTTACATAATCTGCAAGCTATCAAAGGCTACACTAAATCATGGACTATAAGGTATGATCACATATCCACTAATACTTTTCCAACGTTGACTAGTACACAGATCCAAATTATGACACGTATATCATATTGTACGGTCTATAATATCATGTACTATGATCACGGTCTATATAATCACTAAGATATCACGATAATCACTAAGTACCCACAAAGAACGATAATCACTGAGTAGTCACAAATAATAACATCTCATGACATGTATCCAAGTATACCAATCCATGTACACGTCTTTGGTGCTGAGCAAAGAGTATAACTCTGTATCCGAGCTGGTGTCACACAACCCTTTATATGAATATTATGTCACTTGGGTGTAATAAAGATAAATAAGCTAAAATGAGTTAATGTATAATTTCTAGGTCAATACTAGGTCACACTAGTCAAACTAAAATCATACAAAAGTTTCTAGGTCCACACTAAGATAATTAGTCCATATTAGCCACTAACTAGCTAACACTTAGCCAAAACTAACTATATTAGCTAATAGCACTAATATATATATCTATATACTAGATAATAGGATACTCTATGTATCTATATACACATAACTTATACATATAAAATATTATATATAGAATCTTAGTATGCTCTATAACTCAACACCCTTATGCATATAGGTATCTACTTCTCACATGGCATTGTATATCTCCAGGTATCTTATTACCTATACTATCATGTACCCATACTTGATACCAAGCTCTAGGTAATAAACTCATCTACAGGTATCCATGATATTAAACCTCTATTGATACTCATACTGAAACCAAACTCTAACACCTCACTCTTAAAGACTACTCACACAACATAAACATAATATATTAACCAATTGTCCATATACATTAGCCAATGTGGTAATACACTGTCGTTGCTGGGTTGCTCTTCTTCAGGTTTTTTAGGCCAATGCCACTACTGTTGGCACTTGCTATGTTGATACATGCCTACTGCTGCTACTACTAACAGACAGTATACACAGTGCACTATCACTTCTGAGGCAAAGTCCTCTCTTTCACTGGCCTGTTCGAGCATACCTTGATGATGCTACTGTCACCTGTTGTTGCTGCTTACAGGTAGCACTCCATCTAAACCACTATTGTACCTGACCCATGCATTGAATAAGTGGCAATGTACTGCCAAGCTTCCTTACACTAATTAACCCAAGTTTTACCTCTCCATCTTACCTAATTGAACACATATAAGTAATATCCAGTACACTGTAGTCCAGGCTAACCCTCGTCACTACCATATTTTCTAGGAAATAATATTATGGTCATTTTATTTCATAATTAATTATTGTGCATGTTAAAGATTTATTTATTTTATGATTTATTTATTGTTATATGTTACATTATAGTTTTGGACTTATGTTAGTAGACCTAACTAGACTAGAGTTGACTCTTGGACCAATATTTATTTTAGTTAGACTTAAGCATAATATTTTAGCCCAATTCATTAAGATAGTGATTTGATTAGTTAAACCATTAGGAGTAGAAGCTTCCTTCTTAATTATACTTCTTTATGACAAGCCCATATGGGTTATATAGATATTGTACATTTCGTGAAGGCCAAAGAGGGGCCGTCAATTATTAAGGGAGAGGAGTTTCTCTCTCCTCTCTTTTCTTTATTAGATCTAGAATTTTTCTTCCCAAATTCCTTCTTTCCTCTACCAAATTCTCTTCCAATTACTTTCCTATTTCACCATTAGAAGCTCTAGAAAGAAGAAGGAGGCAAGGATCTAGAAGGAAAAGGAGATTGCATAAGTTGATGGCTCTTTGCATCTAATTGGAGACTTGTATTGGGAATTTATCTTCTAATAGGTATATTTTAGAATTCCCTTCTAATTAGACTCTAAAGATGTACTTTAATCATTAGGAACCCTCCCATGTACTATAGTTGAAGAAGAATTGACAACTAGAGACCCCTATTATGAAAGTTACCATATATTTTGTGTCAATTTTGAGGAAAATCCAAAATTGGTGCACATTATGTTTGTCAATAGATCAATTAGACCATATTGACAATGTTTGATTGTGTGAAACTAGTATTATATCAAAAATTGGATACGTGTAGGCCGTGTCATGGCAATTTGATGACACAGGTTAATTTGGAGGTTTTTTCTTCGACAATGGGTTGGAGCATGTCATATTTTAACATAGACTCATAGTTGTGTATGTAGCACTTTATATTGTTCATAATTATGATGCTAGATTTGCTCATATCATTCATGATATGTTTAGTGATGTGTTGGACTGTATCACAAGTGTATCGTAGATCTAGTGTGATACAGGGTTGGTGCACTCCTTGTGTTTGTATAATTGTCATATTGATGTATATTGTGTATCTTATAATATTCTAATTACTAGATTGATATATATTTACTCGAGTAGATGACTTTAGTGTATATTTTATATATAGGTATATATGTGTATATGTCATTTTAGGTATTGGAGAATAAGGTGTTTGTTGATGTGTGTATTGATTAGAGCAATGCTCAGGTTATGATATTTGGTGGTTGAAGTATCAGTTGGTATGGTGTGTTGGGTATGTTGAAGGAGTGTAGTTGTGTTGATGGTATTGTTGTTGGTAGGCTCAGCAAGGGCTCGAGCATGATTTCCTTGCCAAGCTCCAACAACAATATTGATTCCCTATAACAGTGACTATACTTAAGTTTAGACCGGGAACAAAGGAAGGAGGTGTCACTCCCCGTTCCTGATATATGTATTTGGAACATATTTTTACTTTAGCATAGTTGCATGTACATGGAGACAAGACCCATTCTTTGGTTTAACAAGATTCATGGTTTATTTTGTAGGTTGGTTCAAGTCATGAGAACCTTTGGTTCAACCCTTAACCCTACCATATATAACCCAATATTTCTCTCTCTCTCTCTCTCTCTCTCTCTCTCTCTCTCTCTCTTCAATTATTCATTTCTTCCTCTATCTTTAGTTTTCTCTCTCCATTTCCATAGACAAGTTCACCTTGCATGAGAAATGAAGAAACCTCCCCCATATTATTGTTCTATTATGTTTATTATGTATTTCTAAGAACTTTTAGTACTTGGAGTTTTCTGTTTTGATGGATGGATTAGTATAGATCGATATTTCTAACTTAGGATTTTATGAGTTTCATGAGTTTTTATTGGTTTTGATCTATTAAACTTGTGTCTTTGAAAACCAGTTTTTGTTATATGATAGAGCTTTCTATTTCAAGTATTTTGGCTTTTGGTTCACCCGATTTGGACTTAAAATAAGAATTTATGGACAAAATTAGATTTTAGTTTTTGAGCTTTTTTGCCATGGTCGAACTAAATGTTGAAGAAGAAGTTCCCATGTAGCCAGTGAGCTATGTGGTTGAGGGTGCTATGCGGGCCGAGAGTATTATGCGGCCTAAACTCTTGCCGCATACTGATTGCATATGTCCATCTTGTTGGATGCATGACTGCTTATTTACACAAGTTTTCTTTAACACCTTGTGCTTTCACTCGCTGAACGAATGAGAAATTCGCTAAGTCCAATAGACTTTTCATTTGGCATCGACTCCATACGGCATCGACTCTATGCGGCATCGAACTCTATGCGTCATCGACACTTATGTGGCCTGGAGAGCATGCGATCACTATTTTCCTTGGACGCATAGTTCTAAATCGTTGGCACTTATTTCTATAGTTTTGTCTTTCTTCCTGACATACTTTTTGACTTGTCACATCAGTTACTTTATGCCATATCACAGACACTTTATTCATTGGCTATCACTTTAATACTTGTCCTAAGAAGTAGACCTTAACCCTAAGCTTGTGGCCAAGTAGTTCATGCGACATGACTTCATATGCGGCTTGACTTTATATTCGGCCTGACTTTTCAGGCGGCCTGAATTTCTATGCGGCCTGACTTCAATGCGGCTAGGATTGTCATACGGCCTGACTTCCGAAGTGGTCCTAGAGACCCATGCGGCATTGCTTATTTTGATTGAATATTTCTTGATTCATATGACCTAATGTATAATTGGTAATTGGACTCAAATATTGTATCAGTTCTGATACCACTATTGCCTGATAAATATTCTCTATTTAATGTGCGTTATAGTATGACACATTGTGTTACGTGTTAAATGATTATATTTTGGTTGTGCATTGAGATTGCCTCCAAATTTCTGAATGCATAATATTATAAATATATATTGTTTCCCCAGCGTGGCTAGGATATTAATTATTTGAATGTTGCATATACTCTCGGGTGAATCCAGATTTGACTTCCATGGATTCGTATCTAGCGTGTCTGTACTTTATATGACGTATTAAGAGAAATTCTCATATGACCACGTCTTGAGATTTCAAATACAACATAGGGCTAATAAGGTAACTAAAAGTGGAAGTAATATTGGAGGGAACGGTCTCCCGAGATCATACGAACGAACCTTCCCACAGAGATTTATTCTAAGTGCAATATGGACTGGCTACCACAGATACTGTATATCATCTGCCTTAGTGGAATGCAGTATCTGATCTATTATTATGCCGAGCCACTGTTTCACTATAGGAACAATAGAACCTCTAATACCGTATTTTTAGCGTTGTGGTCCTATGAGGGATTGGTGCTGTCATGCCCCAAAACCAGAATACTGAAGAGTGGAGGAGTGACTTAGCTAACCACACCTTGTAGAATACTGAAGTAAGACAGAATATGCTAAAGTTGTCTAGAGACAAGGGGGTGTATACTATAAATAAGTTACCTAGGGTCAATGATCTCTATGCCTCAATCACCAACCATAAAATAGTAAGAATAAGCCTGTAAGATAAAGCAGGTAGGCGTCCTTGAAGCTCTATTAGAATGATCATAAAACTAGTTATATAGAATGATATACTAGTGCATACATGACTATAAATTAGCCGTGGTCTGAATAATATAAAATTATGTAGAGGAACTAACATCCAGATACACCGGCTAATAAGTAACGTCGGCTAAATACCAAAAAGGTAATACAAAATGATATTCATAGTGGGAAAGAAGAAACCAACTCAAGTTTCTTGGCGAATATCCTCCTGGTGTGCTCCATCGATCAAATATAGGACAAGATCCTCTATCTCTGCTACTAATTCTGGCCAAACAAAATCAGCGGGGTCAGGCCCCGATAGCAAGAACCACAAAGGAGCACAAGTGAATGAAGCAAAAAATAATAAGGTACATAAAATAAGAAATTTGTGCCACAACGGCAAGCGCATGACCTTTCATCGGAGCAGTAGGACACCCCTATAACCAAACAAGGACAAGAGGTATCGCACTACTCCGAGACAGGGTATGACTCACCAATTATGAACATGACAAAGATATAACACATCAATATAATCCAGGGCACTCATGTCATAAAATAAGATAAGATATAGATATAATATGCAGCTTCAGTACATGACCTATTGTGATACATTGGCGCAATCCTACAACCAAACATGGATAAGGGTTGAACCGTCCTGCCATAATAGTTTATGTCCCTAGACTACCAGCACATACTCTTTTAGATCGGCCAATCAATCCTACGGCTTGTTATGTGGAGTCTGAGTTATCTTAGAAGAATAATGCAATATTGGAATCCTCAGATTATACTGATGGTGAGGCGGGCTGGCCGAGCTAATAAACGTATAGCACATAGTATATAAGCATTTGTCCCTCGTAAGGCCATCGCACAAATAATTATGTAATAATATATATAATATAGCCAAAAACTGCACTCTACTACTGTAGATGATATACGGTATCCGTTAGAGACCAACATGACACCCTAGGACATATGTCCTAAAGGTAGCAAACATGCATGATCTCGTGATTCTATTTCCTTCCAATTCTCTACAAGTTCAGTTACTTAATTAGCCCTATAGTTATTAGAACATCGTATCATGGTTATATGATCTTCCTTCTTAGATGATGCACCGTGGTACGTGTATACTAGGTACAAATCCACATTGTTGCTAGAAAGCTAAATCTGGATTTTCCCTAAGCATAATGCTATAAATCAATCTAACAAACATCCTAACCACGCTATGGTTATTGACCCACATATCATGCCCGTACTAGAGAATAATATAATAATATCATATGTGGCATAGTATAGGAGGTATTCTCGATGCACAACCTAAAATATATAATCTCATAGCACTTAGCAAGTTATATCGTACCTCAGTGCACATTATAATACATGTACATATAGTACATAGTAATTATATCAGCATAGATACAAAAAATTGGGTCAAATCAACAAACTTACAGTTGGTCATATGAGTCTTATCAAATTGGGATACTTGGTCAAAATATAATCTCCTCAAATCAGGTACAGAGACTATCAATCAATTGGAAGCCTAAATTTATGATGTAAACTTCTCGAATTAATAATTTTACTGCCGAACGTAAGTAAAGGAAATAGTATGAACTACTCTCGAGCAGATCCAAAATTCTTACAAGGACCGGGATTGCAGACCGTCTCCCGAGCAGAACAATGTCCCTCACTCTATTTAACGAACAAAAGAATAAGTTAATATACTAATCTGAGTCTTCTCTGGTTGCCATATAGTCTACTATAACATATAATCATACTATTCACATAGTCAGTTCTAGTACATAGCCAGGTCTAGCACAGTTTGGTTACTAAGTCCACTCTTCCTTAGGTTAACACAAGCAAGAAGCCACAATCAACCACATAGAGTACGATAAGAATTATTCTAATAAAATAATTAAACCCAAGAAATAGTGGAACATGTACATAGATTACTAGGGTCATATAGGATCACATATGCACATGAGAAATGTATGCATGGATTGTCGCATGGGACAGGCCACATGCACTGATCAGGCACAAAAAAAACTGGCCACATGGATGAGATGGCTGCATGCTGTCCCAGACAACATGGACTGCTTGTCGCATGAGGCAGGTGTCGTATAGTGTCACAGAAAAGTCCACTCCTTGGAACAAGTGTCGAAGTGACTGAAGTAATGGATGTGATAGGCCATAAAGTGTGTCAGGAAGAAAAGACAAAACCATGAAAAGAGATGCCAAACAATCAGAGTCATGCGTCCGAAGGAAAGTGGCTGCATGCTTTGCTTGTTGTATATGATTATTTGCCGCATATAGGTCGGTGCTGCATGGAGGTTGATGCTACATATAGGTTTCTTGGACTTAGTAAATTTCTTATTCGTTCAACGAGTGAAAATACAAGGGTTCAAGGATTAGCACCAGAACACTTGTGTAATGGTCAGTCATGCATCCAACAAGATGGATGCATGTTGTTTGGCTATGCGGCAAAGAGTCAAGCCGCATAAGGATCATGCCGCATGAGAGTCTCGATCGCATATTGTGCTGGCCGCATGACAACTTTTTCTTCTCCAGACAGTAAGTTCAGCCATGGCAGAAAAGTTCTAAAAATTCAAAAATTATTTTCTTCATAAAAACTTTATTTTAAGTCCAAAACAAGTGAAACAAAAGCCAAAATACTCAAAATAGAGTGCTCCATCAACCCTAAAAACTATTTTTTCTAAAATACCATATTTTAATAGATCAAAATAAAGGAAAACTTTGGGAACCCATAAAATCCCTAGCTTTAAAACTCAGATCTACTCAAAAACTTTCATGAAAACCAAAAATGCCAAGAACTAAAACTAATAAGAACATCAAAGAGAACATTTTCTATCAAACACATTTTAATTACTATATATATGTAAAAATATAAAAATCTATGTCTTTACCACTTTGAGCAAGATGTACTTGCCTTAGTGGACTAACAAACCTCTTCCTAGAACCAAGTCTAGGACTAGGGCTTAGGGTTTCGGTTGGGAGCTTTTGAGGGAAGAAGAAGAAAGAAGAAGGAAAGTAAAAATGAGGAAGAATGAGAAAGGAGAGAGAAAACCATATATATATATATATATATATACCAAGTGAAGAAATGGGGTTAGCCCTAAGATTAAGTCATGACACTCTTTAACCAAATCTCAACCATCCAAAATAGGCTTAGTTGTACTAAGAGTGAACCGGATCTGGTATCCATCCTATATACGGGTCCTAACACGGGTCCATAGCAATTGCCAAGGTGTTCACTACTGGTCTCGGGTAGTCTCCTACAATAAATAAAAATATAATTAAATAAATACAACATATTTAACATGAATTAACATATGAAATACAGCATAAATACATCTACAAGAAAATTTTTAAATATCACAAATTCAAGAATACCAAATCTGAGAACGGGTGTGATAGGTGCATCATGGAAATGCCTATTTTATTTATTTTGGTTCGGTTAGCTCATGTTCGACACTGGCATGATCTGAGGAAACTTATTATCCATTATTTCTGAGATAACCTCAGACTCCATAAAAATAACAAGTCGTACAAATGATTGGTCGATTTAAGAAAAAGGACTTGGTCGTGATTGTATTATTCAGCTAGTAGCCTAGGAAAGTGGCCTATCATAGTTTGATGGTTCAACTCTTGTCCTTGTTTGGTTGTAGGGTTGGGCCTTCGCATTAGGATATGCCATGGACCTACGTTACGACACTGAAGCTATGTATTACTATATGTTTTCCTTGGATTTTGTTTCTCTATTTCGTGCTTCCTTTGTGGTTCTTGCTATTTGGAGTCTAACCCCACTTGTTTTGCATGGCCATGTTTTAAGCCAGTATACGAGGATCCAATGTACCTTCTCCAAACTCATGATGCGTACCAAGAATATGGTCATAGGGGGATAGCGAGTTCGTTTTCTTCTTCCTACTAGTCATTGAATATTTTTTCTTTAGGCATTTAGCCACCGATACTTGTTAGCCGAATTATCTGGATATTAGTTTTTCTTACATGATTATATTAAATTAGACTACAACTGATCACTATCATATACTTTTGTTACTCTTCTAGCTTCTTATTTTATACAGCTAATATCTAGAATATTTTGAGAAAGCGTTTGGGATGCCTTATTGCTTTATCAAAATTTCTCTATGCTTACTGTTTCTTGTTTGAATGGTTAAGACATAAAAGTTTTTGACCCTAGGATACTTGATTGTAGCATACATCTCTTTGTCTTATACAGCCGTGATCGTCGTACGACGTATAGTACCTTGTATGGGGTAGCTGGCCATGTCCGTCTCCGTATTCTGGAACTGGGGTGTGACAAGGTTTTAGTGGTGGCCCATACAGGTCTGTTCTTCAGATTTGTGGGATATCATGGTCATAGGAATCTCAATCAAACATGATCCTTCTTGTAATCCTGAATTCATCCTCTTCGATACTTAGCTTGAATTCTTCTAGGTTTATTGCTTCATTGTTCCTTCTCGCCATGTTCTTGATATTTCTTGTGCTCTTTCTTAGGGCTTCTCCTTCCTCCGATGCTGTAGCAACAAGTGAGGAAGAGTTTCCAGTGGAACAAAATCCTGTGGAATCCTATCTAAGGATCCGAGTAGAATCCACGATGAATGAGACAGAGCAGCAGGCTCCAGGTGTTCATGTACCTCCCGTAGTACCGACAGTACTGGATACCCCAGCTTTGCTAGAGATTACTCGTAGATTGTTGGCTATCCAATAATACCCAATTGTGGTGCAATAATAACAACTCTAGCAGTAGGAACGAAATATTATGTTGAACCAAGGGTTATAAACGGCCCTGGAATGAGGTAAAATAACATATTCTGGTGCATCTGTTAGATTTTGCAGACTGAATCCCAAATATTTTGATGGGACATAGGACACAATTATGGTAAATTATTGGCTCCAGGATATGAAGACCATTCTGACAACAGCTAAAGATTTGGTCGAGGAACAAGTTGACCTGGTTCGCCTACAACTCCAAGATCTGGCAAGGAATTGGTTAGCCACGATAGAGGTAGGATTGAGGAGTCCTATTTTATAGAAGGATTTTAGGACCCGGTTCAGGGCAAAGTACTTCAGGATTGTGCCTCAATATGAGTTACAGCAAAGGTCATTAATCTCAAGCAAGATAGTAGGAAAGTAGACAACTATGCGGCAGAATTTTGCCGACTAAGCATATTTTCTCTTACCATGGTGGCAAAAGAGTTGGACAGAGCAATAAGTTTCAAGCAGGGACTGTCAAGACCTATACCCGGTATAGGGGCACAAGTAGTAAACAACGTCCAGCCTATGCTGCAGCATGGACGGTAGAACACTGTTTGGATAAACTATCTATCTAGCATCAAGATATAATAATACATATAATAATACCACCAATGAAATATGAATACTCAATCACAGATCTATAAGATGGAATAATCGTATGAATACGATATAAAGAACTGAAGAGTCAAATATAACTCACAAGATAAATAGTAACCAATGAGTCATCTAAAGGAATACTAATAACAAAATACCGGAGATAAATCCAGTACAAATAAATCTATCTACTAAGCTACGGGTACTGGGTCGTCTGTCTCAACCGGGATAAGACCCTCCTGAGCCAAGGTCTCTAGCTCTAAGCCAACTACGTCCTGAGATCCAACGTGAGTGGGATGCCACTCCTTAGTGTCATCTGAAAAAAAAATATCCAGTCCAGAAATGAGCAAAGTACATCTCCAATAGAAGTTTCAATAAATAATAAAAGCTATGTAACAGTAAATAAAGCGAATATACAAGATAAAATATATAGGTACAAGTGATATGCATAATAGGAATACTGAAATTAAATACAAGAAATAAGCATCATGAAAATGAGCAAGAAATACTACTACTATATGAGTGAGTACTAGCTTCAACATATGATCAGCTTGGAAACTTGCACAAGGATTAGGGCCCGGTTAATCATATGTGCGGTGTATGATTAATACTCATAATAACATGTACAAGGAGGGTATGATCACATATATACACTAACACTCCCCGTCCCGACTGGTATAGTGGATCCAACCATGGTACATTATGACACGAGATTCACTTGGTAGGTAGCTAGTCTCCCCAAGAATCAATGTATGTACATGTATAAGAAAATTACGGAACAAGGTTTGCACAAGATATACCATAAATACCAAGAAAGAATATCTCATAACGAGATTCGGATATACCAATCCGTGTAACTATCATGTCAAAAAATTAAGGATATATATACTAATAGAAGAAACATAGGAGATATCATAAATGAGAAACTATCAGAGAATATACATGCTTGGAACCCGATGAACAGTATTAAAGATGTCTGAAATGGTGCCTCAGAGACCTAAATATGGAATATTACATTAATATAAGATTTTGGAATAAAAATAAGTTATCAAATTCTAGGTCATAAAGCCATTTCTAGGTTAAAATAGTCAAACTAGGTAAACTCTAGGTCAACTAGTCAAACTAGCTATTTCTAGGTGGTATGAGTTTATCTCAAGGATATTTGGTCCATACACTATGTAACTAGGCTATACTAGCTATGTTAGGATACTAGGATACTAACACTATACCGTATCGTAAGATACATATAATATTAGATATAAAAATATAATATATATATATATATATATATATACAAGATGAAAATATATAGTATCCCTAGCTAAACTAATACTAAGTAGATACCTTGTCTTTGAGCCAATACGGTATCACCCCACCTACACCCCCTCTTGATACACAAACCCAAAACCTTGAGGATAAGTCAATATCTTAACATTACCTTGGTATTACCTCAAGGTAATACCAATACCTTATTAACTTCAATGTCTTAGTATCAAACTAGATCTTAACTTAATATCCTAGTATCAATATTATAACTAATACCTTAATACCAAGGTATTCTAATACATTACCTAACTGTGACCCATCAATACCTGAGTACCTAACTAGCACTAATATCTACTTACCTCACCTTACTACTCAGATATACCCACTGAATCTAAATATCCCAAAGGGAATACTATGCAGTGCTTCCCACACTACTACTGCTTCACACTATTTCTGCTGTTGCTTCACACTGCTTCTGCTGCTGCTTCAAACTTCTGCTTCTGCTACTGCTGCTACTTCACACTAGTTCTGCTGCTGCTGCTTTACTACACTCACCTATATACACACAAGTATCCCTATATATATACTACACATATTAACACTAATAGTGCACATGAACTTTCCTACTCTCCATAGGACCGCCAGCACTCTGAAATAAAATAGAATTATATATAGAATTTTATATATATATATATATATATATATATATATATATATATATATATATATATATATATATATATATATATATATATATATATAGTACTATAATAGTTATAACCAAGGTAAAGTTAATTAGAAAGTAAAGTATCAAACACGTGGAGTGCACCGCACCCGTATCATACTCAATCTATGATACGCTTGCGATATAGCTCCACCACACTACCAAACATATCCCGAAGGATACGAGCAAGTCTAGAATCATAATTAGAAGTAACACAAAGTGTTAGCTACTCATCTACGTGTCCGTGTCAAAATGTGACATGCTAAAACTCTCGTATCGGAAAAAAATCTCCAAATCAACCTGTATTGCCAAATTATCATAATACGTCCTATACGTAACCAATTATGAATAAGGCTTTTTATCTCTCTCCTCCCCCTTGTGGCTTGTCATGATGGAATTAATTAAGGATGAAATATTCTAATCCAATTAGTTTCACTAATTAAGTCATCCTCCTAATGAATAGGCTTATTTGTTGGGCTCAATCTAACTAGAATTAATATTGGTCCATGACTCTAGTCTAATCTAGTTAGGTCCACTAATACAAGTCCAAAATTAAATTTAACATCTAAAGATAATTAAATAGTATAATTAATTTATATACAATATACACAATATTTAATTAATTATTAAATAACCAAAATATTCTTTCCCAGAAAATATGGTAGTGATAAATCTACCACTTAAAATAATTTTGTACTCAAAATTCAAAGACGAAACTACCCCCAAAAAATAAAACAGAACATAAACAGAAAAGAACATACCTCAAGGTACAAACAAATATTGGTAACGCTCTCATATTTTATCCTCCCTCTCCCAGGTAGGATCATCCGGAGAGTGATGCCTTCATGCGATGCATACCAAGAAAATGGCCTGGTTTCTCAGTATCTTCTCTCTTCGATCCAAAATTTCAACTGACTACTATGAATAGCTAAGAGTAGGGCCCACCTCTATCTTTGAGTGATCTAATATGTGACTAGAATCCGTCATGTACCATCTCAACTGTGACACGTGAAACACGTTGTGCACTCCCTCTAATGCAGGTGGCAAGTCTAGTTTGTAAGCAACTACATCGAACCTCTCGAGAATAGTGAAGGGTCCGATGAATCGTGGACTAAGCTTTCCGCCTCCACCGAAATGAATCGTGTCTCGTGTCAGAGAAATTCTCAAAAATACCATACCACCAACCTAGAATAAAAGACAACCTTAAGAACTTAATCTATAACAAATAAACAATATCAAACACAAAACAAAAAAAAATCTAAAACTATACCTCAAACTTCAAAGGTATCCGTTGGCTATCGGCCCAATATCGTTGTCTATCCTATGCTACTCAAAGTCTATCTCTGATCAACTTAAGCTTCTTCGCTGCATCCACAACCATCTCTGGCCCTAGTAAAGCTCTCCCTCCAATATTGTCCCATGACAAGGGAGTACGACATCTTCGACCGTACAGAGCCTCAAATGGTGACATCTTTATACTAGCCTGGCAGCTGTTGTTGTAAGCATACTCTACCAAATGGAGATGATCCTCCCAAGATCTCTCAAAATATAGTACATAGGTGTACAACATATCCTCGAGAGTCTGAATGGTCCTCTCTGACTGCCCATTCGTCTGGGGGTGATATGGAGTACTGAACTTAAGCTGGGTGCCCAAACTCGCCTATAAACTTCTCCAGAAATGAGAAGTTAACCAACTATCCCGATCTGAGCCTATGCTGACGAGAACCCTATGTATCCTGACATCTGCCTCACATATATCTCTATCAGCTTCTCCGTAGACAAACCTACCTTGAAAGGCAAAATATGGGCGACTTGGTCAACTTGTCCACGATGACCAAAATTGCATCTTTTTCTCCTAGAGATAGTGGAAGTCTGAAGACAAAATCTATAGTAATATGCTCTCACTTCTACTCTGGAAAGGGTAATGATTGAAGTAAACCACCTGGCCTCTACCTCTTGGCTTTCACCTACTGGCACACTAAATATCTAGATAGAAACTGTGCCACCTCCCTCTTCATGCCATACCACCACACACTCTCTCGTATATCCCGATACATCTTGTTGGCACCTGGATGCATAAAATAATGAGAGCGATACGCTTCCTGCAATACCTACTCATGCAGCTCCCCACTAGTTATATATAAACTAGTACCGTACTGTAAAGAACCATCCTCAACAATGGTAAAAACATCCTACAATCATGCTCTCACCTGAGCTCGGATGCTCATCAGAGATATATCCTCACACTGGGCTACCTTAATCCAGTCTATCAACTCTGAGTGTATCTGCAACCCCCATATCTGTATGGCAAAACCAGGGACTATTATCTCAATGCCCAAGCTCTCCAGATCCTGCAATAAATACAAGTTCTGTGTCAAAAATATAGCCACCGGATACCTGCTTGGCAACTACATTAGCTTTTCCAGGATGATACTGTAAATATATATCAAAATCCTTTATCATTTCCAACCACTTACACTGCCTTATGTTCAACTCCTTCTCAGTCAAAACGTACTTCAAGCTCTTATGGTGTGTGAAGATCTCCACACACTCTCCGTATAATTAGTGTTTCCACAACTTCAAGGCAAAGATGTCTCCTGCCAACTCTAAATCATGGATAGGATAGTTCTTCTTATGAGGACACAACTGTCTGGATGCATAGGCAATCACTTTTCTATTCTGCTGAAGAACACAACCCATCCTTTTCCCCAATGCATCACTATAAATAGTGAAACCTCCCGACCATGATGCAATATCAAAATAGGAACAGTTGTCAACATCATCTTCAATTCCTCAAAAGCAACTTGGCTTTCCTTTGTCCAAATAACTCTGCGTTCTTTCTGGTGATTCTAGTCATCGGCTCAGCAATCCTTAAAAATCTTGCACAAACTTCCTGTAGTAGCCTGCCAAACCCAAGAAACTTCTGATCTCTGCCACTAAACTCGGGGTCTTCCAAGATTCTACTGGTGTAATCTTCTTCAGATCCATTAAAATACCATCACCAGTCATAACATGTCTTAAGAACTCTACCTTATCCAGTAAGAACTCATACTTGGACAGCTTTTTATACAACTTTTCCTTCCTCAGCACATCCAACACAATTATTCGCAGATGCTTCCCGTGCTCCTCTGGTGTCTTCGAGTATTTGAGTATGTCATCGATGAACACCAATACGAACTGGTCAAGGTACTGGTGAAATACCTTGTTCATCAAATTCATAAATAGCGCCTGGGCATTAGTCAACCCAAACGATATCACCATGAACTCATAATGGCCATACCGAGTCCTAAAATCAGTCTTCGGAATGTCCTTCGACTTCACTTTCACGGGGTGGTAGCCTAATCTCAAGTCTATCATAGAAAATACCTTGGCGCCACTAAACTTATCAAACAGGTCATCAATTCATGGCAACAGATATTTATTCTTGATAGTAAGATTATTCAATGCCCTATAATCGATACACATGTGCATCAATTCATCCTTCTTCGGTACAAATAATATCGGGGCTCCCCATGGTAAAAAACTAGATCTGATAAACCCCTTATCCTATAATTTATCCACTTGCTTCTTCAGCTCGACCAGTTCGTTGTTGTTCACTATATAGACATATTATAAAATTGGTTCTGTACCTGGCACCAAGTGTATAGAGAACTCAGTATCTCTATCTGGTGGCAATCTTGACAATTCCTTAGGAAACACATCCAAGAATTATGTTATCAAAGGATACGATAACTCATTGTCTTTTATGATAGCTCTACAAATAATGCCTTCTTTCTACTCTACAGCTTCTCTAGTAAATTCAAACTCTGGCTCTTCTAGCAGGCTAAACAAAACTCTACCTCCTCTGCAATCTATAGGAGCATGAGGCTAATTAACCAATCCATCCTGAGTACAATATCATAGCTTGAAAGTGGCATTACAAGTAGACACGCACTCAGCTCCCAGCCTCCCACAGTAACTCTTCGATCCTTGCAAATATTACTAACCAGGATAATGCTTTCCCAGTCATGATCTTACAAGTCCTAATGAACGACTCAGCTACCAAATGATGCTTCAAAGCAAAAGAAACAGATACAAAACTATAGAAAGCACCATTATCAAATAAAGCTAAAGCTAGAATAGAATCAAGAAGAACAGAACCTGCGATGATATCTCCGGTGGGCTTGGCCTTCTCGACCGTCATAGCAAACGCTCGTCCCTGAGGTACACCCCCTATGCTAGGGCTAGGCATAACGATGTTGTTGGGTCAAAAGTGGTGGTCCCCTCCTCTATACTGTAAGTGACCTCGCCTGTGTTCTCTAAGCTTTAGATGCTCCCTGAACTGCATGACAAGAATTGGAAGAAAAATCACTCAGCTGATGTCCCTCGGCACTATAATACAGACAAACTCCCAACATTTTCCTGGAAACTTTCTAGATGTGGCCGGGCTTCTTACATTAGTAGCAGGAAGCTTATTGTGACTGTCTTTATTACGGTTATGGTACCTGGTAAACCGGTGCCCTAGTTGGAGTCTGTGCTATTATGGCTGCTGAAAAGGCCTAAACTAGAAATGAGGACGCTTAGCAGGCATTGTGCTGCTACTAGCCCCCAGAAAAGAATCATGGTCTCTGTTGGGTTTCAAGCTCAACTCCTTCTTAACCTTGCGTGCCTACACAAGTATCTCAGAATACGTATCATAGAATGACATAATTAGGATCTTCACTTCCCAGTTCAGACCCTCAAGGAAGCGGATAGCCCGAATCTCTAGCTTCCTCACCAAATACTCTACAAATTAGCTTAGCCCACCAAACTCAGCGGCATACTCCTCCACGGAGATGCTCTCCTAAGTAAGGCCCTCAAACTGCCTCCCCAAGTCCAATCTGTCCGCCCAAGCAAAGAACTTCCTCTTAAAGAGGTCCTTAAATACCTCCTAAGACTGCCCCACATCAGCATGAAGTAGCTCATTCCTGAACCAAGTATGAGATATATCGAACAGCTGAAGTCCTGCTGCCTCAACCTTCAAATCCTCAATAAGATGGGACACCCTCATGAGAAGCTCAATATCCTTGAGCCAATCATCAGTGTAGACAATGCCCTTGATTCCCTTAAAGACCAGAGGTTCCAGCTTCTTGAATTCCTGAATATTACCCGGCCAAAGCTGGGCAACCTACTACTGGATCGAAGCTTCTTTCTCGACAATAGCAAAGGAAAACTGATGAGCACTCTCAATAACCTGTCATACTACGTGGATCTGTCTCTGGTGAGCCTCTAATTAGGTCCTATGAGCCTCCAACATCATATAAAATAATTCGAACATCTGAGTCACATCTGTCGGCACGAAAGGTCGAGGTGGAAGTCCTTCAGACACTGTAAACCCCCTGAATTTTCAAATTATTAAATCTTGGATTTTTCCCAATTTTCTGGAATTTTCTGGGAATTTTCTGTAAATAAATCAAGGTTTTCAATTAATAAATGATTTTTAATTGTTAATAAATGATATTAAAATATCATGAAAATAATATTTTTGGATGTAAAATAAAAAACTGGACTTAGGGCAATTTTTCTGGAATTTATCGGACCCCAGACCTATTTTTAAATGCCTAAAAACAAATTTCTAATTAATTAATTAAATTAACTGTTTTTATTATTATTATTATTATATTATTATTATTATTTATATTATATTATATTTTTATTTTTATTTTCTTCTGGGCCGGCCCGGCCCAGTGGGCCGAAGCCCAGCCCAGCCCAGCCGCCCTTTCGGGTCGGGTCGGGTTGGTCAGACCCGACCCGCCAACCCGCCACCCGCCAGCCCGCAGCGACCCAGCCCTAACCGCCCGCGTTCAGCGCCGGCCGCCGCGCGCAGCGCCGCAGTCCCGCGCCCCGCTCGCCGCAGTCCCCGCGCCCACGTCCCCCCTCACCTCCGCCTACCCCGGCCACCTGCAACCGCCCGCTCTCCCTATTTAAAGCCCCCCCGACCCCGGCCGTCTCCCCCATTCCCTAACCCTAGCCACCGCCACCCGCCGCTCCGCCGCTGCTCACCACCCTAGCCCGAGACCCCCACCGACGCAGACCTCCCCCGGCGCCGCCTCCTCCGCCTGCCGCAGATCCGGCCGCAGCAGCTCGAAGCCGACCCGCAGCAGCCGGACACGCGAGTAGCCGCCTCCGGCCGCCCCTCCTCCCCGCGCGCCGCCGACCACCGGGTCCGCCTCGCTCCGGCGAACAACCCCCCACCCTCGCCGGCAGTCCAGCCGCCTCCCTCCGCCGTGTGCCGCCGAAACCCTAATCCTAATCCCTGTTCCTGTGTCGGACACAGGACACAGTGTCCGACACGACTCGGACACGTTTTCGACCCTGTTTTCGGGTCCCCTTCAGGTACGCGTAACTTTCGCCTCGTAGCTCCGTTTCTATTTCCGCAAATTGCGTTGTGAAGCCTGTATGACCCTCTCGGTGTCCGGACAAACTGTTCGGGACACCGCGTCCTGTGGTGATCGCACACCGCGATCCAAAAACAGGAAAAACCAGACCCTGTTTCACCACGGAACTGAGTACGCCCCGCCAAACGGGACGACTTGGTCGCGTGCGGTCTTCACAGATACGTGCGCCTCGTTGATACGGACGTGTGGGATTTCGTGGAAGCTGATTCGGGTGTGCGTGCACACCGGAATCAACGCGTATCCGCGGACACCGCCCCGTATCCGCCTTTTCGGCAATTTACCCTAACTTCGTGCACACACGTCAGATCGAGACGAAACTTGCGCCATCGGACTCGTAGCAATACGCTGGTCCTGTGGGTCAAGTTTGGTTCGATTCTGAGAACGTTAACGAAATCGCGTGTCGTGGGCCCCACAGGCCCCGTTCGACGGGCGATTTTGTGTTCGGCTCATCGGAATCCAAATCTGGAAGTTCCGTTGGGTTCATACCAGCGTTCCTGACCTGTTGACACTAAGTTTGGTGAATTTGGAGACCTTTGACCCGGACGCGTTTTTCGGTGCAAAGCGGGCCCAACGGCGGACCCCGTTTTGACCCGAAACTGCCGTTTTTGCCCTTGTCTCCAAATTGGACCCAAGGACAGGCGTTTCTAGCTATTTGACATCTTCTGAGCATGATGGTGATGTTTATTTCAGCTTTTGGACTCATCTCTGGAACTTCCCCTAGAACCAATTAATCAGATCCAAACAACAGGCAAGTACCTGTACTTCAAGTTAATCTTTATATTGTGATAATTAATTCCCTGCTCTACTAGTACCCTTGCTGATTACACGTAGTGTTAGAATACTGTATTTTCATGTCTTGAATATTGGATTTCATGTCTTGTTTTCGTGTCGGGAGGGAGAATACTGAAAGGCATGTAGTTTACCCTGACCCGTGTCGTGAATAATAGCTGTTGGTACACGACTGTCCATCAGCCGGATCTCGATTATTCGTGAATAATAGCCGTCCATGGCGGCCGGTTTAACTTTATAGACCCCTGCATGCCAACTAGGTATTCTAAAAACACAAGTTCACACACATAGCTTCTTGTCTAGTTATGGCTCTTGTTGATTGTTGTAGTTTCATTCCTGTCTCATTTATTTCCTGCTTTTCTCATATTCCTGTTTACCGCATTAACTATGAGATAATGATGTCCCTCTATGCAATTTTCTCAATATGATATTCAATACTTAATTGTCATAAATATTTAGTTTAATCTTGTTGTGCATTGTGTACTTTGCTCCATTCCTGACTGGATCCGTTGTTTTAGGCGATGATGAGGACTTTGCCCTACCTATTATGATCCCTATGGCGTAGCAGGTGACACAGTTGAGAAGCAGTTTCCCACTCAGGAGATTATCTCTGAGGAGTAGTAGCCAGTTAGCTAGTTTTCCCTTTTCAGCTCAGTAATCGGGTTTGTCCCCGATTTATTTTCTGTTCATGTATAAATTATGGATCTGTTATCACAATCTGTTTTATAAATCAGCATTCCTATTTCCTGTTAATTTCCTTGTCTATTTTATTTGTGGATGAGATAGATAGTTATTGATCCCAGAAAATGACCTAGACAGCGTACTACCGCCGACACTGCGGCGTAGGCTGGACGTGCCCACGTACTCGTGTCCCAATAACCGGGTGCGGGTCGTGACACGTTTTTGTGGTGGCCCATGCAGGTCCAAACGACTAAATTGTTCGGTTTCAACTCAGGGACCGAACAGGCCTGCAATAAAGCTAGGATAAGTTTATAGGATCTCATCCACTTGCTTGAATCATTTTTTTTGATATCTGTATCGTATTCGAACTAATATGAACTTGCATCTTGCCTTGATTCCTTTGTGCCTCTTATTGGTTATTTTGGATACAGGGAGATGGACCCACCAGCCAGCAACGAGGCTCGCGCAGAAACACCACAAGCCGTCGTGGTTAACCAAGAAGACAATGTAATGCCAGTCGTCCAATCATCACAAGGCAGTCAAGCAAGTCAGCCTACTCCACCGATGCCTTCCTTCCCACTGGGACCGCCTATGGACGAACAACAGATATTCCGCATGTTCTACGTAATGATGCAAGCATATCAGAAGGTTCAACAAGAAGCACAGCAAAACCAAGCGGAGAACTTCGTCGACAAAATTAGCTCGGAGTCACGGAAGCCAAGCAGTTCAAATGCAATTACCTTCGACGAGGACGTTCTTACTACAGCGCGACCTGTGGAGTGTACCACAAGGACCGAGTCCAGCCGGAAGCGGCCGTATGCGTCAGCACAAGACCAAGCACAACAGGAAGGAGCTGCAAAACGACCACAGATGAATCCAACCCAAGGGCAGAACCGACGAGTTCCCATTTGTAGTTTTTGTCGGAGACAAGGTCACATTTGGAAGGATTGTAGAAAGAGGCTAGGTGTCTGTCTATATTGTGGATCAGCAGAACATCGAGTGAAGGACTGTCCCGCTGCTCCAAGAACACGGACAAACTTACGCGATGACCGTGGAGAACGTGCAGACTCTTAGAGTCACTAATGCGCGTAAGTGATTTCTTTTAGCTGCCCTTTCTAGTATTGTTTAGCCCGCGCCTATTGGTTCGTGACCTCAGCCCCAACCTAGTAATTTTGAACTTGCTAATAACCTGGTATGCTTTTATATTTAATAACTGTAGAGATTGTAGAGTTTTCTGTTATTTTGCTTGTTATATGAATTTAAATTTTGTACCTCCTTTCATCATCATCTAGCGCACTTAATTTTGATGTACTTTGTTTATGCTGCTATTCTATAGCCTAGTTTTGCAAGCTTACTCTTTATCAGGCTTGTTCATGACACGTGTATTATTGGACACGTACACTAATACAAGTGTCTGTTCAGAATCAGTGTATTACGGTCTGATCAACCTTGGTGCATTTTGATTCGCACTTCGCACGACTAACTTTACGTGGATTGAGATACGTAGTGATTAGTAGACAAACATACTTGACCTAGACATGCTAAGCATATCGTATCAGTTACATAACTAAACTAATACGAGCATGCGAATAAATGACTACCAGAATAGAACCTCAATCCATAACCGCCTGACAAATCCTACTAGAATTCTTTAAACGCCTTGATCCCCATACTTCCGTTCTATCACCCCACCCTTGAACTCTTTATTATTGATCTTCGCCTTCCCTTATTTCGGAAAGACGAAATCTCGTGCTGGTATAAGTTTGATACATAGATAGTACTAGATATGCCACCTAGGCCGATCACATACTTGAGGACTAAACCTTTCGTAATTGAGGACATATCATATGTGATATGATCGGCGTTGAAATTTCGAGGATTGAATGACATGAGTAACCATATTAAGGAATATTTTCTTAAAGTATATAGTCTTTTGGTGATGAATGGGTAGATTCTAAGTTGGGTAGCAATACACTTGTCAACTAGAGAGGAATATCCTTTGGATCGTGACCGAGTAAGGTCAGATTGGAAGAAGCAAGCCATTCCAAATTTTGAAAACATAGAGGAGTGACTAAGATGATTAATAAATCGAGGACCCAATAGTTACATCCTAGGTGCATGATTTAACTTTGAGTAAAATCGTCAACTTGAATTTAGAGGATGTAATTCAGACTTGAACATTGGTGGACTACACTTAAATTTTTTTTTTTTCAATTTGATGATTTAAATTAAGAATTTAAAAGTTGATGGTTGGACTACCTAGTTGGAATAGTGAGGATGTGAATGTAATTTAAAAGGGCTGAAATATACCAATATTGTTGGACTCGAATCACTTCTAGGGGAATTATGATAATTCGAATCGTGAGGCAAGGTCATCTTGAAAATACTATATGGACTAAAAATTAAAAATCTGCTTGTGGATAATTTGAGGAAGTAAGAAGTAATAACCCCAGGCTGAATCTTGATTGGAACCGTAGTTATTTTTTTTAACCATAAAAAGATCGCAGTGGATATGATAGGGATTCTAACTATCGCAAGGAGATTTCGATTGACTTGCCTTATGTACATAAAGGGTTAACAGAGTATGGCTTAATTTTAAATTTCGAAGACGAAATTTTTGTAAGTTGGGTAGGTTGTAAACCCCCTGAATTTTCAAATTATTAAATCTTGGATTTTTCCCAATTTTCTGGAATTTTCTGGGAATTTTCTGTAAATAAAATCAAGGTTTTCAATTAATAAATGATTTTTAATTGTTAATAAATGATATTAAAATATCATGAAAATAATATTTTTGGATGTAAAATGAAAAACTGGACTTAGGGCAATTTTTCTGGAATTTATCGGACCCCAGACCTATTTTTAAATGCCTAAAAACAAATTTCTAATTAATTAATTAAATTAACTGTTTTTATTATTATTATTATTATATTATTATTATTATTTATATTATATTATATTTTTATTTTTATTTTCTTCTGGGCCGGCCCGGCCCAGTGGGCCGAAGCCCAGCCCAGCCCAGCCGCCCTTTCGGGTCGGGTCGGGTTGGTCAGACCCGACCCGCCAACCCGCCACCCGCCAGCCCGCAGCGACCCAGCCCTAACCGCCCGCGTTCAGCGCCGGCCGCCGCGCGCAGCGCCGCAGTCCCGCGCCCCGCTCGCCGCAGTCCCCGCGCCCACGTCCCCCCTCACCTCCGCCTACCCCGGCCACCTGCAACCGCCCGCTCTCCCTATTTAAAGCCCCCCCGACCCCGGCCGTCTCCCCCATTCCCTAACCCTAGCCACCGCCACCCGCCGCTCCGCCGCTGCTCACCACCCTAGCCCGAGACCCCCGCCGACGCAGACCTCCCCCGGCGCCGCCTCCTCCGCCTGCCGCAGATCCGGCCGCAGCAGCTCGAAGCCAACCCGCAGCAGCCGGACACGCGAGTAGCCGCCTCCGGCCGCCCCTCCTCCCCGCGCGCCGCCGACCACCGGGTCCGCCTCGCTCCGACGAACAACCCCCCACCCTCGCCGGCAGTCCAGCCGCCTCCCTCCGCCGTGTGCCGCCGAAACCCTAATCCTAATCCCTGTTCCTGTGTCGGACACAGGACACAGTGTCCGACACGACTCGGACACGTTTTCGACCCTGTTTTCGGGTCCCCTTCAGGTACGCGTAACTTTCGCCTCGTAGCTCCGTTTTCATTTCCGCAAATTGCGTTGTGAAGCCTGTATGACCCTCTCGGTGTCCGGACAAACTGTTCGGGACACCGCGTCCTGTGGTGATCGCACACCGCAATCCAAAAACAGAAAAAACCAGACCCTGTTTCACCCCGGAACTGAGTATGCCCCGCCAAACGGGACGACTTGGTCGCGTGCGGTCTTCACAGATACGTGCGCCTCGTTGATATGGACGTGTGGGATTTCGTGGAAGCTGATTCGGGTGTGCGTGCACACCGAAATCAACGCGTATCCGCGGACACCGCCCCGTATCCGCCTTTTCGGCAATTTACCCTAACTTCGTGCACACACGTCAGATCGAGACGAAACTTGCGCCATCGGACTCGTAGCAATACGCTGGTCTTGTGGGTCAAGTTTGGTTCGATTCTGAGAACGTTAACGAAATCGCGTGTCGTGGGCCCCACAGGCCCCGCTCGACGGGCGATTTTGTGTTCGGCTCATCGGAATCCAAATCTGGAAGTTCCGTTGGGTTCGTACCAGCGTTCCTGACCTGTTGACACTAAGTTTGGTGAATTTGGAGACCTTTGACCCGGACGCGTTTTTCGGTGCAAAGCGGGCCCAACGGCGGACCCCGTTTTGACCCGAAACTGCCGTTTTTGCCCTTGTCTCCAAATTGGACCCAAGGACAGGCGTTTCTAGCTATTTGACATCTTCTGAGCGTGATGGTGATGTTTATTTCAGCTTTTGGACTCATCTCTGGAACTTCCCCTAGAACCAATTAATCAGATCCAAACAACAGGCAAGTACCTGCACTTCAAGTTAATCTTTATATTGTGATAATTAATTCCCTGCTCTACTAGTACCCTTGCTGATTACACGTAGTGTTAGAATACTGTATTTTCATGTCTTGAATATTGGATTTCATGTCTTGTTTTCGTGTCGGGAGGGAGAATACTGAAAGGCATGTAGTTTACCCTGACCCGTGTCGTGAATAATAGCTGTTGGTACACGACTGTCCATCAGCCGGATCTCGATTATTCGTATTCTAAAAACACAAGTTCACACACATAGCTTCTTGTCTAGTTATGGCTCTTGTTGATTGTTGTAGTTTCATTCCTGTCTCATTTATTTCCTGCTTTTCTCATATTCCTGTTTACAGCATTAACTATGAGATAATGATGTCCCTCTATGCAATTTTCTCAATATGATATTCAATACTTAATTGTCATAAATATTTAGTTTAATCTTGTTGTGCATTGTGTACTTTGCTCCATTCCTGACTGGATCCGTTGTTTTAGGCGATGATGAGGACTTTGCCCTACCTATTATGATCCCTATGGCGTAGCAGGTGACACAGTTGAGAAGCAGTTTCCCACTCAGGAGATTATCTCTGAGGAGTAGTAGCCAGTTAGCTAGTTTTCCCTTTTCAGCTCAGTAATCGGGTTTGTCCCCGATTTATTTTCTGTTCATGTATAAATTATGGATCTGTTATCACAATCTGTTTTATAAATCAGCATTCCTATTTCCTGTTAATTTCCTTGTCTATTTTATTTGTGGATGAGATAGATAGTTATTGATCCCAGAAAATGACCTAGACAGCGTACTACCGCCGACACTGCGGCGTAGGCTGGACGTGCCCACGTACTCGTGCCCCAATAACCGGGTGCGGGTCGTGACAGACACAGCCGGAATAATCCTCTGAGCTGGAGGTAGACCCCTAAACGAAGGTGATACGCTAATCACCAGAGAAGTGAATGGTGCAGAACCTCAGGAAGTCGCAGATCTCTCAGAAACTGTCACTACCACGTTCTGAAAACAGGGATATTTTCGACTTTTTACAATATTTAATATTATGGTAGTTACAATTAATTAATTGCCTGATAGTATATTGATTTAAATAAATATGTGTGATGTGTAATTAAATATAGTATTAGATGAAGTGTTCATTTATTTTTAGCTAGCAGAATTGACCTAGAAGCCCAGTAGACGAACACCTGTCCGAATTATGGAATTCTGGATTTAATTATTTTATCTAGAATTTATTTATTGGAGATTTTAATTAATTACCGTATTTTAATTAATTATTGCGCATTGCCTTTGCTTCGAAATTTGGAGCAGTATCCTGACTTCTGTC
This sequence comes from Iris macrosiphon, assembly GCA_036927795.1. Taxonomy (NCBI): domain Eukaryota; kingdom Viridiplantae; phylum Streptophyta; class Magnoliopsida; order Asparagales; family Iridaceae; genus Iris; species Iris macrosiphon. The sequence goes on along the minus strand of JAYESA010000019.1, from coordinate 116,843,307 downwards.
TTCCAACAAATTTTACAATCTTGTCCTAGACATGCCCGCCTTCCATTCTGCTATTTTTGCAACTCATAATTATGCTCTCGGTACATTATTTCTGGCCGCATAAAAATCGTCGCGGACGTTATTTAATAAATCCCTATTTTGTATCGTTGTGCGTTCCAATCAAAAATTGGAGGCAATTTTGACCTATTTTTCGTGCGGCCCAAATTAGGGTAATATTCTGTTCTGAGTCTTCTTCATTATTGGTATTGATGACCTGACCTGATTTTGATCCCATGTACTCCTAATTAATTTTTGAACACAACTTGCATTTTATTTCTAATTAAATTGAGGATACTATTTAAACCAATTCTGAAATCCCAATTTAATTCCAGTGCCCTGCTAATTTAAGCCCGTACCCAACTTACAGCACCCCCTGATCCTACAAAACACCGGACCCCGAATCGCCTGCCAAATTTTCGTCATTTCATGTGTCTGTGCAAATACCCAAATTTAAGGGGGTTAATTTGCAAATTGGCATTTTGTGTCAACACCCAATTGTTTAAAACAATGAGGGAGCCTAATAATAATTTAATTAAATCTCTCACCCTCACCCACATGAAGAAATTCTCCATGTCCAATCTGGACCACTCATTCAATGAGTGCATCCTCACCCTCCATCAAAATCCTCTCTCCCTATTAAATGACATGTCCCATCAAACCCTAATCCCCAAGCAAGCCCCCACCTTCTCACAAGCCTCCATCCTCTCCAACGTAGGAAACCACATCCTTTCTTCTCCTCTTTTTCCTTCTTCTCTTCTCCTTCTTTTCTTCTTCTTCTTCCTCTCTTCATTGATTTTTAAAATTTTCAAAAGAGGAAAAGAGAGAGGGAAACCATCACCATTCCCTTACTGTGCACTCCGGCCGACCACTCCCTGTGCCCGGCGGCCTTTCGGTGGACCCTGCCCACTCCGGCGACCGAGTCCCCCACTCCGGCGACATATCCCTCCATCCCCTCGACTCCTCCCGCTGCTCTTCCATCCCCCATCAGCCGCTGCCGATCTCCCTCACGAGCTCCTCCTCCCATCTCCTTTCCTCCCGCTGGCTGTCCCCGAGCACGGCGAGCCGCCTCCCTCTGCAACTCCGCGCCGGACAGCCCGGCCCGGTGGCATCCTCCCTTCGCCGCTGCTGTGCCCATCTCCCTCCGGCGGCCAGGCCTCCCGCTGCTCGGCCATCCCCCTCACGAGCTCCCCCGCGCTCGAGTTCCTCCCTGTGCTCTTCCCGACTTCCTCCGACCCGATTCCGCTGGCGAGATCCCCTCCGGCGCTGCACTGAACTCCGGACAGTGTCACCCCGCTGCTCCCAATCACCACCGCCATCAAGCCCAGCGTCACCCCGCTGCTCCTCCTCCCTTAGCCGACCCTTCCCTGAGCCCGAGTCGCTGCCAACATCAAACACCACCCATCCGAGCTCGCCATCAAGCCACCATAAGAAGCTTCATCACCACCACGAGAGCTTACCACCACCACCACGCACGATCATTTTCTCCGGCGTGAACCTCTCCCTATATTCACTCCGGCCTGTCTCCCCGGCGAAGCTCCTCCACGTCGAGCCTGTCGCCTCACTCGAGCCAGACCTCTGAACCCCCGGCGAGCCCGAGCTCCACCTCTGTGAGAACTTCCCTCCCCTCTTCCCTCCTTCAAATGCATAGTATATGTGTGTATTTAAATTGTGTATCATAGTGTGCTTAATAATGTATATATGTACTTAATTGATATATTGTATATGTATAATAGTTATTTATTTAGTGTTTAATACATGTATTAGTATAATATGTATATATACCTTAGTATAATTATATGTGTATATGTATATAATTAACCTACTTAGTATATATTCTAGTACATATTTTAGTACGTATATATAGTATTTATAATTAATTTGGTATATGTATATATGCATATTGTGTATTCTTAATATATTCACAATATTTCTAATTGGTTCGTATGTATGTATATATATTGGTTATTTTTATATAATATCTATTTAATAAAAAGTAGATGCTAGTATAAATTAATTTGATAAATTAGTATATACGTATTTAAATGATATATGAAAATGTTTTTAGTATATATATGAACGTATTTTTGGTGTATAGTACGTGCATTTCATCTAATATATATGTATGTATTCTAGTATAAAATATATATAAAGTTGGTATATATATATATATTTTGTATATATATATATATTTGATATATTTTCAAATATGTATAATTAGTATAAATGTATATAAAATATATATATATATATATTTTGTACATACTTTTAATATATTTCTATATATATATATGATTAATATATATAAATACGTGTTCTACTATATGTATTTTAAATATATATATACTTAGCATATTTTCAATATATATAAAAATTTGTATATATGTATATCTGTATTTTCAGTATATGTTGAAAATTGTTAATTGGTATATGTTTAACAAAAACATAATTTGGCATATATAAATAAATATAGCATAATATATATTTTGGTATAATTATATAATGGTAAAGTATATATTAAATTAATACTTTTTGGTATAAATATGTGTACCTATATATATATATACGTGTATAAACATATTTTTGGTATGTAATATATATAGTATATATATAAAACTGTATTGATATATATATATATATGTACTTGTAAAACATATTTTTGGTATATATAAACAAATGTATATTTCACTAGTACATATATATGTATACATGTATATTCAGTAAATGTATATTCTTAAATATAGTTGTTATGAATGTTATATGTGTTATGTATATTTATTTATGTATCTATCTACTAGGTGACCAGTATCATACCTAGGGAAGTCCCGAACTCAGTGTTTTTAGACTGTGTTAGTATAACACCTGATTCAAATGTTGTATTGATATATTTTAGGACTGTTGGATCCTCCAGACGATACTCTGGAACAGGACCTCGGTATTCACCAGCTAAGGACCAAAGGCGAGTACATTCTCTGATTAGTTTCTAATTTATGATATCTCCTATGTTCACTGTATCTAGTGTAAATATCCATGTTCTTGACACGTTGGTTACACGGATTGGTATACACGGATCTCGTCATGAGATATTATTCCTTATTCATGGTGTAGCTTGTACGAGACTTGTTTTCCTTGTTATCTTGTGCATGTACAGACACTGATTTCCGGGGAGATTTGCTACCTCCCTAGGGAATCCCGTGCCATAGCGTACCATGATTGGATCTACTATACCAGTCGGGGGTGTGGAGTATTTTAGTGTAGATATATGATCATACCCAACTTTTTATGCATCATAGCTCACCCCACATCTCACGTCGGGTGCGGCCTGACCATCTCCGTGCCTCATAGCTGTTACGTGTGATTAGCCTGACCTCTACATGCATCATAGCTAACCAACGGTTAGCCTGATCTTCGTGAATCATAGCTAATCACATGTAACCAGCCTGATCAAGTTCCCAAGCCGATCACATATTGAAGCCAGTACTCACACACTTAGTCATAGGTTTCTTGCTCATTGACATATTATTTCTTTTCCTGTATTTACTTACAGTATTTCCAGTATTTCTTTCCTTGTACATTTCTCGTACCTATACATGCATCTGATATATTTCCATCTAGAACTGCTACATAGTTTATGTCATTTATATAGAACTGCTAGTTAGAGATGTACTTTGCTCCTTTCTGACTGGAAAATATTTTTCCAGACTGTGACCTTAGTGGACTTGTTTCTGACATTTGGGGATTGGTTGTTACTGATTGCAGGTATGATTATTTTGTCATTAGACTTGTGTTGTATTTTTTTTATTTCTTTAAATTCCTATCGTGCTGTAGTTGTGATTGAGTATGTTGTTAATATTTTTATAGTGTTATCCGAGTCTCCTTATGGAGTTGGATACTAGCGTGAGATTGTTTAGATAGTACTCGACCTAGACAGCGTTCTACCGCCGATGTTGCGGCGTAGGCTGGATGTACCCACGCACTCGTGCCCCTAAACCGGGTGCGGGTCGTGACACGTTTTTAGTGGTGGCCCATGCAGGTCAGACTTCGCTAGTTGTGCGATGTCGTAGTAGTGCGACGTCATAGTTGTACTACTGCGTACCTGCTATTGAATATAGGACATTGGATACTAGGATGAGAGAGGATACTCAATCACAAATTCTTGAGAGATTCCTGGGACGACCCCTTGAGAATCTTATTATAATTTCCAATTTAAATCTTTTTCTTATTTTTTTCCGCTCTCGCTTGTTGTTACTGAACTTGATTCTTGTTGAGCAGTTATTAAATTAAATTCTTGGTATCATTGTTGAGTTTGATTCTTGTTGACCAGTTGTTAACTTTAATTCTTGGTATCGTTGTTGAGTTGATTTCAAATTGAGATGAATTTTACGGACTAGAATTTATGGTATCATCTGATGACATATATTGATGAGGACAGTGAGAAAGGTAAAACGTCTACTTTGGTTATGGAACCTAGAGTTTATCGCAGCCATATTAGCTGTCGTAACGAGAACGTAGGAACCTAACTTGGATGTACATACTTTAGTTATGAAATTTAGAGTTTCTCGCAGCCATACCGGTTGGCGTGGCGAGTGTTCTAGATGACATGATTATAGGGTTGCATACCTTAGTTATTGAACCTGTCGTTTATCGCATCTATGCTTACTGGCGTGGCGAGGATTCTGAGTGTCATGATTTCGGATAGACGTGTATGATTATCAGGTTGTATCTTAAATTGGTTCTTAAAATATCATCTCAAGACTTATCTATTTCTGTTATTCCAGGACTTTGTTCCGTCGCTTCTTTTCTTTACTAGCAGTAAAGATACCTTCTATCCTCAATCCAATTCCTTTTAAGCTTCTATTCCTTGAGGGTTCCTTGTTAAGTATGATAATTAGTGACTTGTAATTATGTCTGTGTCTTGAGTATTGGTATTGACTGAGTGTTGCTTGTGAGCTTGTAAGTGTTTCCTAGTTGGACATGTGAGCAGTAGGCCTTGATCTAGAATTAACCCATAGCATAGTACCTTGTAAACAATGGTTCTAGGATAAGGTCATTAGAGACTGTGAGCAGAAGGAGAGTATAGAGTATCAGTGATAGTTCAAGAGTTAGTATCAGAGCCAACATACCCGTCCTGGATAATCACGATTATGCAATTGGATGATTTACGTGAACAATTAAGTATCCAGGAATTGTGTTAAGGATTTATGGAGCATGATGTTCAATTTGATGATTGATATCGGAAGTGTTAAAGGTAAGGAAAATATAGGTGATGATAACTTTGATCATTGGAGGTAATAGTACAAGTGATTCAGGCAGTACAATTTTAGTACCCAGTTGGCAGTTGTAGGCAATAGAGGTATTGAGTGCACCTTGAGTATCAGAGACCGTGAGCACTTATATGTATATTTGTGGATTTATAAATTAAAGAGTGGAAATGAATTTTAAATTTTCAAAATTTTTAAGGAGTTGAGATTTTATGTTGTTAAAATATTGAGGATTTAAATTTGATTCAATAAACATAGTTAAGGCTACAAAGATTTTAGAAGTGATTAAATTTTATTTCGATGTGGAGTATCTGATTTTGAGGAGGTATATGCATTTTATTTTAAAGTTGTTCGAGAAGTTAAACCTTGACGATTATTTTGAGGATTAATTTTATGGTAGATGAGAGATATGAATATTAATATATGAGTAGATAATATACATGTGTAAGGATCTGATAACTTGAGCAGGATTGAGATGGCACCGCTGACTGACTTGGGTATCCATCTAGAGTTGTATTAGAAAGGGCTTAGCACTTAGTATGGTGTTGCACTTGACGTGTATTTGAGTGATAAGAATAGTATGAACAATTGCAGTAGGAACGGGAACTGACAGAGAGTATGGTACTAAAGAGATAGAGGTATCAAACTTGGATGCATTATTGAACCATGGTTATATTGGAGAATCTTGGTATCAAATTTAGGTATTAATAAGCAGATGTATGCAATGAGGATGTAATCATGGATGTTGTGGACTAATGATTAATTGATATGAGTACCGGTGTACAGGAATATGAATTAGTTAGTGAATTTGCTAGAGCTAAGTGTATGTTAGAGATAGGAAATACTGCAGGTAATGTGTTAGCAGGTTCTTTCTTTTTCTCATGTTATTTTTGTCTTCTGATTGATTGATTCCTTAGTACCGTAGCTTGTATGCATGATTCTTGTTATAATGTAGTTAGTAGTACCCCTGATACAGAGACTGCAATACCATGACAAAAGACACCATGACCGTACATATTCCCTTAGGTTGCATGTTGTATGATTATAGGAAAGATTTTTTAACCAGGATTATTGGGGTTTGACCATGACGAAGATTCATAAAGGAGTTATGACTTGACAGGAGAGACAAGATGATTAACAAGGTGAAAAAAAAAATTTGAGGATAAACATCGATTTAAATAAAGGCCCAAGAATTTAATATGACAGAATTTATGATTTATTAATTCCAGGAAGATTATGACATGATTAAATTGGTTATAAATTTGGAAATTTTGGGAGATTTATCAAATATTTTATTTAATTGCAAGTTATGAATTTTAGAATTTTATATTTGGATGTCGCATTCGGAGAATCCTTAAGTATCGTATTGTTGAGTATGTTGAGGAAAGAGAAAATCGAGGAATAAAAGTTTTGATGGATAAATACTTAAATTCAAACTTTTTGGGATGAGATTAACATTTTCTATATGTGCATTGATTTAAAATCAAATTAGAGGAGTGGATATTAAATTCTGAGTATTGAACTATTAACTAAAACTTTCAAGGAAATTTTTTGATAAAAATGGACTTTGATTTTATTTCGAGAATTTTTCAGGTTATGCAATAATTTTAGAATTTTGAAATTGTGAAAAGTCATGGTGGATTATTACCTAATTTCATGGATGATGAATTTAAACTTTGAGGAAAAAATAATAATGTGTATGAGTAAACGCTACTATGAGGATTTTAAATTTCGAGGACGAAATTCTTTTAAAGTGGGTAGACTTGTCACTACCACGTTCCGAAAACAGGGGTATTTTCGACTTTTTACAATATTTAATATTATGGTAGTTACAATTAATTAATTGCCTGATAGTATATTGATTTAAATAAATATGTGTGATGTGTAATTAAATATAGTATTAGATGAAGTGTTCATTTATTTTTAGCTAGCAGAATTGACCTAGAAGCCCAGTAGACGAACACCTGTCCGAATTGTGGAATTCTGGATTTAATTATTTTATCTAGAATTTATTTATTGGAGATTTTAATTAATTACTGTATTTTAATTAATTATTGCGCATTGCCTTTGCTTCGATATTTGGAGCAGTATCCTGACTTCTGTCTTCCAACAAATTTCACAATCTTGTCCTAGACATACCCGCCTTCCATTCTTCTATTTTTGCAACTCATAATTATGCTCTCGGTACATTATTTCTGGCCGCACAAAAATCGTCGCGGACGTTATTTAATAAATCCATATTTTGTATCGTTGTGCGTTCCAATCGAAAATTGGAGGCAATCTTGACCTATTTTTCGTGCAGCCCAAATTAGGGTAATATTCTGTTCTGAGTCTTCTTCATTATTGGTATTGATGACCTGACCTGATTTTGATCCCATTTACTCCTAATTAATTTTTGAACACAACTTGTATTTTATTTCTAATTAAATTAAGGATACTATTTAAACCAATTCTGAAATCCCAATTTAATTCCAGTGCCCTGCTAATTTAAGCCCGTACCCAACTTACAGCACCCCCTGATCCTACAAAACATCGGACCCCGAATCGCCTGCCAAATTTTCGTCATTTCATGTGTCTGTGCAAATATCCAAATTTAAGGGGGTTAATTTGCAAATTGGCATTTTGTGTCAACACCCAATTGTTTAAAACAATGAGGGAGCCTAATGATAATTTAATTAAATCTCTCACCCTCACCCACATGAAGAAATTCTCCATGTCCAATCTGGACCACTTATTCAATGAGTGCATCCTCACCCTCCATCAAAATCCTCTCTCCCTATTAAATGACATGTCCCATCAAACCCTAATCCCCAAGCAAGCCCCCACCTCCTCACAAGCCTCCATCCTCTCCAACGTAGGAAACCACATCCTTTCTTCTTCTCTTTTTCCTTCTTCTCTTCTCCTTCTTTTCTTCTTCTTCTTCCTCTCTTCATTGATTTTTAAAAATTTCAAAAGAGGAAAAGAGAGAGGGAAACCATCACCATTCCCTTACTGTGCACTCCGGCCGACCACTCCCTGTGCCCGGCGGCCCTTCGGTGGACCCTGCCCACTCCGGCGACCGAGTCCCCCACTCCGACGACATATCCCTCCATCCCCTCGACTCCTCCCGCTGCTCTTCCATCCCCCATCAGCCGCTGCCGATCTCCCTCACGAGCTCCTCCTCCCATCTCCTTCCCTCCCGCTGGCTGTCCCCGAGCACGGCGAGCCGCCTCCCTCTGCAACTCCCGGCCGGACAGCCCGGCCCGGCGGCATCCTCCCCTCGCCGTTGCTGTGCCCATCTCCCTCCGGCGGCCAGGCCTCCCGCTGCTCGGCCATCCCCCTCACGAGCTCCCCCGCGCTCGAGTTCCTCCCTGTGCTCTTCCCGACTTCCTCCGACCCGATTCCGCTGGCGAGATCCCCTCCGGCGCTGCACTGAACTCCGGACAGCGTCACCCCGCTGCTCCCAATCACCACCGCCATCAAGCCCAGCGTCACCCCGCTGCTCCCAATCACCACCGCCATCAAGCCCAGCGTCACCCCGCTGCTCCTCCTCCCTTAGCCGACCCTTCCCTGAGCCCGAGTCACTGCCAACATCAAACACCACCCATCCGAGCTCGCCATCAAGCCACCATCAGAAGCTTCATCACCACCACGAGAGCTTACCACCACCACCACGCACGATCATTTTCCCCGGCGTGAACCTCTCCCTACATTCACTCCGGCCTGTCTCCCCGGCGAAGCTCCTCCACGTCGAGCCTGTCGCCTCACTCGAGCCAGACCTCTGAACCCCCCGGCGAGCCCGAGCTCCACCTCTGTGAGAACTTCCCTCCCCTCTTTCCTCCTTCAAATGCATAGTATATGTGTGTATTTAAATTGTGTATCATAGTGTGCTTAATAATGTATATATGTACTTAATTGATATATTGTATATGTATAATAGTTATTTATTTAGTGTTTAATACATGTATTAGTATAATATGTATATATACCTTAGTATAATTATATGTGTATATGTATATAATTAACCTACTTAGTATATATTCTAGTACGTATTTTAGTACGTATATATAGTATATATAATTAATTTGGTATATCTATATATGCATATTGTGTATACTTAATATATTCACAATATTTCTAATTGGTTCGTATGTATGTATATATATTGGTTATTTTTATATAATATCTATTTAATAAAAAGTATATGCTAGTATAAATTAATTTGATAAATTAGTATATACGTATTTAAATGATATATGAAAATGTTTTTAGTATATATATGAACGTATTTTTGGTGTATAGTACGTGCATTTCATCTAATATATATATATGTATTCTAGTATAAAATATATATAAAGTTGGTATATATATATATATTTTGTATATATATATATATATTTGATATATTTTCAAATAAGTATAATTAATATAAATGTATATAAAATATATATATATATATATTTTGTACATACTTTTAATATATTTCTATATATATATATGATTGATATATATAAATACGTGTTCTACTATATGTATTTTAAATATATATACACTTAGCATATTTTCAATATATATAAAAATTTGTATATATGTATATCTGTATTTTCAGTATATGTTGGAAATTGTTAATTGGTATATGTTTAAGAAAAACATAATTTGGCATATATAAATAAATATAGCATAATATATATTTTGGTATAATTATATAATGGTAAAGTATATATTAAATTAATACTTTTTGGTATAAATATGTGTACCTATATATATATACGTGTATAAACATATTTTTGGTATGTAAATATATATAGTATATATATAAAACTGTATTGATATATATATATGTACTTGTAAAACATATTTTTGGTATATATAAACAAATGTATATTTCACTAGTACATATATATGTATACATTTATATTCAGTAAATGTATATTTTTAAATATAGTTGTTATGAATGTTATATGTGTTATGTATATTTATTTATGTATCTATCTACTAGGTGACCAGTATCATACCTAGGGAAGTCCCGAACTCAGTGTTTTTAGACTGTGTTAGTATAACACCTGATTCAAATATTGTATTGATATATTTTAGGACTGTTGGATCCTCCAGACGATACTCTGGAACAGGACCTCGGTATTCACCAGCTAAGGACCAAAGGCGAGTACATTCTCTGATTAGTTTCTAATTTATGATATCTCCTATGTTGACTGTATCTAGTGTAAATATTCATGTTCTTGACACGTTGGTTACACGGATTGGTATACACGGATCTCGTCATGAGATATTATTCCTTATTCATGGTGTAGCTTGTACGAGTCTTGTTTTCCTTGTTATCTTGTGCATGTACAGACACTGATTTCCGGGGAGATTTGCTACCTCCCTAGGGAATCCCGTGCCATAGCGTACCATGATTGGATCTACTATACCAGTCGGGGGTGGAGAGTATTTTAGTGTAGATATGTGATCATACCCAACTTTTCATGCATCATAGCTCACCCCACATCTCACGTCGGGTGCGGCCTGACCATCTCCGTGCCTCATAGCTATTTTGTGTGATTAGCCTGACCTCTACATGCATCATAGCTAACCAACGGTTAGCCTGACCTTCGTGAATCATAGCTAATCATATGTAACCAGCCTGATCAAGTTCCCAAGCCGATCACATGTTGAAGCCAGTACTCACACACTTAGTCATAGATTTCTTGCTCATTGACATATTGTTTCTTTTCCTGCATTTACTTACAGTATTTCCAGTATTTCTTTCCTTGTACATTTTTCGTAGCTATACATGCATCCGATATATTTCCATCTAGAACTGCTACATAGTTTATGTCATTTATATAGAACTGCTAGTTAGAGATGTACTTTGCTCCTTCCTGACTGGAAAATATTTTTCCAGACTGTGACCTTAGTGGACTTGTTTCTGACATTTGGGGATTGGTTGTTACTGATTGCAGGTATGATTATTTTGTCATTAGACTTTTGTTGTATTTCTTTTATTTCTTCAAATTCCTATCGTGCTGTAGTTGTGATTGAGTATGTTGTTAATATTTTTATAGTGTTATCCGAGTCTCCTTATGGAGTTGGATACTAGCGTGAGATTGTTTAGATAGTACTCGACCTAGACAGCGTTCTACCGCCGATGCTGCGGCGTAGGCTGGACGTACCCACGCACTCGTGCCCCTAAACCGGCTGCGGGTCATGACAGAAACTGCTCCCCTCTGCTTTGATCGAGTCTTAGGTGATATCCTGAGGCAAAGCGAAAGGAAAAAATCAATATAGCACATGATATAATGCATTCAAAGAAGGACAATTAAAGATCCAATATAAATATCAAGGAAGAACAGTTGAAATGAACAATAGAGTTTTTCCTAGATATGATTGAGTATTTTCATCCTATAGCCTATTTCCTGAAACAGGCTCGTAATAGCACTCAAGTCAGAGCACCACTGCAAAGAAAACCTGTATGGGACAACACTAAAAATGTGTCATGACCCGCACCTAGTCTAGGGGTATGAGTAGTGAACAACGTCCAACCTATGATGCAGTATCGGCGATAGAATGCTGTTTGGGTATTGTCACTACCACATTTTCTAGGAAAGGGTATTTTAGTAATTTTTTATTTAAATAATTATTGTGCTTGATAAATAATTATTATGGCATTATTTAGTTGTTGATAGATGTTAGTTATTTAATTTGGTCTTGTGTTAGTGGACCTAACTAGTTTAGTTTGGACCCATGGACCAACATAAATTAATTGGTTAGAACTTAGCCCATTTAGAAAGCCCATTGTTAAGGAGATGGATTAAATTAATTAAATTATTAGACTAGAAGCTTCCTTAGTTAATTATTTCTTCATGAGAGGCCTGAAGGGGTATAATGGATATTACATGATTACTTGAAGGAGAGGAATAGGGGCCGGCCTATATAAGTAGAGGGGGAAAATTCTCTCTCCTATTTTTTATTCCAAATCTAGATCTAGAATTTCTCACTACCAAATTTCTTTCATTCCCACTTCATTTTTCTATCAAATTTATTCCAATTCCTTCCCAAATCACAATTAGAGACTTGAGAAGCAAGGATCTAGAAGGAAAAAGTAAGGATCTATAAAGAGGAGCAAGGATCTACAAGTTGGAGGCAATTTCATATCAATTGGAGGTTTCATTGGAAATCTATCTCCCAATAGGTATAATTTAGTTTTTTCCCTTAAAGTAGCTTCTAAATCTGATATTTAATCATGAAAAATCAACCCATATGCATATACTACCTATAGAATTTGGTTTTGTGTTCATAGGATGCCTATTAAGAAAGTTATGGCACTTTTTGTGTCAATTTTGGGGGAATTCCGAGAATGACAATTGTTGTGTGTATCAATTGATCCTATAGATCAAATCGGCATATGTTTATGTGTTTGAGGCTAGTGTCATGTCCATAATTGGGTATTCGTATGTCGTATCCCAATAATTTGGTGATACGTATTATTTTGGGGGTTTTTTCTCCGACACGAAACTTTGTACATGTCAAATTTTGACACGGACATGTAGATCTATATTTGACACTTTATTTTGTTCATCAATATTATATGTGACTAGCTTGTGTCCTTCGGGGTGCAATTGGATGTGTGGTGGACCTGTGTCGCATGCGTATCCTAGATCTTGTGGGATACCGTGTGATACTCTCCATTTGTTGTGTATTTATGTGTAGATCTAATTATTTGTACTTTTAACTCTTGAGTTATAATTGTGCATATATATATAGATATTATATATATTTATTATAGTGTTTATTGTATCATAGATCTATGTACTATATAAGTACTAATAGAATATATATATATATATATTATGTAGCTTTCTTCTACAAGCATTTATATATATATTACAATATATTGTATGGATATATATGTATATGTTGATTATATATATACATGTATATTTAATTAGGTAATTATTTTATATGTAATTATTATAGGATTATGTAAATATATGTATAGATGTAATTATAATATTTATGTATGTGTGCATATGGCTATGTTGTAATATGTAACCCAAATACATATATATATATATATATATATCTATATATCTATATATATATATGTATTGGATTTATATATATATATATTGATATATATATATATGTTATATATATATTATAGTTTTTATCGTTAGGGATTAATGATAGAGCTGTTGTCATTAATAGCAGCGGATTCAGCAGCAGTCGTTGTAGCAGTGGCGGCAGCATTTAATGACAGCCGCCACTGTCACTAATAACAGCAGTAGCAACAGGAAATAGCAGCAATGGCGACAGTGGGAGTGGTGACGGTTGCAAACCATCACCAAAACAGCAGCAGCAGTGCAGAATCTAACAGCAGCAGCGATGGCGGCTTCAGTGACAGCCAAAACTGTCACTAAAAGTCTGGTATCAGTGTGTCGGTGTTCTTCAACACAGTTTTTAGCGATAGATAGGCAGATTTATATATATATGTGTTTATATACTTATATTTATATATATGTATTGATATTGAGATAATATACTATTATTGCTATATTCCTTATATGTATAATATTAGTATATATTTGTACAATATATATATATATATATATATATATATATATATATATATATATATATATATATATATATGTATATATATGAGGGTATTATTATATCAAGGTATTGAGTATTATCTTAAGGAGACCAAGGTAAATAGGGATACTCAAGATACGGGGTTTGGGTATCAAGATTGTGGTTATTGTTGGGATACCAAGTTGGTTCAAAATCATGGTACATATTTGATATGTAAATTGATATTCTATATTATTATACATAATTGTTTGATATATATATATTATGATGTTTACCTTGGAATTTACGTATCCGGAGATACGGTATCCTAATATTTTAAGATATAGTTTTTATGACTTAGATTTTAATATCTTGACCCTAGAATGCAACCTAGAAATAGATAGTTGACCTTGGTTTGACCATAGTTAACCATAGTTGACCATAGTTGACTTAGAGTTGACAATAGTTGACTTTTGACTTAGAATTGACTTATTGATCTAGTAGTTGACTAGTTTAACTTATTCTCTTTTCGAAACCTTGTATTGATGTTGGATTCCATATATAGGTCTTCGAGGCACCGAGTCAGACATCTGTGAGACTATTCATTGGACTTCAGGCGAGTATATTCTCTGATAGTTTCTTATTTATGATATCCTCTATATTCATTCTATCTAGTGTAGATATCCATGTTCTCTTGACACTATGGTTACACGGATTGGTATATCCGGATCTCATCATGAGATGTTATTCCTTGGTATATGGTGTTTATGGTGCAAGTATTGTTTCATTGGTTATCTTGTACATGTACAGACACCGATTCTTGGAAAGACTATCTATCTTCTTGGAGAATCTCGTGCCATAGCATACCATGGTTGGATCTATTATACCAGTCGGGGTGGAGAGTATTATTATAGATATGTGATAAATATCCCTATTGTATCAAGTACTAATTACTAAATAGTGTTGATCATATACCGCACGTATGATTAGCCAGGCCGTACTGCATCTTGCCCAAGCCGATCACATGTTAAGCTAGTACTCACACACTTAGTCATTAGTATTCTTGCTTTATTGGCATATTGTTCATTATTGTATTTATTTCTAGTATTTCTTTATTATATATATATATATCTCTTGTATCTATTGTGCATCTTGTTTATCCACAGTTATTTACTGTTACATAGTTTTTATCATTGATTAGAACTGCTGTTAGAGATGTACTCTGCTCCTTTCCTGACTGGATATATTTTTTCAGATGACACTGAGGAGTAGTACCCTACCTATTATGGACCCCAGGATGTTATGGGTTTAGATTCTGAGACCCTGGCTCTGGAGGGACTTATTCCAACTGAGACAGTTGACCCAGGAGTTGTAGCTTCGTAGTATTCTTTGTACTGGATTTGTCTCCAGCTTATTTCTGTACTTCTTCAGACTCATTGATATATTATTTTAGACTCATGAGTTGTATTATGATTATTCTATTCTTTATCTGATTCATAATTATTTCCATCTTAGTTCTGTGATTGAATATATTATCATTATTGGTGGTTCATTATATTGTTAGATAGATTATCTAGACAACTTTCTACCACCGATTATGCGGCGTAGGCTGGGCGTTGTTTTCGACTTGTACCCTTACACCGGGTGCGGGTCGTGACATATTTTTTGTGGTGGCCCATACAGGTCTAGCTTCACAAAGTTTGTGATATCGTGGTAGTGCGATAATTTAGTTGTACTACTACGAGTCTACAATAGGATATAAAAAATAGGCTGAGATACTCAATCACACCTAGGAAAATTCTTTTGATTCAACTATTCTCCTTTGATATTGATACTTGATCTCTTAAACTGTCATTTTCTTGATGTCTTACATCTTGTGCCATATTGATTCTTTTTTTCGCTTTGTCTCAGGATGCCGCCTAAGACTAGATTGCAGTAGGAGAGAGCAATTTCTGAGAGGTCTGCGACATCCCGAGGGCCTGCACCAGTCACTTCTCCAGTGATTCGAGTGTCAGCTACTTTCGGAGGTCCACCACCTACTCAGAGGACTATGCCAGCTGTATCTGAGGGGCTTCCACCTCTATCTCCTGTGCCAGCAGAGGCGTCATAGATATTTACACTATTTTGTGAGATGCTTGAGGCACAGAGGGCTCAGTCAGAGGCACATCAGAGACAGACCGACGTTCTATGGTAGGGCATCGAGATTGCTCATCAGCTTGCTCGTGCTGTGGTTGAGAGAGGAGTTTCGGTCCAGCAGCAAAATGTTTCTCAGGTTGCTTAGCTTCGGCCAGACAATATTTTGGACTTCAAGAAACTGGAACCTAGGGTTTTCAAGGGGACGGAGGGCATCGTCTATGCTGATGATTGGCTCGAGGACATTGAGCGTCTTATGAGGGTGTCCTATCTTTCTAAGGATCTGAAGGTTGAGGTAGTAGGACTTTAACTGTTCGACGTTGCTCGTACTTAGTTCAGGAATGAGTCGGTTCTGGTTGACGGAGGACAATCTTGGGAGGTATTCAAGGACCTTTTCAAGAAGAAGTTTTTTGCCCGGGCAGACAGGCTAGACTTGGAGAGACAGTTTGAGAGTCTCATTCAGGGGAGCATGTCTGTGCAGGAGTACGTTGCAGAGTTTGGCAGGTTAAGCCGATTTATAGAGTATCTGGTGAGAGAGCCGGAGGTTCGAGCTATTCATTTCCGTGAGGGTCTAAACTGGGAAGTAAAGATTCTTATTCCGTCTTTTTATGAGACATACTCGAAGATACTTGCGAAGACAAGCAAGGTTGAGCGGGAGTTGGGTTTGAAGCCTAAGAGAGACCGTGATTCTTTTCTGGGGGCCAACGGCAGTATAGTATCTTCCAAACGTCCTTATTTCCAGTCCAGACCTTTCCAGCAGCCACAGCAGAACCAGACTCCAGCTAGAGCACCTTTTTATCAGGTACCTCAGCAGTAGAGACAGTTACAGCAAGCTCCATGCAACTACTGCAAGAAGTCTGGCCATATTTGGGAAGTTTGTAGGAGAAGGTTAGGAGTTTGTTTGTATTGTGGTACTGAAGGGCATCAATCAAGGGAGTGTCCTCGTAGTGCTGTTCAGGGAGCAGCCGAGGGGACCGCTTTCGATACAGCAGTAGTATTTTGTCTAGCATCAGCAGCAGGGAGGTGCTCGACAGGGACGAGCGTTTGCTATGACCGTCGAGGAGGATGAACCCACCGGAGATGTCATCGCAGGTTCTATTCTTCTTAATTCTATTCTAGCTTTAGCTTTGTTTGATAGTGGTTCTTCTCATAGTTTTGTATATATTTCTTTTACTTTGAAGCATGGTTTGGTAGCTGAGTCTTTGCTTAGGACTTGCAAGATCATGACCGGGGGAGGCATTATCCTGGTTAATAATATTTGCAAGGATCGAAGAGTTACTCTGGAAGGCCGGGAGTTGAGTGCGTGTCTACTTGTAATGCCACTTTCGAGCTACGACATTGTACTCGGGATGGATTGGTTGAGTAGGCACCATGCTAGCATAGATTGTAGAGGAGGTAGAGTTTTGTTTGGTCCGCCAGGAGAGCCAGAGTTTGAGTTTGCTAGAGGAGCTGTGGAGCTATGGTGGAAGACTAGGAGTTGCCACATCCATTGATAGCAAAGTTCTTGGATGTATTTCCTGAGGAATTGTTAGGATTGCCGCCAGATTAAGATTTTAAATTTTCTATAGACTTGGTGCCAGGTGTAGAACCAATTTTGCAGCATGTCTATAGAGTAAACAACAGCGAGCTGGTCGAGTTGAAGAAGAAGGTGGATGAATTACAGGATAAGGGGTTTATCAGATCGAGTACTTCACCATAGGGAGCCCCGGTATTGTTTGTACCGAAGAAAGATGGATCGGTGCGCATGTGCATTGATTACAGGATTTTGAATAATCTTACTATCAAGAATAAGTATCCTTTGCCATGGATTGATGATCTGTTTGATCAGTTGAGTGGTGCGAAGGTGTTTTCTAAGATAGATTTGAGATCAGGCTACCATCAGGTGAAGGTGAAGCCGGAGGACATACCGAAGACTGCTTTTAAAACTCGGTATGGTCAGTAAGAGTTTATGGTGGTGCCGTTTGGTTTGACTAATGCACCAGGGGTATTTATGAACTTGATGAACAAGGTGTTCCACCAGTACCTTGATAAGTTTGTGGTGGTGTTCATCGACGACATACTCATATACTCTAGGACACCGGAGGAGCATAAGGAGCATTTGAGGATTGTGTTGGATGTGCTGAGGAAGGAGAAGCTGTATGGAAAGTTATCCAAGTGTGAGTTTTTCCTGGACAGGGTGGAGTTCTTGGGGCATATTGTGACTGGTGATGGTATTTCAGTACATCCGAAGAAGATTTCAGCCGTGGAATCTTGGAAGACCCCGAGTTCAGTAGTAGAGATCAGGAGTTTCTTGGGATTGGCAGGCTACTACAGAAAGTTTGTGCAAGATTTTTCGAGGATTGCCGAGCCGATGACCAGACTCACAAGGAAGGATGTAGAGTTTGTTTGGACGGAGGATTGCCATGTTGCTTTTGAGAAGTTGAAAAAAAGATTGACGTCTGCTTCTATTTTGACGTTGCCATCAGGATTCGAAGGTTTTACTATTTATAGTGATGCATCGGGGAAGGGTTTGGGTTGTATTCTTCAGCAGCATGGGAAAGTGATTGCCTATGCATCCAAGCAATTGCGTCTTCATGAAAAAACTATCCTACCCATGATTTGGAGTTGGCAGCCGTCATCTTTGCTATGAAGTTGTGAAAACATTATTTGTACGGAGAGCGTGTGGAGATCTTCACAGCCCACAAAAGCTTGAAGTACATTTTCACGCAAAAGGAGTTGAATGAGGCAGCGTCGGTGGCTGGAACTGATGAAGGATTTTGATATCTCTTTGCAATATCATCCTGGGAAAGCTAATATAGTTGCCGATGCTTTGAGCAGGTATCCGGTAGCTATATTCTTGACGCAGGATCGATATTTGTTGGAGGACTTGAAGAGCTTAGGCATTGAGGTGATTGTTCCTGGTTGTGCTATGCAGATATGGGGATTGCAGATACACTCAGATTTAATGGATAGGATCAAGGCAGCACAGTATGAGGATGTATCTCTGAGGAGTATCAGAGCTCAGGTGAGAGCAGGATTGGAGGATGATTTCACTATTGTAGAGGATGGATCTTTGAGGCATGGAGATAGATTGTGTGTGCTAGAGGGGAGCTACATGAGAAGGTGTTGTAAGAAGCGCATTGCTCTCAGTATTTCATGCATCCATGTGCTAACAAGATATATCGGGATATGCGAGAGAGTGTGTGGTGGTATGGCATAAAGAGGGAAGTGGCATAGTTTGTATCCAGATGCTTAATGTGCCAGCAGGTAAAAGCCGAGAGGCAGAGGCTAGGAGGTTTACTTCAGCCATTATCCATTCCAGAGTGGAAGTGGGAACACATTACTATGGATTTTGTATCCGGACTTCTACGATCTCCAGAAGGAAAAGATGCGATTTGGGTCATCGTTGATAGGTTGACCAAGTCGGCCCACTTCTTGCCTTTCAAGGTGGGTTTGTCTAGGAAGAAGCTAGCAGAGATGTATGTGAGGCAAATTATTAGGATACATGGAGTTTCCGTCATCATAGTCTCAGATCGGGATAGTCGTTTTACTTCTTATTTCTGGAGGAGTTTGCAGGAGAGTTTGGGCACTCAGCTCAAATTCAGTACTACATATCATCCCCAGATAGATGGGCTGTCAGAGAGGACTATTCAGACTCTCGATGATATGTTGCACACTTATGTACTAGATTTTAGGGGTTCTTGAGAGGACCATCTCCATTTGGTAGAGTTTGCTTACAACAATAGTTACCAGGCCAGTATAAAGATGTTACCTTTTGAAGCTCTATACGGTCGGAGGTGTCGTACTCCTTTGTCATAGGATGATATTGGAGAGAGAGTTTTTCTTGGGACATAGATGGTTGTGGATACAGCAGAGAAGGTTTAGTTGATCAGAGACAGACTTTGAGTGGCGTAGGACAGACAGCGGCATTGGGCCGATAGCCATTGGAGACCTTTGGAGTTCGAGGTATAGATTAGTTTTTGTTTTGTGTTTGTTCTTGGTTGTTTTTATAGATTAAGTTCTTAAGGGGATGTTTTGTTCTAGGTGGGTGGTTTGGTATTTCTGAGGATTTCTCTGACACGAGGCACGATTCGTTTCGGTGGAGGCAAAAAGCTTAGTCCGTGATTCATCGGACCTTTTACTATTCTAGAGAGGGTCGGTACAGTTGCTTAAAGACTATACTTGCCACCTGCATTGGAGGGAGTGCACAACGTGTTTTACGTGTCGCAGTTGAGACGATACGTGGCAGATCCTAGTCATGTATTGGATCACTCAAAAATATAGGTGGGCCCTACTCTTAGCTATCCAGAGCAGCCAGTTGATATTCTGGATCGGAGGGAGAAGGTGCTGAGGAACCAAACTATTCCTTTGGTGTGCGTTGCATGGAGGCATCACTCTCCGGGGGAGTCTACCTGGGAGAGAGAGGATAAAATGCCAGAGCGTTATCCATATTTGTTTGTGCCTGGAGGTATGTTATTTTCTAGTTATGTTCTGTTCGTTGTTATATCCTTTCATAGTTAGTTATGATTCTTTAGTTCTGTTCTGTTATTTTTTGGGGGTAGTTTTTGTCATTGAATTTCGAGGATAAATTATTTTAAGGAGGGTAGACTTGTCACTACCATATTTTTTATGAAAGAATATTTTAGTAATTTCCTATTTAATTAATTATTATGCTTGATAAATAATTATTGTGGTATTATTTAATTGTTGATAGATGTTATTTATTTAATTTGGACTTATATTAGTGGACCTAACTAGTTTAGTTTGAACCCATGGACCAACATGAATTAATTGGTTAGAACTTAGCCCATTTAGAAAGCCCATTGTTAAGGAGATGGATTAAATTAATTAAATTATTAGACTAGATGCTTCCTTACTTAATTATTTCTTCAAGAGAGGCATCAAGGGGTATAATATACATTACATGATTACTTGAAGGATAGGAATAGGGGCCGGCCTATATAAGTAGAGGGGAAAAATTCTCTCTCCTCTTTCTTATTCCAAATCTAGATCTAGAATTTTCTACTACCAAATTTCTTTCATTCCCACTTCATTTCCCTACCAAATTCATTCTAATTCCTTCCCAAATCACTATTAGATACTTAAGAAGCAAGGATCTAGAAGGAGGAAGTAAGGTTCTACAAAGAGGAGCAAGGATCTACAAGTTGGAGGCAATTTCATATCAATTGGAGGTTTTATTGGAAATCCATCTCCCAATAGGTACAATTCAATTTTGTCCATTAAAATAGCTTCTAAATCTGAGATTTAATCATGGAAAATCAACCCATATGCATATACTACCCATAGGATTTGGTTTTGTGTTCATAGGATGCCTATTGAGAAAGTTATGACACTTTTTGTGTCAATTTTGGGGGAATTCCGAGAATGACAATTGTTGTGTGTATCAATTGATCCTATAGATCAAATTGGCATATGTTTATGTGTCTGGGGCTAGTGCCGTACCCACAATTGGGTACGTGTATGACGTATTCTAACAATTTGGTGATACGTGCTATTTTGGGGATTTTTCTCCGACACGGGACTTTGTACATGTCAAATTTTAACACGGACACGTAGATCTATATTTAATACTTTGTTTTGTTCATAAATATTATATGTGACTTGCTTGTGTCCTTCGGGGTGCAATTGGATGTGTGGTGGACTCGTGTCGCATGTGTATCCTAGATCTAGTGGGATACGGTGTGATACTCTCCATTTGTTGTGTATTTATATGTAGATCTAATTATTTATACTTTTAATTCTTGAGTTATAATTGTGCATATATATATAGATATTATGTATATTTATTATAGTGTTTATTGTATCATAGATCTATGTACTATATATGTAATAATAGAAAATATATATATATATATATATTATGTAGCTTTCTTCTACATGCATTTATATATATATTACAATATATTGTATGGATATATATGTATATGTTGATTATATATATACATGTATGTTTAATTGGGTAATTATTTTATATGTAATTATTATAGTATTATATAGATATATGTATAGATTTAATTATAATATTTATGTATGTGTGCATATCGCTATGTTATAATATGTACATTATTATAGAGGGGGTGTATTTATAGCTATTTGGTATATATATATATATATATATATATATATATATATATATATATATGTATTTGGGTTATATATATAGATATATATATATATATCTATTTATTGGACTTATATATATATATATTGATATATATATATATATATATATGTTATATATATATATATATTATAGTTTTTAGCGACAAGGATTAATGACAGAGCTGCTGTCATTAATAGTAGCGGATTCAGCAGCAGCCGTTTTAGCAGTGGCGGCAGTATTTAATGACGACCGCCACTGTCACTAATTGTAGCAGCAGTGGCAGGAAATAGTAGCAATGGCGACAGCGGGAGTGGTGACGGTTGCAAACCATCACCAAAGCAGAAGTGGCAGGAAATAGTAGAAGCAGTACAGAATTCCAACAGCAGCAGCGACGATGACTTCAGTGACAGCCAGAACTGTCACTAAAAGTCTGGTATTAGTGTATCTGTGTTATTCAACACAGTTTTCAGTGACAGATAGGCAGATTTATATATATGTGTTTATATACTTATATTTATATATATATGTATATATATATTGATATTGAGATAATATACTATTATTGCTATATTCCTTATATGTATAATATTAGGATATATTTATATATATATATATATGTGAGGGTATTATTATATCAAGGTATTGAGGATTACCTTGAGGAGACCAAGGTAAATAGGGATACTCAAGATACGGGGTTTGGGTGTCAAGATTATGGTTATTGTTGGGATACCAAGTTGGTTCAAAACCATTTTACCTATTTGATGTATAAATTGATATGCTATATTATTATACATAATTGTTTGATATATATGTATTGTGATGTTTACCTTGGAATTTATGTATCCGGAGATACGGTATCCTAATATTTTAAGATATAGTTTTTATGACTTAGATTTTAATATCTTGACCAACGATTTTTGTGTTTGACTTATGCAACCTAGAAATAGATAGTTGACCTTGGTTTGACCATAGTTGACCATAGTTGACTTAGAGTTGACTATAGTTGACTTTTGACTTAGAATTGACTTATTGACCTAGTAGTTGACTAGTTTAACTTAATCTCTTTTCGAAACCTTATATTGATGTTGTATTCCAAATCTAGGTCTTCGAGGCACCGAGTCAGACATTTGTGTGACTATTTGTTGAACTTCAGGCGAGTACATTCTCTGATAGTTTCTCATTTATGATATCATGTATGTTTATTGTATCTAGTGTAGATATCCATGTTCTCTTGACACTATAATTACACAGATTGGTATATCTGAATCTCGTCATGAGATGCTATTCCTTGGTATATAGTGTATATGGTAAAAGTATTTTTTTATTGGTTATCTTTTATATATACAGACACCGATTCTCGAAAAGACTAGCTATTTTTTTGGGGAATCTCGTGCCATAGCATACCATGGTTGGATCTATTATACCAGTCGGGGGTGGGGAGTATTAGTATAGATATGTGATCAATATTCCTATTGTATCAAGTACTGATTACTGAATAGTGTTGATCATACACCACACGTATGATTAGCCAGGCCGTATTGCATCTTGCCCAAGCCGATCACATGTTAAGCTAGTACTCACACACTTAGTCATTAGTATTCTTGCTTCATTGGCATATTGTTTATTATTGTATTTATTTCTAGTATTTCCTTATTATATATATATATCTTGTATCTATTGTGCATCTTATTTATCCACAGCTATTTACTATTACATAGTTTTTATCATTGATTAGAACTGCTGTTAGAGATGTACTCTGCTCCTTTCCTGACTGGATATATATTTTCAGATAACACTGAGGAGTGGTACCCTACCAATTATGGACCTCAGGATATTGTGGGTTAAGATTCTGAGACCCTGGCTCAGGAGGGACTTATCCCAACTGAGACAGTTGACCCGGGAGTTGTAGCTTCATAGTATTCTTTGTACTGGATTTGTCTCCAGCTTATTTTTATTCTTCTTCAGACTCATTAATGTATTATTTAGACTAATGAGTTGTATTATGATTATTCTATTCTTTATCTGATTCGTGGTCATTTCCATCTTAGTTCTGTGATTGAATATATTATCATTTTTGGTGGTTCATTATATTGTTAGATAGATTATCTAGACAGCGTTCTACTGTCGATTATGCGGCGTAGGCTGGGCGTTATTTTTGACTTGTTCTCTTACACCGGGTGCGGGTCATGACAGGTATACTATCTATGTAGCAATCAAGATATAATAATACCACCAATGAAATATGAATACTCAATCACAGATCTATAAGATAGAATAATCGCACAATATGATATAAAAAACTAAAGAGTCAAATACAACTCATAAGACAAATAGTAACTAATGAGTCATCAAAAAAAAATAATAATAACTGTTTGATGATAAATAAAAGAAATTAAAAGTAGATTTATACGAAACCCTTTCTTTATTTACAAACAAGAAAAAAAGAGTACAATTAATCCTATACGAGGATGTTAAGTACAAAAAATGATTCTGGAGAAAAATTGCTATAGGAGTCTGATCTGCGGTCGATCACGTTATCCCTTGGACCACACGATAATGAAGAAGTGCTGTAGAAGAAGAAGAAGCTTCAAAGATTGCAGGAGAGATTGGATTCTCGTTGCCAAAGTTGTCAATCAACACTCTCTGTCTGTGCTCTCTCTCTCTCTCTCTCTGATCTCTTGATCTCTGATCTTGATCCTCTCCTCGACCTTCTCTTTTATCTGACCTTTATCTTCTGTGACCGGAGGTCTCTATTTATAGAGCTCGGTCACAGTAACTGTCCCGTCGGCATAGAAGCCAAACCGTGAAGAGAGTAGCACTCTTTACGCGGCGATTATAATAACTGCTACCCATGTCTGAATGATCTCCTGAATTTATGTATGACGTGTGTCCTATTATGAGGTAACTCGTATAATCGCTCATCGAATATCATGGCATACAAGCCACGTAGGTAACTGCCCCTCGCATAAAGATGGTTGGCGTAAAAGCCAAGTAGCTGTCTTGTTGGCGTAAAAGCCAAATAGCTGTCTTGTTGGCGTAAAAGCCAAATAACTGTCTTGTTGGCGTAAAAGGTGAATTATGTCTAAAGCTTGATGATGCATAAATAATAGGTAACCAGCGTAAACTAGCCAATTATCCTTCCTGATTGAGGTCTTAAGCGTATTCTGGGCTAAATAGCCTTATCATGTACCTTTACAAATATAGCCTGAGTTGGCGTATTTTGAGGAGATAGCATACGGCGTACTCCTATAGTTGAAAATATGGCATAACATGCAGGGATGGTGACGTAAGCGTATTAGCCCTAGTTTTAGCTCTCCCAGTCATTAAAAATAGAATAAAATATCGTGCATTAAATATAGAGATCTGCCCCCATCTCGTACATTAACTGCAGAGATATACCTCGAGCTTTGTACGAGAGACAACTTTTGACGGGGCATCTGATTTTATCTCATGTTGAGCGTAAAGACTCACTTCTGCCCATGTAGAATAGGCAGCATATTTTTTTAATACGTAAAAGTGACTTGTATCAAAGATATATCACTAACCGACAGCCTAGGCCTCTGTACAAAATTATCATTACAGCCGTTCTCTCGATCGTCGTGCAGTACTCTTTGTCAGGATTCAGGTTCACTGTTTTTTCTGACAAGTTCATTCGAGGAATACGAAAATTTTGTCGTACAACTTTACACTACATTAAAAGCAGACATATTTTACGTCGAAGGGAGGTGTAGCAACCTTTTTACGCCAAAATAGCCTGGAAGTGCTGCCTTACGCGGGCTGTTCTGGAGCTCTATTTTACGCTAAATAGCGTTGAAGCTCTGTTGTACGCCAATAGCTCTGAAGTCATATTTTATGCCACATAGCGCTGAAGCTCTATTTTACGTGGGTTTCATGCATGTTGGGGGCTTTACGCGTATAATCCTCCAGCATATTTTTATGCTTCTACAAGACACCCTTCAAAGTTTTCGAATTTTTCATAATTTAAAATACTTTGAATGAAGCATGAAACGGTCAAATTTGACTTGTTCTGCGAGGCTGATTTTTTGGAGATATTTAGAAAGTTGTTGGGATTTGGTATGTTCTCTTCTGCCTATATAAAGGCAAGTGAGTGAACCTGTTTTTCAATACTTCTTTCACCAAAAAGATGGCTGCCGAGATTCATTGGGCTGACCTAAGAAAGAAGAAGATTATGCTCTTTCAGCATGTAAGAAGCCATAAAAAGAGACATCTTCGAGCAAATATCCTCTACAATGATGGATCATGGAAGGATATCATAGCTTCCTTTGCTCGGGATAATCAGCAATTTTATATGGCAATTCGTTCCGGAGAGAGGAAGGGTCTCATCGGACCACGCAGCTTGCTAGCTATATTTTCCCCTATTATGAAGTTGGACGCAGGTAGGCAGCTTGACCCTGTCTTCCAGTATTATGTTGGGTCTGAACCCCTAACACAATTCTAGGCATGGCTGCCATGGCGTATGGAGGGGGGCTTTATACAGGCCCAGTTCTGTATCCTCCTGCCATTTACCATTTTCTTGTTCATCGGCTGAAGAAGCCGATGAAGTGCCGTAGAAGAAGAACTGAAGATCTTCATCAGACGAGAACCTAGCGTAATAGATTTCCATCATGATCTTGAATATTAATGAAAAATACTTTGTAAAAAAAAGGATTTCCATCATATGTAATCATGAAAAATGAAAAATCCTTTGTAAAATAGATTTTTATTATATGTAATCATGATTAATAAACTAGTCTTCTTTTACATATTGTTGATTTGCCATATTTGCTGTGAGAAAGTCTGATAATGTGCAGCTTCAACACGTCTGAGTAATTTTTTACGCTGACTCTGATAAATGCTCATCCGGTCATGTCCCGACTTTTACGCATACCGGAAGATGCATAAAAAGCTCTTTAGCATTAAGTTGTCATGAAGATCCAACTGTCATGCTATTTTTGGACGAGGAGTCGCATAGAATTCTGAACTGCCACTTCTCTGATATGAAGAAGAATTTTTGTTCAGAACATCATCTTCAAGAATGGCTTCCCGAAAGTTCCTCGAAACATGACAAGAAATATCCGCTGAACAGGCCATACCTGAACTTAGATGTAAAGGATTATGGCTAGACTTCGAATGAACTTCCAATGGCCCAAGAAGAAGAGTCATCTTCAATGCTGACATCTGTATGTTTCAGACACTTGGAATGTTTTATAGACAAAAAAGAGCATTTTCTGCGTAAACCCTTGTAATTGGCCATCTGTAGCTTCTGAACGTAGAATCGTAGATCTGTTGCATCTGAGCATAAAAGCTTCTGAGCATAAAACCGTAGATTTGTAGCTTCTGAGCGTAAAAACGTAGATTTATAGCTTTTGAGCGTAAAACCGTAGATTTATAGCTTCTGAGCATAAAAACTTCTGAGCGTAAACCCATAGATTTGTAGCTTTTGAGTATAAAATCATAGATTTGTAGCTTCTGAGCGTAAAATCATAGATTTGTAGCTTCTGAGCGTAAAATCATATTTTTGCAGTCTGGCGTAAAAACTCAGACTGTCAAAATTTGGCGTATACTGCAAACTTTGAGTTTTACGCGCTGGATATAAATTCCAGCATAAAAACTCAAATTTTGGCAGTCTGGCGTAAAAGCTCAGACTGTTAGACTTTGGCGTATACTGCCAACCTTGAGTTTTACGCACTGGAAATAGATTTCAGCGTAAGACTCAAGTTTTTGCAGTCTGGCGTAGAACTCAGACTGTTAGGTTTTGGTGTATACTGCAAGAGTGTAGCGTCTAGCGTAAAACTGACTTATTTTCTTGCTTTTTGCAGTGAACCTGCAGATCCCTCCTTTGGCTGAAGTGATGGGCTCTGCTGCTGGGATGCTGAATTCCAACTATCTGGAGGACTTGTCCTATGTGACATTCCCCATCTCTGGAACCGAGTATCCTCAAGAAAGGGGAACTCTGATCTCGACCCAGGAAGAACCAATGTTGCTGAGTATGATCAGTAGGGAGCCCCTGACATACATAGATGGGACTGAGTATAAGAAATCGACTTTCTTATTCGGGGACGTCATTGATAAACAATCCTAGACGAAGCCTAAGAAGGAAGATTGGGTATTTTCTGCTGAGAGCACGGTCATGTATCTGCCAAAGATGCCCAGAGATTACCCTATCTCTGTATTCTTCCATGCCACTCATCCCAGGAAGATGATATAGACTCTGACTACCTATCTTCACGGCCAGCCGGGGAAGATCTTTTATAAGAAAGGATTGAACCGAGGACCCTTTGTGAGCAGTCCTTCAGGCCCTGTTATGCCTTTCAGAGGATTACTGTCGGGCAGCGTCCCGAGTGAAGACACTTCACTGATCCAGCCGATTTAAATAGTGACTTTCTGTAATGACTTTATGGGGCAAGGAGGAGTATACCCCAAGGTTAACCCTCGCACCAGTGGATGACTTAGCCCCCAGAATCTTTGATGGGCCAGTTTGACTACCTGGGTCCTGAAGCACTTCCAGATAGAGCTGGAAAGTATTGGCTTGTTCGCGGCTGTGGGTGCCACTAGTATTGGTCTGCCTCTCAACCCCAACTTGTTCTTAGCTTTGATGGAGTGATATAATTCGCTCACTAGGACTTTTGTCACTCCGCTAGGTGAGTTGGGTTTAGCCCTTCTTGAGATGGCAGATATCTCAAAGCTGCCAATAGGAGACACTCCTTATGAAGAGTACGTTCCCACAAATAGGGAGCTGAGGGATACTAACCCTCGGGCACTGGCAGTGTACCAGGAGCTGATGAGCCACTATCTTGTATGCACCATCTTATACAAAGTGCCCTCTGATTTGTCCCATATTAATAAATGGGTATCCTACCTCTTCTTCCATCAGGCCAGAAATGCTAAGCAGGAGAAGGTTGTTGATAGCAGAGATAAGCCTTTGAACCTTCTGAGCATGCTTAGGACCAACACGGTCGATGATCTCATTGAAGACGCAGGGGCTTCAGATTGTGTTCTCGATGAGGAGATAGGGGGTTATCCTGCAGGCACTAAAGCCTACAGTTATATGAGGCATTGTCGCAAGCCTCTGTCAAGGGAAGCTCAACTGGCTGGCTTTCTCTCTGTTTGGTTATGCCGATGGGTAGTGCCAGACATCGCGTCTGCGGATCACATCTATCGTAACACCTTATGGACCGTAGTATATTTGGTATTTGGAGCAAGATTGGGCCTGCTTTCTGCCATGGTATGCATAATACAAGCTGGCCTGAAGGCCATTACTGATGGGCTGCTAGCTGATGATACACAGCGTGAAGGATATTCTAGAGTAAAATTACCATTCCTATATCTGATGGGATGGTTAATCCTTTACAATACCAGAGTGATATCTCCCGCATCTACCGGTGGTTCGGGCAATAACTTTCTATTGAATTATAGGAATTCTTCTTGGAATGTGGCTAGCGTCATTGATTATCGACTCGCACTAAATTTTGCCCATAGTTGGAATTTCTTCTGCATCGTCCCCCCTGTACATATCAATCAACAGGGGATGAAACTTCAGGATTTGGGTCAGGGGAAGACTATTCTTTCTCCTGAAGCCTTTTACTGGTTGGTAAGCATTAGACCTTTCCACCTGCTGTACAGAAATGAGGACCACTGCTACTTGGAGCCTTATCTGCCTAGCCGGTTTGCCAAGCAATTTGGGTACAACCAGTTGCACGTGGGGAATCCTATTAATAGCTTCAAGTACAAAGGTGGACTTATTGATGGAACTAAAGGATGGCGGTATTTCATAATGGGTTGTACCAGAGCAACCTTTGCTGTGCCCGCGACTTCTCTCTCCATGGAGTTGCGTATTCTTCATTCGTACACGCAATTTTATGCGTCCATCAATACCTTCCATCGTGATTTCGATGTACATAGAAGTTTTAGGATGTCCTCCCATAGGTCTACTAGAAGGGAGAAGATATCGTCTGTTTCCTCGGATGAAGGAAATGAAACCACCGGTGCAGACGACTATTTGCTAATTTTATCGAGAGGCGTAATAGCTCCGCCAGCAGAGCCTCTCATAATCTCCAATAAACGAAAGGCTTCCACTCTGAAAGAGCCTTCCCCCCGCAAGAAGAAGTTGACTGCCAGAGGTCTAAAAAGACTTCCACCAAGGGGGCCTCTAGGAGTGAGCCTATTGTTTTCCTTGTTAGGGATGATTCTTTGATCAGGGGTCCTTCGCCTTTTAGAGAGGAAACCTCCACAGTTCCAGCTGACAGTGCTGGAGATTCTTTGCTCGCGATTGCTGTCGCTACTACTGTTACTGGTAGAGCTTTGAGATCGCCTTCGAGGCCAATAATAATAAGAATCAATATACCTTTATCAAGACAAATAATGGGACTAGCCCCTCCTTTGTCTGTAAGTATCTCAAGCGAGATTTCACCCGATGAACCTCGAGTAGATCTGGGTGATGACTGGGATGACTACCCTCAAGTGTCAGTTGGTGCACCCTCTTCTCTAGGTATGACAGCTTGTTTAGCATCATTAAGAAATAATTTAGCTATACAGGCTGCAGACGCAACATACATACCATCGACCATGGGTAAATGTTGCCTTCACGCTTTTTTCAGGAAAATTAACATCAAATTGATATTAACTTTTCCTTATCTTATTTGCAGGTGAAGACATCTCGGGGGAGGGCGGATATGACAAAACTTTTAACTTTGTTGCGGATCCAGCTAATGAAACGGCGGTGTGTAACATCGAAGAAGCATACTTTGAAACTGCCGATCTTTTATCCGCAACTTTCTCGGATGTCATCCCGCCAGTAGCAGTTCAAATAACATCAGAGGAGGATGAACCCACCCTCTCGACCGTGCCTCCTTCGTCAAGCATGTCAGCAACTTCAAGCGTTGATGGTGTCTCTTCTTTTGTCGTGCCATCTGTTGAAGCAACGATTGTGGCAACATCCTCTATAGTCATTCCAGAAAGGAGATTTACCGGAATTATGGCCACTCCGAGTGTACATCCGATCTTTGCTATGCTAATTGAATAATACACTAGCATATTCTACCTCACTTTGAAAGAATTGATATCCATGGTGCTGGAAAAGAATCTAAGCTTTGATGCTCTGAAGACGTCCTCTAAGCTCACTATAGCGCCGATTAGAAATTTCAATGATGTTGAAAGAGCAAATAAGCTAGAGTAAATAGTTAATGGTTTAGAATAACCCATTAACGAATATTTGCAACTATCCCGAGGCAGCATTAATGACCTGGTTCAGACTGAGTACGACTCCCTAACTGTAGAACTTGCTCAGTAGATAGAATCTTTAAACAAATACATCCAGGAATGTCAACAAGAGATGGATAAAGAGCAAGCAGTATTGGTGGAGAGTAATCCTTAGCTAGCTAAGTGCTGCACAGAATATGAGGAATACGAAGTGAGGGTTCAAGAATTGGAAGCTGAAATTGCCCAGACAAGGGAGAAGCTTCTCAAAGCATCGTTAGTCCGCAATGTATTGGAGGACCAAGTGAGTACAACTCAACAGAACTTGACACATATGGGTGTCATCCATGCAAGTTTTATTGATAGCCTGTCCGAACTATCTCTCTTGAGCAATGATGAGGCACGGCTGGAGCGGGCTCGTACTAACATTTTGGACTCCAGGAATGAGAGGATGGCTGCTTTGGCAAAATAGATTCACAATTTAACTGCTCCTCCCAATGATGTACTTTTTTGCTTCTTTTGTAATATGCTATTCCCGGAGAAAATAAAGATGCATTTTCTGACTTTGTGGACCCATCACTTTAGAATGCAAATGATAGGCTAGGATGAAAGTGATATCAGAGGTAATATGGACGTGATATACTTTCGGTAAGTTTCAGCTGGATATATCTATTCAGAGATTATATGGACATGATAGAATATGATCCAACTAAATTTGTATAAAAAACACTATCAGAGGTAATATGGACGTGATGGATTTTAAAGTTTCAAATTAGTTAAACAAATCTATTCAGAGGTCATAAGAACATGATAGAATATGATCCAACCAGTCTTTGTACCTAATATCGTCAAAATGAGATCTTCATCATACTCCGTGAAGCAAGGGAGATTAAGCGTAGTACTTCTTCAGAAATTTGTTGTTGATAGGAGCCATTATCAAATCTCCACTAGGCTTGGCTAATCTGTAAGCACCATTTAAAAATGTCGTTTCAATCACATAAGGGCCCTCCCATTTGGGCTAGAATTTGCCCTTACTTTTGTGCATAATGATCATTGGCCTCTTCACAGCTAAAACTAGCTCACTAACTTTGAACACTCTTTCCTTCACTTATTGATTAAAAGCTCTAAAAATGCGTGCCTGGTAGAACTTAATGTACTGTTGAGCTTGAAGGCGTTTCTCGTCTAATCCTTCTAGCTCTTAAAGCCTTAAGTGATCATTATTTTCCTGAGTCAACTCATTAGCCACTGCTATTCTGAGTGATGGAATTTGGACTTTAATGGGGAGAACTACTTCACACCCATAAACTAATAAAAATAGGGCACAACCCGTTGGTGTTCGTACCATTATGCGGTATGCCCAGAGGCATTCTCTCCGCTTCTCATTCTAATTTTTTTGTTCGAAGAGACAAACTTCTTCAAGAGTTTGATAATGGTTTTGTTGAAGGCTCCCGCTAAACCATTGGCAGCAGGATTATATGCCGTTGAGGCCACATTTTGTATCCGATTCTTATCACAAAATCGGTAAAACGCTTGGCTGATGAGTTGAGGTCCGTTGTCATGAATTATCCTTTGGGGTATCCCAAAGCGATAAATTACATGGTATTTGATAAAGCTGACCACGTTGGATGTCTTTACCTCAGCAAGAGGGATCGCCTCAGACCATTTGGAGAAATAATCGATGATAGCCAATATGAACAGATATTTTCTAGAAGACGACGGATGAATAGGACCAACGATATCCATTCCCCATGCTTCAAAGGGCCATGATGCAGTAGTAGGATGTAAATACTCAGAAAGCTGATGTATAAAATCTGCATGAACCTGACAGGCTTTGCATTATCTTGCATATTTTACGGCATCTACAATCATAGTAGGCCAGTAGTATCCCATCCTCCTGATACGATCCTGTAACTTAGGACGGGGTTGATGTGCTCCATATACATCGTCATGAGCTTCTCGGATAACCCGATTTACCTCACCATCAGAGAGACATCGTAACAATAGTCCATCATATGTTCGGCGATATAGACTTTGTGAAAAAGCATCAAAATAGAAACGTAGTGATCGTCTTTTGATAGATACTGCTTCTTTAGGATCCTCTGGTAAGATTCTGTATGACACGAAGTCTATAAAGGAAATACTCCAGTCTCTCTTAGGAGGAACCGTGTTTATAGTGTAGCTGCGTTCTATGTGAAAATTATTTTTCATACAAAATAAATCTCTGTTAAGAAGGATTACCGAATTTTGCCTTCTTATAGGAATAGCTAGATCTGCAGCTAGACTTGCCAGAGCATCAGCTTCCAAATTTTGAGATCAAGGCACATTCTCTAAGAAGAATCTTTTGAAAGACATGGCTATCTCGATCGTTGTTTGGTGATAAGGAATGAGGTTTGGATTGCGGACTTCATATATTCCTCTAACCTGATTGACGATCAGCTGAGAATCCCCAAAAGCTTCCAGGTATTCAACTTCCAATTCATTTACGACTTAAAGCCTGATGAGTAGGGCATTATACTCAGCCACATTATTAGAGCAGGGTTCGCTAAGAGAATATGCTCTGTAGATGACGAGTTTATCAGGAGTTACCAGAATAATTCCTACTCCTGAAACCACATTTTCCTTGGGGCCAGTTCTGAAAGCACCATCAAAGAATAGCTGCCATGTATCACCTTCCATTGCAGAATTATATTCTGCAACTTCGTTGAGAATGTCCTCATATAGTTTGGAGGTTTTCGGAATTCGATGAGCAGCTAAGAAATCAGCTAAGGCTTGACCTTTCATGGACTTCTGAGGGACGTATACCATATCATACGGTGTTAATAACATCGCCCAAGTCACGAGTCAAGAATTAAGAACACTCTGCTTATTCATCAATACCCGAAGAGGATTAATTCTGGAGATGATATGAATAGTTTAGCCCGTCACGTAATGTCACGTCTTCTGAATGGCAAATATTAGGGCCAAGCATTCTTTTTCTACTGGATTGTACCAGTGTTCAGCTTCGACCATCATCCTGCTTAAATAGTAGATAGCCTATTCATGACCCTCATTGTTCTTCTGTGCGAGAAGAGCCCCTAAAGAATGATCCATTGCTCGAACATACAGCAAAAATGGTCTTCTTATGACGGGAGACCCCAGAACTGGAGGATTAGTAAGATAGCATTTGATATCATTAAATACTTGTTGATAGGCTTCGTCCCATACGAATGACACACCTTTCTTCATTAGATGAGAAAAAGGTTGACATCTTCCAGAGAGGTTGGATATGAATCTCCTGATGTAAGCTAGATGACCTTCAAATCTCCTGAGTTCTCTCAGATTACGGGGCGGTCGCATTTCTAGGATAACTTTTACTTTATCAGGGTCAACTTGAATTCCTTTAGCGGTAATAACAAATCCTAGAGATTTGCCATTGGATACGCCAAAAAAGGACTTTGTAGGGTTCATTTTGAGTTGATGTTGGCCCATCAACCAAAATACTGTCTTTAAGTCTTGGATGTGGTTATCCTTGAGGCGGCTTTTGATAGCAATATCGTCTATGTAATATTCCACCATTTTGCGTAGATGCTCACGGAATATGTTACTCATAGCTCACTGATATATAGCCCCGACATTCTTCAATCCAAAAGGCATGACTGTATAGCAATATAACCCCAATGGTGTATAAAAGGCAGTATGCTTCTCATCTTCAGGATTTATTTTAATCTCATTATATCCTAAAAATCCGTCCATGAAAGACATGCACTCAAAACCGCACATATTATTGATCATGACGTCTGTGATGGGAAGAGAGAACTCATACTTAGGGTAAGCCGCATTTAGATCTCGGAAGTCGATACAAATATGAACTTTTTCGCTTTTCTTTATGACCGGGACAACATTAGCGACCCAATCAGGATGTTGTTTTTCCCGGATGAACCCGCAGGCTATCAGTTTCTTGATTTTAGCTTCAATGGTATCCATCACATCCGGGCGGAACCGGCGTTGGTGTTGCTTTACAGGCTTTGAATTGGACAGTATGTTGAGTTTATGGGTAGCCACTTTTGGGTCAAGATCTGGCATATCCTCATAATTCTAAGCAAAGACATCGATATATTCTTTTATTAGCTGGATCATTTCTTCCCTTTCTTCTTCGGAAAGATTATTACTGATAAATATCGGCTTTGGTGAAAACTCATCCCCAACATTGACCTGGATAACTTTATCTTTAGTAGGTGGTTCTCTTTGTTCAAACTGGAGTTCCCATTGTGTATCCATTTGCTATGCCCAGAATTTATTTTCAAATGGTTCAGATTTTTTTCCTCTGCTTCGAGAGAATCTGTCAACACCGTATTTACTGGTAATACCCGTTCGAGTTTATCATATGAATCGAAGGACGACAAACCATCCTGAGAAGAGGAAATGGTCTCCTCACTTGACTCAGAGTTGTTCGAAGTTGCAAGAGACGTGGTATACCCTAACCCGAAATAAGTTCATTGACAGTAGGGATCACCATGCAACGGTATTCGTCTGCCTTTTCCATAGTTGAGGCTTGGCTCCAACTTTAAGTCATAACCTATGCTTTACATAATCTTCAAAGCTTGTGGGCTATATCTGTGAACCTGTATTTTCCCAGCATCAGACTTGTGAGAATCTTCTTGTACAATCGGTCTATTCTGCAAACGATCGAAGACTATTGGATGCTGATCATTGCGAGTAGGTGGAACAATAAAGATAGAATCTTCATGTGGCCCATATATTGTGATGACATTAGATGTTGACCCTACTTCCCATACATACGGATGATAGAAGTATATAGCTTCCAAGAATTTTTGTGCTATAGGCTCTATATCGTTATGAGGGAAGGATTCCTGATTAGGAAATTGAGCATCAATATACTGAAAAAGAGAATCTTTATTATCGTAAGAAACCACATTCTCGGTTGTATTTACATTAGTCGGCTGCTTGTTGTGCCTATGGTTGATGACCAAAGGTGGAGGCTTCTGGTTCAGAGTGATCACTAAGGGATCACTTCCTCCTCCCGATTTAGTTTTGCCCAAGTGGATAGCCATGGGTTCCATGACTTTTGGACGGGTAGTCCGCCCTTTCACCTGGATTGATAAAGGTTGCTCAGCAGATGGTTATCCTAGCTCCCAGTGGGATTCCTCCTCCACCCTGCCTGACACCTCCTTCATGTAGTCTTGGGTGTACAACATGGCATTGGAATAGTAGGACTCAACTCCTTTAAAAGGATTGAGATCAACAAACTCTGTTTTCACTGTCCCTTGGGCGTCTACATATTTGAAGCATTGGTGTAGAGTTGAAGGGACAATATTGTGATCGTGGATCCACAGTCTGTCCAACAGAATATTGTAAGACACCTCCGAATCAATGATGTAGCATGTAGCCAATAATCTAAGGTCATCAATCTGGATCCTCGGACGAATCTTCCCCAACGGCTTGCTTTTCCTGGCATTGAAGCCCACGATTATAGTGGTAGTGTAAGCCAGTTTGCTTATAGGAATTCTCAACAGTCTTAGCAGACTATGAGGGATAATGCTGATCGAAGATCCCGGATCTATATGAATCCGGTCTACCTCCATGGAGCCGACGTATTCGGTGTAATAAAGAGGCCTGTCATGTTTGTTATGTTTCAACAACATGTCCTCTTGAGTGAAAGTGATGTTAGGGACCACTTCCATCACACTATGACATTGAGGACATGCCACAGGCTCTTTATTAGGGGATTTGAGCTGAGTCAAGCATATATTTGTCTACATTAATGCTTCACTCAAGGCTTAACGAGTGTCTTTGGATAGCCTAAGTAGCTCAAAAATGGACAATCTGGCTGGAGTATTAGCCAACTGAGCCAAGATATCAAAGTTATATGGTTTCTCTAAACCTTTGTTTTGAATATTCTTCAAAGGTTTATCAAAACGAACTTCTTTTTGCTTGTCTTTGTCTGCCGAAGTTGGTTTGGAAGGACCTGCTTCTGGCATAACAGGTTCAGGCTCTAGAGGTTTGGCAGTTGAAGTGTCTGTCGTTGCTTCCCCTTGGTTCCCTCCATAGTCCTTGAGGTAGGCTTTCCCTGACTGGGTTTTGGTTTCCAAAGCCTCTTCTTCTGATGTTGGGGATATTGCAACCATATGGCATGGTTTATATCTTGAGTTCTTTTTAGACTTAGCTTTAGCAGCTTGAGTCTTTTCCTTAATTTTTGACACCAGATCAGATTAAACCCATATGATCTCCCCACGCTTGGTAGTTAGGGGTACTAGGTCATGATTTTGACCCCTGGTCGAAGGAAGATTAACAATGTTCATCATCGCCCGTGGAATAGGTACCACACCATCTGGGACTTCCTGAGGGGGCAAATTGCCAAACTGGAGTGGGATCATGTTGGCAGTGACCGTCTTCTCACTATTACGCAGAGTGATGGCCTTCGCGTCGATCAACTCCTAGATTTTTCGTTTTAGTATATAACATGCCTTTATGGGGTGACGTATATATTTATGGAAAATACAGTACTTAGGTTATTGGTACTGCCGACTTTATTTGGCCACTTTATCTCAGGTAGAGTAAGCTTGCCACTTTTGACTAGACAATCGAATATGCTCAGAATATCATCGTCGCCAAAAGAATATTCTTCTTTAGGCCTGGAAGTCCCAGGATTCGTCTGCGTAGTCACTGGAGTATGTTGCTTGGACGTATTGATCGTTAGAGCTTTCTTTCCTTTAGAACTACAAGTATAGTCGTTATTGGAGGATGACTGCTTCCCTCTATCAGAGGTAGAGATCATGATTCCATTATCACGCATCTTCTGACTGTTATCTTCAGCGGCTACCGTTGAGATGATAAACGAGGGCCAATCATAGAACTGATATGGTCCCGTGAACACTGAGATCAGTGGGAGAAGATTTTTCCTGCAAATATCCACCAAGGCTGAATCCGGAACTCCAGGAGGCATCTTCAAAGTAGCCTGACGAAAACGTTCAATAAAAGTACGAACGTTCTCTTTTTTCTTCTGCTTAACTTGATGAGCGATGACATAGACATGTCCATCCCTCCTTCATAGAATTGAGCGCAGAACAGAGTCTTGAAATCTTCAAAAGAAGTAATGCAGTTGTCCGCTAGACTACGGTACTATTGGTAGGCCACTCCAAACAGACAGCCCTTAAATACCCGAGTGAGAAGGGCGTCATTCCCCTGCAACAACACTGTCATCATGCTGAAGTAATTCATATACTAGCTTGGTGACGTTTTTCCCTCAAACAAAACCATAGCCTGTGGTTTGTATTTTGGTGGGAAAGGGATCTCATCCCAGACAGCTGGGTATAGCTGGTTGATTCCAAACTTCTTAAGCAAGGTCTCTGGCTCGTTTGTCTCAACCAGGATGAGACCCTCCTGATCCAAGGTCTCTGGCTCTAAGAAAACTATGTCGTAAGGCCCATAGTGAGTAGGATACCACTCCTTAGTGTCATTTGGAAAAATATATCTAGTCAGGAAAGGAGCAAAGTACATATCTAACAATAGTTCCAGTAAATGATAAAAGCTATATAACAATAAATAGAGCGAATATACAAGATGTAATATACAGGTACAAGAGATATGCATAGTCGAAATATTGGAATTAAATACAAGAAATGAGTATCATAGAAAAGAGCAAGAAATACTACTACTATGTGAGTGAGTACCAGCTTCAATATGTGATCGGCTTGGAAACTTGCACAAGGATTAGGGCCTGGTTAATCATACTTACGATGTATGATCAACACATATAATAACATGCACAAGGAGGGTATAATCACATATCTACACTAACACTCCCGCCCCGACTGATATAGTGGATCCAACCATGGTACGTTATGACATGGGATTCATTGAGTAGGTAGCTAGTCTCCCCAAGAATCTATGTATGTATATGTACAAGAAAATCAAGAAACAAGGCATGCACAAGATACAACATAAATACCAAGAAATAATATCGTATGACGAGATCCGGATATACCAATCCTTGTAACCATCATGTCAAGAAATCAAGGATATCTATACTAAATACAAGAAACATAGGGAATATCATAAATGAGAAAGTATCAGATAATATACTTGCTTAGAACTCGGTAAACAGTATCAAAGATGTCCAAAAAAGTGTCTCGGATACCTAATAGAATATTATATTAATACAAGAGTTTGGAACAAAAATAAGTTAAACTACTCAAATTCTATGTCATAAAGCTATTTCGAAGTCAAAATAATCAAACTAGGTCAAATCTAGGTCAAACTAGTCAAACTAGCTATTTTTAGGTGGTATGAGTCCATCTCTAGGATGTTGGGTACCTACACTATGTAACTAGGCTATACTAGCTATGTTAGGATATTAGGATACTAACACTATACCATATCGTAAGATACGTAAAATATTAGATATAAAAATACAATAATATATATTTATATACAAGTTAAAAATATATAGTATCCCTAGCTGAACTAATACTAAGTGGATACCTTGGCTTTGAGCCAATATGGGATCACCCCACCTGCACCCCCTCTTGATACACAAACCCAAAACCTTAAGGAAAAGTCAATATCTTGATATTACCTTGGTATTACCTCATGTAATACCAATAGCTTATTAACTTCAGCACCTTAGTATCAAACTAGATCTTAACTTATTATCCTAGTATTGATATTATAACTAATGCCTTACTACCAAGGTATTCTAATACATTACCTAACTATAACCCATCAATACCTGAGTATCTAACTAGCACTAATATCTACTTACGTCATCTTACTACTCAGATATACCCACTGCAACTAAATATCCCAAAGGGAACACTGTGCAGTGCTTCCCACACTGCTACCACTTCACACTGCTTCTTTTGCTGCTTCACACTGCTTCTGCTGCTTTACAACCTGCAGCCCAATGCCCCTAGCATACATACACACATAAGTATACTACACTCACCTATATACATACATCTCTCTCTCTCTCTCTCTCTCTCTCTCTCTCTCTCTCTCTCTCTCTCTGTGTGTGTACATATATATATATATATATATATATATATATATATATATATATATATATATATATATATATATATATATATATATATATATATATATAACAACTATAATTATAATACACTAATAGTTATAATCAAGGTAAATTTAATTAGAAAGTAAAGTATCAAATACGTGGAGTGCACCGCACCCGTATCATGCTCAATCTAAGGTACGCTTTTGATACGGCTCTACTACACTACCAAACATATTCTAAAGGACACGAGCAAGTCTAGAATCATAATTAGAAGCAACACAAAGTGTTAGCTACTCTTCTACGTGCCCGTGTCAAAATATGACATGCTTAAATCCCCGTGTCAGAAAAAAACTCCCAAATCAACCTGTATCGTCAAATTGTAGTGATACAACCTATACGTATCCAATTGTGGATATGACACTAGTCTTATACAATCAAACATATACCAATTTGGTCTAATTGACCTATTGACAAACACATAATGTGCCAATCTCAGAATTCCCCTAAAATTGACACAAAATACTATATAACTTTCTTCATAAGCCTCCAATAAACTTAATTCCACTTCATATTGGTAGCTTTAGTACATGGAAGGGTTTCTAATGATTAAATTATAGATTTATAGTCTAAATAGAAAGGAAAAACTAAATTATACCTTTTGGAAGATAGATTCCCAATAAAAGTCTTCAAATGAGTTTCAATAGCCTCCAACTTGTGCTCCTTCCTCTTTCTTGTAGATCATTGCCTCATCCTTGTTCCAATAGCCTCCAATGGTGAGTAGAGAAGCAATTGGAAGAGAATTTGGATAGGGATTGGTGTAGGGATGAAAGAATTTGGAAAAAAAAAATTTTAGATCTAGAATTGTAATGAATGAATGAAGAGAGAGTCTCTCTCCTCCCCCTACTATGGCCAACCTTGCCCCCTACATTAAGGAGGGAATGTTCTAATCCAATTGGTTTAACTAATTAAGTCATCCTCCTAATGAATGGGTTTGTTTGTTGGGCTTAATCTAATTAGAATTAATGTTGGTCCATGAGTCTAGTCTAATATTGTAAGTTCTACTAACAAAAGTTTAAAATCAAATCTAACACTAATAATAATTAAATAATATAATAAATCCATATATAATATGCAAAATATTTAATTAATTATGAAATAACCAAAATACTCTTTCCAAAAAATATGGTAGTGACAGGGACCTCACTTGGAAATCTTACATATGGTATAGGTGCATGACTACAAGACCGTCGAGGCTGTATTGATAGCAACCAGGAGGGTTGAGCTTACTTTTCAGAGGATAGAATCAAGAAGAGTGGATCAGAAGAGGCCTCATGGATCGAACAATGAGGGAGGACCAGTACCCCGAACATCAGCACCACCACCTGGCATTCATATCTATGAATCAGCGCCACAGAGGATGATAGTTTTAAAAGTGATAGTACCAACTCGGCAACAGCCGAGGAAGCAACGATGGGAAACGCCGACAGGTTGTACCTACTATGGCAAAGGAGTTCATACCCGGGATGTTTGTCGGGAAGCTAAAAGATTATGTTTGAGATATCGTAGCCCTGATCACAAGGTTGCTACGTGTCTATTAATACAGAGGCCAGGAGGGCCAATACAATAGTTTTTTACATTGCCAGCTCCAAGGACAGTGCTGCAAGGAGGACCAACAGCAGCAGTATAACCTTTAGCTCAGCGTCTGTTGT
Organism: Iris macrosiphon; assembly: GCA_036927795.1. NCBI lineage: Eukaryota > Viridiplantae > Streptophyta > Magnoliopsida > Asparagales > Iridaceae > Iris > Iris macrosiphon. The sequence continues at coordinate 116,801,304 of JAYESA010000019.1, read as the reverse complement.
CGACACAAGTCCAGCTTTATAGGCAGCAACAATAGAATTAGCAGGGGCTACAACTATGACAGCAAGAAAGACAGCAATAGGGAGCTCACCAAGGATAAGGGCAGACACTCACCTTATCTTTGGAAGAAGCAATAACGTCGGGCGACATAGTGGCAGGTAACATTTTCGTTACAATATTTCCTGCCAAAACTTTAATTAATTCTGGGGCTTCGCACTTATTTATATCTGCACAATATGTGACACGTATTTGATTAAAATTTGAGGCATTGCCAGAAAGGGTGAATATACTATCTGGCAATGGTATCGTAGAAGTTATTAGGGTATGCCTAGCATTTCCAGTCGTAGTATGTGGACATTTATTACCTGCAAAGTTGATCGAGTTCCCTATGGAAAACTTTGATGTTATCTTAGGAATGGATAGGTTGAGAGATAGTCATGCAACGATAGACTGTTGTGAGGGTAAAGTATTATTTAGAATTTTTGGTCTAGAAGAGTTTTTTCTTAGCAGAATAGCTGGAGACTAGCATAAGGGAGAAGTCACAACAGTAGCCAAGAAAGAAGACATGTTGCCCAAGATAGTTGAAGAGTTCATGGATGTCTTTCCCCATGATCTTTTCGGATTATCCCCAGTTAGAGCAATAGAGTTCTGTATATAGTTGATGTCAGGAGCAGACCCAATATCCTAAAAGGTGTACCCAATGTCACAATCAGAACTTGATCAGTTATATCGATACGTAGAAGAATTGAAGACAAAGGATTTTATTCGGACTAGTGTATCACCATTAGAAGCACCAGCAATATTAGTAAAGAAGAAGGATAGATCAATGAGTTTGTGTATATATTTCAGGCATCTTAATGTAGTGACCATAAAGAACAAGTACCTATTACCAAGGATTAATGATTTGTTTGACCAATTAATTGGAGCAAGAATCTTCTCTAAGATAGATTTACGATCAGGATATTATCAGGTGCGAGTCCGGGAGCAGGATATACTGGAGACAATATTTAGGTCATGATATGGACATTACGAATTCTTATTATGTCATTCAGACTGACTAATGCTCCAATAGTATTCATAGATTTGATGAACCATATTTTTATGCCCTTCTTAGACCAATTTATGGTAGTATTCATTGATGACATCTTGGTGTATTATCATAATGAGGAGGAGCATAAAGAATATCTCAAGATAGTTTTACAAACTTTGAGGGAGCACCAATTATATGGAAAGCTTAGTAATTGTATGTTTTTGTTGGATCACATATCCTTTTTTGGGTATATTATTTCTGGAGCAGGAGTGTCAGTTGATCCCAAGAATGTAGAGGCAGTAGAGAATATGCCAATTCTGATGGCAGTAGAAGAAGTGCGTAGTTTCTTGGACTTGGCAGGACACTACAGAAGATTTATGTCAAATTTTGCTAAAATCTTGGTACCATTGACTCGGTTGATGTGCAAAGAAGTTAAATTTGTGTTGTCAGCAGAATTTTAGATAGCCTTTGAAAAGTTGAAGTAAAAGTTAATCTCTGCACCAATCCTTACTCTTCCAGCAGACTTTGGAGGATTCACAGTGTACAGTGATGCATCTGGAAAAGGACTTGGATGTATTTTAATGCAACAAGGAAGAGTGATAGCATATTCTTCTTGGCATCTTAGTGATCACGAGAAGAACTATCAAACTCATGATTTGGAGCTAGCAGCAGTAGTATTTGCACTTAAGCTATGGAGGCACTACTTATATGGCGATCGAGTAGAAATATTCACGGATCATAAAAGTTTAAAGTATGTGTTCACGCAGAAGGGCCTGAATATGAGATAGAGAAGGTGGCTAGAGTTGTTGAAAGACTATAATATTGAACTTCAGTACCATCTAGGCAAGGCTAATGTAGTTGCTGATGCACTTAACAGAAGAGGTGGAGAATTTATGTTTACTACTCAAAGGGACATTCTAGAAGATTTACAAGAGATGAGAATCAAGATAGTACGTCTGCACAGTACAAGATTTCAAGCTAGCCTACAGAATCAGTCAACTTTGGTAGATAGATTCAAACTGGCTTAGGCATAGGACCCGAAGATTTAAAAGCTACAAAAAATATATGAGTCAGGTCTTCGGAAGGAGTTGACAATACATGCGGATGGAACACTAAGGTTTGGAAATCATTTATGCATACCAAGCGAGAATATTCAGCAAAAAGTTAAGACTGAAGCACATAGTTCCTAGTATTCCATTCTTCCGAGAGGTAAGAAGATGTACCAATATATCAAGCAATACTTTTTACGGAACAGAATGAAGAGAAAAATAATATGCTTCGTATCGTGATGTCTGATATGTCAGCAAGTGAAGGCAAAATAACAGAGACCGGCAGAATTATTGCAGCTACATCCAATTGCAGAGTGAAAGTAGGAACATATCACGATGAACTTTGTGACTGGTTTACCTAGATCACTGACTGGTCAAGATACAGTTTGGGTGAGAGTAGATCATCTCACAAAAGTAGCTCACTTTCTTTCTTTTTGAGTAGGTCAGTCTATAGAAAAATTGGCTGAGATATATATGCCACAGATAGTAAGATAATACGGTATCCTAGTAAGTATCATGTCTGATCGAAACACTCGATTTACTTTTCATTTTTGGAAAAGTTTGCATCAGAGTTTGGGCACTAAGTTAAGATTCAGTATAACTTACCACCCCTAAACAAACAGATAATCAGAGAGAACCATGATACTTTGGTCGATATACTATGAGCCTGTACCTTAGATCTTGGTGGATCTCGGGAGAATCACCTTCACTTGGTAGAATTTTTGTATAATAATAGTTATCAGGCCAGTATTCAGATGTCATATTTGGAAGAACTATACGGTAGGAAGTGTAGATCACCATTAGCTTAGGACGACATTGGTGAGCGAAAGATGTTAGGCCCTGAAATGATCATGTAGACAGTAGAGATTGTCAAGCAGATTAGAGAGTGACTTCTGGTTGCATATGATATGCATCATCATTGGGTAGATCAACATCGTAGACCTTTAGAGTTTTATGTCGGTGACTACGTATTTTTACGAATTTTTTCTACCCATAGAATCTTTAGATTCGTGGTTCACGGGAAGCTTAGTCCGTGATACTTAGGTCCGTTCGATATTCTTGAGCTGGTAGGCGATATTGCTTATCTTCTTGTCCTTCGCCTTTGGTACGTGAGATACACAATGTATTTCATGTGTCTCAGTTGCGTAGGTATATTCCGGATTCGAGTCATATCCTTGATCCCTCTGAATTAGTCATTGGTACTGACTTATCCTACGAGGAGCAACCCGTATCCATATTGGACTGAAGGAAGAACGTGCTCAAGAATCAGACTATTTCTCTTATCTGGGTTGCTTGGGGACATCACTCTCTTGGAGAATCTACCTATTAGATTTAGGAGGTATATTCTTTCTTACTCCTTCATATCTCGTATTCTGTGATCAAGTAATCACCTTTATGTTATAATAATATTTCTTATATGTTTAGTTGCTAGTAGATTTATATCGTGCATAACCTAACTTCTCTAGCTATTGCTTGGATTCGAATTTTGAGGGCATAATTTTTTTAAGGTGGATAGAGATATCATTTTTCGTTCCCGATATATGTATTTGGAACATATTTTTATTTTAGCATTGTTGCATATGCATGGAGACTAGACACATTCTTTTGTTTAACCTGGTTCATGGTTTATTTTGTAGGTTCGTTCAAGTCATGAGAACCTTTGCTTCAACCCTCAACCCTACTATATATAATCAAATATTTCTCTCTCTCTTCACTTCTTCACTTTTTCCTCTTTTATTAGTTTTCAGTCTCTTTTTCCATAGGCAAGTACACCTTGCATGAGAAATGGAGAAACCCTCCATATTATTGTTCTATTATATTTATTATGTATTTCTAAGCACTTTTAGTACTTAGAGTTTTCTATTTTGATGGATGGATTAGTGTAGATCTATATTTATAACATAAAATTTTATAGGTTACATAAGTTTTTCTTGGTTTTGATTTATTAAACTCATATCTTTGAAAACTAGTTTTTGCTATATGTTAGAAATTTCTATTTTAAGTGTTTTAGATTTTGGTTCACCAAATTTTGACTTAAAATGAGGATTTTATGGACAAAATAAGATTTCAGTTTTTTGAGTATTTTTGCCATGGCCAAACCTGTTGTTGGAGAAGACGAAGTTTCCAACCGGCCAGTGAGCTATGCGGATGAGGGTGCAATGTGGCCCGAGAGGGTTATACGGACTAAACTCTTACCGCATAATGACAGCATGTGTCTATCTTGTTGGACGCTTGACTACTTATTTACACAAGTGTCCTTGAAAACCTAGTACTTTTCACTCGTTGAACGAATGAAAAATTTACTAAGTCCAAGAGACTTTCCATGCGGCATCGACTCAATGCGGCATCAAAATTCATGCGGCACAGACACTTATGTGCCCTAGAGAGTATGCGACCACTATTTTCCTTGGACGCATGGCTATGAACCGTTCGCACTTATTTTTATGGTTTTATCTTTCTTCTTGACACACTTTATGGCTTGTCACATGAGTCACTTTATGTCACATCACTAACACTTTATTTATTGGACTTCACTTTAACACTTGTCCCAAGGAGCAGACCTTAACCCTGAGTATGCGGCTAAGTGGTTCATGAGGCCTGACATCATATGTAGCCTGACTATCCATACGGCCTAACTTTTTATGTTGCCTGACTTCGTATACGGCCAGGATTGTCATACAGTCGGACTTTCCATGCGGCCTAGAGACCCATGCGGCCTTACTTGTTTTGATTGAATATTTTTTTATTCATGTGACCCAATATATAATTGGTAATTGGACTCGAATACTGTATCCATGTTGATACCACTATTGCCTGATAATTGTTCATAATTTAATATGCATCGAGGTGCGACACAACATGTCACGTGTTAAATGATTATATTTGAGTTATACATCAAGAATGTCTCCAAATTTCTAAACACGTGATATTATAAATATATATTATTTTTCCAGCAGAGGCATAATAAGCGAGTCAACTAACAAAGCATGGCTAGGATATTGATTGTCTGAATATTGTATGCACGCTCGGGTGAATCCAGATTTTGACTTCCATGGATTCGTATCTAGCGTGCCCATACTTTGTAGGACATCTTAAAGAAAATTCTCATATGACCACGCCTTAAGATTTTAAACACAACATAGGGCTAATTAGGTAATTAAAAGTGGTAGTAACATTGGAGGGAACGGTATCCCGAGATCATGCCAACGAATCTTTTCACATATATGCATTCTAAGTGCGTTGTGGGCTAGTCATTGTTTCACTATAATATATCATCTGCCTTAGTGGGGTGCAGTATCTGACCTATTATTATGTTGAGACACTGTTTTACTAGTAATATATGAACCGCTAATACCGTATTTTTAGCACAGTGGCCCTACGGGAGACTGGTGCATCATGTTAGTACCTATTTTATTTATTTTGGTCCGGTTAGCTCATGTTCGGCACTAGCGTGATATGAGGATAATTATTATATATTATTTCTGAAATAACCTCAGACTCCACAAAAATAGTAAGACGTACAAATAATTGGCTGATTTAAGAAAAATGACTTGGTTGTGATTGTATTATTCAGTTAGTAGCCTAGGGAAGTTGACTTTCATAGCATGATGGTTCAACCCTTGTCCTCGTTTGGTTATAAGGTTAGGCCTTCGCGCTAGGATATGCTATGTACCTATGTTATGACATTGAATCACTGTATTATTATATATTGTCCTTGGATTTTTATTTTTCTATTTCGTGCTTCCTTTGTGATACTTGCTATTTGGGGTCTATCCCCCCTGGTTTTGCATAGCCAGGTTTTGAGCCGACACCCAAAAATCAAGCGTACCATCCCTAACTCAAGGCACGTACCATAAATATGGTCATAGGGAATAGAAAGTGAGTTTTCTTCTTCCCTGCTCGATATTGAATATTTACTTCTTTTGGCGTTTAGCCACTGGCACCTGTTAGCTGCCTCATATAGACATTAGTTTTCCTTAAATAATTGTATTAAATCAGACTGCAGTTAATCACTGTCATATACTTTTGTTACTCTTCCAGCTTCTTATTTTGCACAACTAGTCTCCAGAATATTTTTAGATAGCGTTTGGGATGCCTTATTACTTTATCAAATATGCTCTATACTTAGTGTTTCTTGTTTGAATGATTGAGACATAGAAGTTCTTGACACTAGGAGCCTTGATTGTAGCATGCACCCCATTGTCTTATACAGCCGTGATCGTCGTATAATATATAGTACATTGTATGGGGTTGTTGGCTATGTCCATCTTCATATTTCGGTACTGGGGCGTGACAGGAGGTTCGGGTTCTGTTGGCCAAAGGATGTAGTCGGCTTAGCAAGAAATTCAGGAGTATATAGCTATAGTACTTAGTTGTGGGTTGCAGTCTTTGTACTGCTATACAGTTAGGATTAGAGGAGAGCAACTGTGGGTTAATAGATTGTCAGTAAAATCCTATATAATAGCATTTTGCATGGTATTCGAAGGTTAGAGTGTTAAAACCTCTGTGCACTAGTGCATGTTGGGGTTTAGTGTTATTAAGTATCAGTACTTGGTATTTGAGTATCAAGAGATACTTAGACAGGTATGGGGTTAGCATAGTGTAAGGGGATACACTGACAGTAAGTCCACTGATGGGCGTCAAGGTTACATTAACTAGGTGTTAATGTGGTGTTGTCTATCAACAGCAACTGGAAGTATATGAGATGTATCAGTAGAGTGATATATGTATTGGAGATGGTGGGACTGTGCAAGAATGTCTGTGCAGTCCAAATGAAGGTGTGTATTATGTTTGTGGGGATGAGAGTGATTAATGTATCTTTAGATATAGGTACATATTGTAGTCGCATTTATTCTAGAATATCTTGCACAGTGAGGCATTATTAGTATATTAGTACTTGTGTATTTGTATCTATAGATATAAATACTTGTATTAGTTGTGGGTGTTTGTATTAGGGTTAACTTGGAGCATGTGTGAAGTAGTACGCCCACTTGGGCATGGGTGTTGGCAAGTGAGTATCATAGGCTAAGAGGGTATCAGTGATGCCAGAGTTAGTTAAGAGGGATGGGGTAAGTTAGTTAAGATAGTTAGTTATATAAATGATGTTTGTTAATAGTTTGTTGTTAGCAATATCATTATAAGCTAGGTATCAGTTATTTATGTCAGTTTATATATATATATATATATATATATATATATATATATAAGTTAGTGGGTGCTAAGTATAGGCTTTGATATGGGATTTTAGTGTTACCTTGAATTAAGCCAAGGTAACCAATAATATATAATGTTAGCTTAGGATAACTAGTATATATATATATATATATATATATATATAGTACTATATATTGATACTAAGTAATATAGCTAGTATAGCATAGATACGTAGTGTATGGATACAATATCCTAGATATGGACTCATACAACATAGAAATAGCATATTTGATGAAGTTTGACTAGTTTGACCTAGAGTTGACCAAGTTTGTCTATTCTGACTTAGAATTGACCTAATGACATAGATTTGGACTAGTTTAACTTTTATTCATTCCAAAATCTTGTATTGATATAATATTCTATATTTAGGTCTCTAAGATACCATCCCGGACATCTTTAATATTGTTTACCAGATTTTAGGCAAGTATATTCTCTAAGAGTTTTCATTTATGATATCCTCTATATTTTTGTATTTAGTATAGATATCCTTGATTTTCTGATACTTGGTTACACGGATTGGTATTCCTGGATCCCGTTATGAGATGTTATTCCTGATAGTTCCTGACGTATTTCTTGTGGAAGCCACATTGTTCTTTTACATGTATGGATACTGATTCATGAGAAGATTAGCTCCCTTCTCATGGAATCTTGTGTCATAGCGTGCCATGGTTGGATCCATTATACCAGTTGGGGGAAGAGAGTATTTAGTGTAGATATATGATCATACCTTGTAATTCTTATTTTATTTGTATAGTGTTAATCATACACTGGACGTATGATTAACCAGGCCTATGGTTCTTGAGCAGTACCAAAGCAGATCACATGTTATCACTAGTACTCACTCACTTAGATAGTTGTATCTCTTTATATTCCATATATGATGTTCATACCTCTTGTAAGTATTTCTCGTATTTTCTTATTTTAGTTTATTCTTGCCATGCTCTATTCATCTGGTATATGCTCTTTATTTACTGTTAAATAGTTTTTATCATTTATTGGAACTGCTGTTAGAGGTATACTTTGCTCCTTTCCTGACTTAATATATTTTTTTCCAGATAACACTGAGGAGAGGTATCCCATTCACTACGGGCCCCAGGACGTAGTTGTCTTAGAGCTAGACACTGTGGCTCAGGAAGGACTCATCCCGGTTGAGACAAATAATATTTTACCAGTAGCTTAGTAGATAGGCTTATATTGTACTAGATTTGTTTCCAGCTGTTGACAGTTAGTACTTTATTTTATTTGAGACTCATTGGAAATTATATTCTTTCTTGTGACTTATATTTTAACTTTTCAGTTCTTTATATCATATTTGTGTGTTGTTCCATCTTATAGCTCTGTGATTGAGTATTTATATTTTATAGGTGACATTATTTACCTTGATGATCATTATTGTTAGATAGTATAGTTTACTAAACAGAGTTCAACCGTCGATGCTACGGCGTAGGCTGGGCGTCATTCACGTACCCGGGTCCCTATACCGGGTGCGGGTCGTAACACATTTTTAGTGGTGGCCCATACAGGTCTTCGAGGTTGTACTTAGTGTGATTCGTAGTGGTACTCTGATTTAAGTGCTATTATGAGCCTGCTCAGGATATATGATATAGGCTATAGGCTTAGAATTCTCAATTGCATCAAGGAAAAACTTTATTATTTATTTTAATTGTTTCTTCCTTTATATTTGATAATTGAGATTTAACTGTCCTTCTTTGAATACATTCAATCTTATGCCATAATGATTCTTTCCTTTCATTTTACCTCATGATGCCGCCTAAGACACGATCACAACATAGTGGAGCAGCTTCTGAGGGATCTGTGACTTTTTGAGAGCCTGTATCAGTCACTTCTCTGGTGATTGGCATATCAGCTGCATTCAGGGGTCCACCTCAAGTACAGAGGATTGTTCCAGTTGTGTCGGAGGGGCTTCCACTTCTACCTCCCATACCGGCAGATATGACTCAGGTGTTCGTATTATTTTACGAGATGATGGAGGCTCAGATGGCCCAGTCAGAGGCTCACCAAAGGCAGACTGACGTGTTACGGTAGGGTATTGAGAGTTCTCATCAGCTTTCCCTTGCTGTAGTAGAGAGAGGAGCTCCAGTCCAGTAACTGGTTATTTCGCAGGTTGTCCAGCTTTAGTCAGGTAATATCTAAGACTTCAAGAAGCTGGAACCTCGGGCCTTCAAGAGAATTGAGGGCATCATCTACGCTGATGATTGGCTCGAGGATATTGAGCATCTCATGAGGGTGTCCCGTCTTGCTGAAGATTTGGAGGTTGAGGCAATGGTACTTCAGTTGTTCGACATCGCCCATACTTGGTTCAGGAATGAGACACTTCTTGTTGATGTGAGATAGTATTGGAAGGTGTTTAAGGACCTCTTCAAGAGAAAGTTATTGTTTCAGGCAGACAGATTATACTTGGAGAGGCAGTTTGAGAGTCTTATTCAGGGGAGCATGTCCATGGAGGAGTATGTCACAAATTTAGGGAGATGGAGCCAATTTATGGAGTACTTGGTGATGGAGCCAGAGGTTCGGGCTATCCATTTTTGTGAGGGTATGAACTAGAAAGTGAAGATCCTTATTTCTTCTTTCCATGAGACATATTTTGAGATACTTATGGAGGCACGCAAGATTGAGTGGTAGTTTAGTTTGAAGTCCAAGAGAGACCGCAATTCTTTTGTAGGGGCTAGTAGCAGCGACGGGCCTGCTAACTATCCTTATCTCCAGTCTAGGCCTTTTTATAACCACAACAGTATCAGGCTCCAGCTAAGGTGCTGGTTTACTAGCACCACAATAGCAACAAAAATACTCATAATACGCTTCCTGCTACTATTGCATGAAGCTCGGCCATATCTGGGAAGTTTGGAGAAGAAGGTTTGGAGTTTATCTATATTGTAGCATAGAGGGGCATCAGATAAGAAATTATCATTCCAACCCTCATAGTACAGCTCAAGGAGAAGCTCTAGCTCAAAGAGCACAAGCGATGCCACCTACAGTACAGCTGAGGGGACTGCCGCTTCTGTCCCAGCAACAGTATTACACCAGCACCAGCATTAGGGAGATGCACCTCAATGACGAGCGTTTGCTATAATGGTCGAGCAGGCCGAGCCTACCGGATATGTCATCGTAGGTTATGTTCTCCTTGATTCTATTCCAGCTTTAGCATTTTTTGATTCAGGTGCATCCCATAGTTTTATATCTATTTTTTCTCTAAAGCATCATTTGGTATATGAGTCTTTGTTTAGGACTTGCAAGATCATGACCGGGAGAGGCATTATTTTGGTTAGTGATGTTTGAAAGGATCGAAAAGTTACTCTTGGAGTTCAAAAGCTGGGTGTGTGTCTACTTGTAATGCCACTTCTGAGCTACGATATTATACTCGGGATAGATTGGTTGAGTAGGCACCATGCTAGTATAGATTATAGAGGAGGTAGAGTTTTGTTCTGTCTGCCAGAAGAGCCAGAGTTTGAGTTTGCTAGAGGAGCTTCTGAGGAAGTAGAAGGCATTATCTGTAGAGCTATGGTGAAAGATAAGGAGTTGTCGTATCCTTTGATAACAGAGTTTGTGTTTCTTAAGAAATTGCCAGGATTATCGCCAGATCGAGATGTTGAGTTCTTTATAGACTTTGTGCCAGGTGTAGAGCCAATTTCAAAGAATATCTATAGAGTGAACAACAGCAAACTGGTCGAGCTGAAAAAGCAAGTAGATAAACTACAGAATAAGGGTTTATTAGATCTAGTTCTTCACGTAGGGAGCCCCGGTATTATTTGACCAAAAAAGGATGGATCGGTGCGCATATGCATCGATTCAGGGCATTGAATAATATTACTATCAAGAATAAATATCAGTTGCCACGGAATGATGACATGTTCGATCAACTGAGTGGCTCCAAGGTATTCTCTAAGATAGACTTGAGATCAGGCTACTACCAGGTAAATGTAAAGCTGGAGGACATTCTGAAGACTACTTTTATGACTCGGTATGGCCAATACGAGTTCAGGGTGATGTCGTTCGGGTTTACTAATTCTTCGGCGGTGTTTATGAATTTGATGAATAAGGTGTTCCACTGGTACCTTCAAAAGTTCATAGTGGTGTTCATCGATGATATTCTCATATACTCAAAGACGCCAGAGGAGCACGAGAAGTATCTACGAATTATGTTGGATGTGCTGAAGAAGGAGAAGCTATATGGGAAGCTGTCCAAGTATGAGTTCTTCCTAGACAAGGTAGAGTTCTTAGGACATATTATGACTGGTGATAAAATTTCAGTGGACTTGAAGAAGATCACAGCAGTGGAGTGTTAGAACACCCTGAGTTCAATGGCAAAGATCAGGAGTTTTTGGGTCTGGCAGGATTCTACAAGAAGTGTGTGCAAGATATTTCGAGGATTGCTGAGCCGATGACCAGACTCACCTGGAAGGACACAGAGTTTGTTTGGACAGAGTAGTGCCAGGCAGCTTTTGAGGAATTGAAGATGAGGTTAATTTTTGCTCTTATTTTGACGTTGCTACTAGGGTTCGGAGGTTTTACTATCTATAGTGATGCATCGGTGAAAGGTCTGGGTTGTATTCTTCAGTATAATGGGAAGATGATTGCTTATGCATCCAGGCAATTACGTCCTTATGAGAAGAACTATCCTACCCATGATTTGGAGTTTGTAGCGGTCATCTTTGCTTTAAAGTTGTGGAAACACTATATGTACGGAGAGCGTGTAGAGATCTTCACAGACCACAAGAGCTTGAAGTACATTTTTACTCAGAAGGAGCTAAACATAAGGCGGCGTCGATGGCTGGAACAGATGAAAGATTTTGATATATCCTTACAGTATCATCTAGGGAAGGCCAATATAGTTGCTGATGCCTTAAGCAGGTATTCAATAGCTATATTTTTGACGTAGGACCGATATTTGTTGGAGGATCTGGAAACTTAAGCATTAAGGTGATAGTTCCTAGAATTATGATACAGATGTGGGGTTTGCAGATATATTTAGAGTTGATGGACAGGATCAAGGTATCCCAGTATGCGGATTTGTCTCTGAGGAGCAACGGAGCTCAGGTGAGAGCAGGATTGGAGGATGATTTCACCATTGCTGAGGATGGTTCTTTGCGGTACGATACTAGAATATGTGTGCCTAGTGGGGAGCTGTGGGAGGAGGTATTGCAGGAAGCGTATTACTCTCAGAATTTCATACATCCAGGAGCCAACAAGATGTATAGGGATATGCAAGAGAGTATGGTGGTATGGCATGAAGAGGAAAGTTGCACAGTTTGTATCCATATGCATAGTGTGTCAGAAGGTAAAAGCCGAGAGGCAGAGGCCAGGTGGTTTACTACAGCCATTACCCATTTCAGAGTGGAAGTGGAAGCATATTACTATGGATTTTGTGTCCGAACTTCCATGATCTCCAGGAAAAAAATACGCAATTTGAGTTATCGTTGACAGGTTGACCAAGTTGGCCCACTTTTTATCTTTTCTGGTAGGTTTGTCTACAAAGAAGCTGGCAGAGATATATGTGAGGCAGATCATCAGGATACATGGGTTCTCGTCAGTATAATCTCAGATTAGGATAGTCATCTCATTTCTTATTTCTGGAGAAGTTTGCAGGCGAGCTTGGGCACCTAACTCATGTTCAGTACTATATATTATCCCTAGACAGATGGACAATTAGAGAGGACCATTCAGACTCTCAAGGATATGTTGTACACCTGTGTAATAAATTTTGGGGGATCTTTGGAGGATAATCTTTATTTGGTAGAGTTTTCTTACAACAACAGTTACCAGGCCAGTATAGCGATGTCACCATTTGTGGCTCTGTACGTTCAGAGATGTCGCACTCCCTTGTCTTGGGAGGATGTTGGAGAGAGAGCCTTGCTAGGGCCAGAGATGGTAGTGGATGTAGCAGTGAAGGTCAAGCTGATTAGAGATAGACTTTGGGTGGCGCTTGATAGACAACGTCATTGGGCCAATAGCCACCGGAGACTTTTGAAGTTTGAGGTATAGTTTTAGATTTATTTTGTGCTGATATTGGTTGTTTGTTATAGATTAAGTTCTTAAGGTTGTATTTTATTCTAGGTTGGAGGTCTGGTGTTTCTAAGGATTTTATCGACATGAGGCACGATTCACTTAGGTGGAGGCAAAAAACTTAGTTCACGATTCATCGGACTCTTTAGTATTCTCGATAGGGTTGGTGCAATTGCCTATAGGCTAGACTTGCCACCTTCATTGGAGGGAGTGCCCAACGTGTTTTACGTATCGTAGTTGAGATGATACATAGCGGATCCTAGTCACGTACTTGATCACTCGGAGATAGATTTGGGCCCTACTCTCAGCTATCTAGAGCAACTAGTTGAGATTCTGGATCGGAGAGAAAAGATTTTGAGGAACCAGATCATTCCCTTGGTACGTGTCGTATGGAGGCATCACTCTCCGGGTGAGTCTACTTGGGAGAGGGAGAATAAAATGCGAGAGCAGTACCCGTATCTGTTTGTGCCTTGAGGTATGTTCTTTCTTGTTCTATTTTTTTTCTTGGGGTAGTTTCGTCTTTGAATTTTGATGACAAAATTATTTTAAGGGGGGTAGACTTGTCACTACCATATTTTCTAAAAAATAATATTTTAGTTATTTTATAATTAATTAACTATTGAGCATATTAAATATTTATTTATTTTATAATTTATTTATTGTTAGAGGTTACATTATATTTTTGGACTTCTGTTAGTGGACCTAACTAGACTAGACTTGATTATTGGACCAATATTTATTTTAGTTAGACTTGAGCCCAATATTTTAGCCCAATTCATTTAATAGTGATTTGATTAGTCAAACCATTTGGAGTATAACCTTCCTCCTTAATTATATTTCTTCATGACAAGACCATAAGGGTAAAATAGACATTGTACATTTCTTGGAGGCTAAGGAGGGGCCGGCCACTATTAAGGGAGAGGAGTTTTTCTTTCCTCTCTTTTCTTTATCCAAAATTTAGATCTAGAATTTCCATTCACTCGAGTAGATGACTTTAGTGTATATTTCAAATATAGTTGTATATATATATGTTATTTTAGGTATTAGAGAGTAGGGTATTTGTAGATGTGTGCACTGATTAGAGCAGTGCTCAGGCTCTAATATTTGGGGGTTAAAGTATTAGTTGGTATGGTATGTTGAGTATGTTGGAGGAGTATAGTTATGTTGGTGTTGCTGTTGTTGGCAGGCTCAACAAGGGCTCGATCGTCATTGCCTTGCCAAGCTCCAACAGCAACATTGATTCCATACAGCAGTGAGTATACATGAGTTCAGACCTGGAACAAAGGAAGGAGATTTCACTCCCCGTTCCCGATATACGTATTTAGAACATATTTTTTTAGCATGGTTGCATGTGCATAGAGACTAGACCCATTCTTTGGTTTAACCTGGTTCATGGTTTATTTGGTGGGTTGGTTCAAATCATGAGAACCTTTAGTTCAACCCCCAACCCTAACATATATAACCCAACATTTCTCTCTCTCTCTTCACTTCTTCATTTCTTCCTCTTTCTTTAGTTTTCTCTCCCAATTTTCATTGGCAAGTACCTACTGCCCAGACACATAACCTGAACTTCTTTCACATAACATCAATACACACAACAATAATAAACTTATATATTATATAAGTATAAGTGTATACTAGCATAAACCTATTTATGTATATAATCTAGTATTTAAGAACATCTATATTAATGTACACTACACACATGCGTACTAGTGTGGCAATAAATCAAACACCTAGTGTTCATCTTTCTTATACCCATGATACACCTCAAACAAAGTACCAAAACCCATAATTCTCAACTATTATCAATTATACATATTAATTGCATCATTATATAACTAATGTAATATGGTGCAATATATATTGAAGAATAATTCCACTACTACGCACATTTCTTCCAAAATAGGCCCCTATTTTATACCGTATCATAAAATACTATGATACAATCTACTCGTGTCTAAATATGGACACGTATCTAATCCCATAGCATCAATCTAAGTTAAATTACATATAATTGGTCTTATTACACACTTAATATATTAATCTCTAGATTTTCCCAAATTGGACATGCAAACCTATGTAGAAATCATAATAAAGATTAATTGAACCTAGTTCTTGCTCCTATGGGTAGCTCTAAGCCAAGAAAAAATTTCTAATAGTTAAATGTATGAAATAGAGTCTAAATTATAGGAAAAATTAGAATTTACCTATTGGGAGAAGGATTTCTAGTGAAATATTTAATAGAACACAATTAGGATACAAGATCCTTGCCAATTCCTCCTCCTTCAAGTGATCCTTATAATAAAAGCTCTAATACTTCTTAGATGTTAAAATTGAGAGAGAATGAGAGTGAGT
This sequence comes from Iris macrosiphon, assembly GCA_036927795.1. Lineage (NCBI taxonomy): Eukaryota > Viridiplantae > Streptophyta > Magnoliopsida > Asparagales > Iridaceae > Iris > Iris macrosiphon. The sequence continues at coordinate 116,785,634 of JAYESA010000019.1, read as the reverse complement.
TTGGGTAAATTTGGTGGAGGGATGAGTCAATTTGGAAAAAAATATAATTGGAGATCCAGAATGAATGAACTAATGAGAGAGAGAGAGAGAGAGAGAGAGAGAGAGAGAGAGAGAGAGTCACTCTAATGGTTGGTCCTCATTTTTTCCCTTCCCAAACAATATACAATGTCTAAGTTACCCCTAATAGTTGGTCATAAGATTTAATTAGGAAGGGCTATATTAGTAAGCTTCTAATTCTTCATGAAACTAATCTAATTTCCTTAATTAATTAAGGGAATAGGTCTAATGGGTCTAATGGGCCTAACCTAATATTAGGCTTAATGTGTTATGACAATCTATTGGGTCCATAATGACAAGTCCAAATAAAATAGGCTAGCCTACTAGCAAATAAATAAATAGCACAACACTTATAATTTATTAGTAGTACATATCTAAATATTTAATCACTAAAGAATAAATATGCTAATGAGAAAAAAACTCTCATTTGGAAATATGGTAGTGACTATATCTCGAGATGTCCCCTCTTGCGCGTGGATGCAACTTGGGTGGGGCATGCGGCCACTGTACACTTTTGCAACCTTTGTTGAGCCTAACATGTGTTCTCTTTATACAGGTGTTTAGGATGATAAACGAAAAAGATTTTGTAAGTGGAAAATGAGGTCTTATACGAAAACCCGTCCTTTCTTTTATGTTTACAAACAAGATTATATAATTTGATCCTACACGAGGATGGCTAAGTAGATTTTATTTAATCTGGGTAAATATTTCTATAGGTGTCTGATCTGCAGCCGATCACTTTAGCCCTTGGACCACACGATGTTGAAGAAGTGTCGTGGAAGACAGAAAGCAGCTTCGCAGGTTGCTAAAAAGGGTGGATGCTCGATGCCAAAGTCGTCGATCCCTTCTCTTTGCCTGAGCTCTGGATTCTCCTCTCTCCCTTGACCGTTTGACCTTCGATCTTTGCGACTGTTGGATCTGATACTGGTTTCTTGGTCAATTCTCCTCTTTTAATTTCTTTGACCTCTTTCCTCTGTTGATAGAGGTCTCTATTTATAGAGTTTTGGTGACAGTGACCACTCAGTCGGTGTAGAAATCGAGTAGTGGAAAGTACAACACCCTTTTACACGACGGTTTAAAATAACCAATGCCTGCGTATAGATGACCTTTTGAGTGAGCATGTGATGCGTGTACAACTAAGGGACAAAATGCGTATATCTGCTACGAAGATCACGGCGTAGAAGCCACGTAGGTAGTTATCCTTTGTATAGAAGAGGTTGGCATAGAAGCCAATAACTGTCACCATGGCATAGAAGCCAAGTAGGCATAGAAGCCAGATGGGCGTAGAAGCCGAGTGGTCATAGAGGCCGAGCAGGCGTAGAAGCCGAGTGGTCGTAGAGGCCGGGTGGGCATAGAAGCCGAGTGGGCATAGAAGCCGAGTGGGCATAGAAGTCGAGCAGGCGTAGAAGCCGAGTGGATGTGGACGTTTTAGCTGGAATTACAGCTCTTGGAGATGTAATCAAATCTCTTGCATTAAATGCAGAGATCTGTCCCCATCCTGCGAATTAAATGCAGAGACTTGTCTTTAAGATTTGCCATCATTCTGCACATTAAATGCAGATCCGCGCCTCAAATCCTGTACAAAGAGTGACTGCTGATGTGGCGGTCTGTTTGCCTTCTGCGGAGCTTAAGAAACTCACGTCTGCCTATGTAAAACTGGGCAGCGTATTCCCTTATATGCGTAAAAGTAGTTTACGCAAAGGGGATGTTACTAAACGACAGTTCGGTAATATTTAATCAAATCTCTTGTATTAAATGCGGAGATCCGCTATCATCCTGCTCATTAAATGAGGAGGCATGGTTTGAAGGTCTTCCACCCTTTTGTGCCTCAAGTGCAGAGACATCCTCAGGCATTTGTCAGCATTCGGCGCTTTAAATGCAGAGACGTGCCTCGAGAAACTGTCACCGCTCTGTGCATTAAATACAGAGACGTGCCTCGAGCCTTGTACGAAGTGCAGCTTTTTACGTGGCAGGCTGTTTATCTTCTGCGGAGCGTAAACAGCTCACATATGCCTATGTAAAACAAGGCGGCGTATTCCTTCATATGTGTAAAAGTGGTTTACGCAAAGGAAATGGCAGTAAATGACAGCCTGGGTTGCAATATCGTGCCATCATTATAGCCGTCACTTAGGTTATCGTACAGTACTCTTTGTCAGGAGTCTAGACATCAGGTTCATTGCATGATCTGACAGGTTCATTTTAAAGAATACGAAGAATTCCTTGTACACTTCAATGCTGCATTGAAAGCGGATGAGTTTTACGCTATATAGGCGATGAAGCACCCTACTTACGCTGAAGCAGCCTGAACATACTACGTTACGCGGATGGTCCTTGAGCCTGTATTTTTACGCTGTGCTCAGCAAAAAAAGCTCTATTGCACGTTTGATGGCTCCGAGGTCCTCTGTTTACGCTGCCCTGCATGAACATGTTGCGTATAGCTATCAGCGTATTTTTTATGCTTCTACAAGACCCCCTTCAAAGCTTTTAAATTCTTCATAATTTGAAACGCTTTAAATGAAGCATGAACCATTCCTCGTAACTCGAAATACTCTGAATGGAGCCTGAAACGGTCAAGCCTGAAGCGTTCTTTCATGGCTGACTTTATGGCAGAGTTATTGGGGATCGGTGATCTCTTTCGCCTATAAAAAGGCTGAGGAGTTTTCCTGTTCTTCCCACACTTCTTTTACCACATAGAGATGATGGCCAGAGTTCGTCGGGTCGACTTGAGGATGAAGGAGATCATGCTCTTTCAGCATGTAAGGAGCCGAAAAAGATGGCATCTTCGAGCAAATATCCTCTGCAACGATGGATCATTGCAGGATATCATAGCCTCCTTTGCTCGGGATAATCAGCATCTTTGTATGGTGATTTTTCGGGAGAGAAGAAGAGTTGTATTTCACCATGCCGCTTGCAAGTGGTGCCTTCTTCCGTTACCTTCGTGGACGAGAGCAGATAGACTAGCTTTGTCCGGGATTGAGTTGAGTGAAATATCTCAACTCAATCTGTCACGACGCTGGATATAGGAAAGCAGAGTTACGCTGCTTTTCTTCTGTTGGCGGCTGGGTCTATGCCTAGTTCTGCATCCTCCCGCCGTTTACCAATATGCCAGTCAGTTTGCGGTTACTGACTGACTGCCGGAGAAGACGGATGAAGAATGCCGCCCATTCGAGAACCTGGCCGAAACAGATTCTGGGCGCGATCTTTAAATGAAAATGAGAAACCCTTTCTAGACGAGATTTCCCTCATATGTAACAACGAAAATAGAGAAAAACCCTTATAGACTGGATTTCCCTCATATGTAATCATGATTTAATAAGATCGTCTTCTTCTTCATATGATCATCTTGCCATACTTTGTTGTGAAGTCTGAATATGTGTAGCTTCGACACGTCTGATTCTTTACGCCGACTCTGTATAGAAAGAGTGCTAGGTCCTGTCCTGTCTTCTACGCATAACTAAGGATGCGCAGAAAGCCGCTGTAGCAGTCGAGTGTTTGAAATATCCTGCTGTTAGGAATGAGGAACCGCGTAGAATTCTGAACTGTTACTTCTAATAAATAAATTTTTTGTTCAGACATCATCTTCAAGAATGATTTCTCAAAAATCCCTTAGAACAGGACGAGAAATGGCTGTCAAACTGAGTCACCATCTTGATTTTGTAGATGAAATATTCAGACTGGAGTCTGGATGAACTTTGAATCGACCCATAAAGAAGAGTAATTTTCAATATTGAACTCTGTATGCTTCGGGTACTTGGGGCATCTTGAGGTCAAGAAGGAGTATCTTCTGTGTGAATTCCTTCAATTGATCGTTTTGAGAATTTGTTCAGATGTACTGTACTGGCCTGCGCATCTTTCAGATGTGCGGAAAGTCATAGAACATGAAATCATGAGTTTGTAGCCTCTGAGCGTAAGCTAAACGCCACCGAGCGTGAAATCATAGACTTGTAGTTCCTGAGCGTGAAGTCGTAGGTTTGTAGCCTATCGAGCATAAAAGCTACCGAGCACAAAGGCATCCGAGCGTAAAACCATAGACTTATAGCCTGTGAATGTAAAACCGTAGATTTGTAGCCGTCGAGCGTAGAAAGCTCCTTGGCGCAGAACTGTAGATTTGTAGCCCGTGAAAAGGAAATCTTTCGAGCGTGCAGTTGTGGATCTGTTGCCTCTGAGCATAAATTAAACGCCACCGAGCGTGAGATCATAGATTTGTAGCTGCTGAGCGTGAAGTCGTAGGTTTGTAGCCTCTCGAGCATAAAAGCTACCGAGCACAAAGGCATCCGGGCGTAAAACCATAGACTTATCGCCTGTGAGCGTAAAACCGTAGATCTGTAGCTGTCGAGCGTAGAAAGCTCCATAGCGTAAGAACCACGAATCTGCTTTGCGCAAAAACTTTTCGAATTTCGATGACTGTCTGCCTTCTCTGAGTAATAGGCTAACGTAGTATCCAATCATAACCGAATATTAATTAGGAGATTTGGTTCGGAATTCGAGGAGTCCATCCGAACTCTATATATACCCCAAGTTTCTTAGAGAAAAAAACTTTTCATCTGTCTTCCGCGAAAGAAAGCCTTCGACTGTTCGAGTTCTTCTTCGTTTCTTCTCCGAGATATCAAAGTTTTCAGTAATGGCCTCGAAACAATCCTCCTCTACTAAGGAAAAGAAGGTTGATTCTTCTTCTCGTTCTTCTGCTCAAGTGAGAGCGTCTTCGGTCGGGCAAGGCAAATTTTCTTCTGAGCGAAGTATCCCGCCGACGAGCAGTGCACCCGGCCTTAAAGGTAGAGCTTTTGGTACGAAAAAGAACGACTGAAAATCCTTCGCACATGTTATACGTGACCGTGCTAGGTCATCTTCTGTGCTGATAGCCTCTTTGAGGAAGATGATGCACAGAGACGTTTCATATTTTATGCCCATATTTCTAATGTGTCAGCGCAAGAACTCCATATTTTCGTAGTCTGGCTTAAAAGCTTTGACTGTCGAAAGTTGGCATATCAAATTTGAGTGTTACGCTTTTGGATGAAGATTCTGGCGTAATACCTCAACTTTATCAGTCTGGCGTAAAGCACAGACTGTATACTGCCAGCCTTGAACTTTACGCTTTAGGAAATGGATTCCAGTGTAATGGTCAAGTTTTTACGGTCTTGGCGTAGAGCATAGACTGTTGACTTTTGGCGTATGCTGCAAGATATGTACTGTCTAGCTATAGGAACTAATGTGTTTTTCTTGCACTCTTACAGTTAACTTGCATGTGTCTTCGTTACCCGATGTGATGGGTTCTGCCACCGTGATGCTGCACTCCAACTATCTGGAGGATCTGTCACACGTGACATTTCCTATCCCCGGGCCCCAGTATCCCGAAGGAAGGGAAATTTTGATATCGGCTCAGGGCGAGCGAACGCTGCTGAACTTGATCAACGGGGAGCCCCTGACGTACATAGACGGGGACCAGTACCTAAAGCCGGCTTTCCTCTTTGGGGACATGATTGACAAGCAGTCCCAAACGAAGCCCAAGAGAGAACTCTGGGTTTTCCCTGCCGGGAGCTTGGTGTTATATCTGTCCAAGATGCCGAGAGACTATCCCATCTTGGCTTTCTTCCATGTTATACATCCCAGGAGGATGTCGTGTACGCTGAATCCCGATCTTCACAGCAGGTCGGGGAAGATCTTTTATCTGAAAGGAGCGGACCAGGGGTCGTTTGTCAACCGCCCTTCCGGCAATGTGACGATGTTCAGGGGATTGTACCCGGGCAGTGTTCCGAGTGAAGACAGCTTAGTGATCCATCCAGTCCAATTATTGACCTTCTGCAATGATTTTATGGGACACGGGGGAGTATACCCTAAGGTGAACCCTCGGCGCGGTGGGTGGATCACCCCCACGAACCTTCGATAGGCTCGCTTAGTTGATTGGGCCCTGAAGCATTTTTAGATCGAGTTGGAGAGCATTGGTCTGTTTGCAGCTGTGAGTGCTACCAGTGTAGGGTTAACTCCTAACCCTAACCTGTTTCTGGCACTGATAGAGCGATATATTTCGCTTACCGGGACTTTCGCCACTCCACTGGGAGAGTTAGGATTGGCCCTTCATGAGATGGCAGAGATCTCGAGACTGCTGATGGGGGATACTCCATATGAAGAGTATGTTCCCATGAACCGGGAGCTGGGGGATTCAGACCCTCGGGTAGTGGAGGTGTACCAGGAGCTGATGTGCCACTACCTCGCTTGCACCACTTTTTATAGTGAGCCCACAGATTTGGCTCACATCAATAGATGGACGTCCTACCTCTTCTTTCATCGGTCCAGGACTACTAAGCCGGAGAAGGTATTGGAGGGCAAGGATCAGCCTGTGAATCCTCTGAGCATGCTTAATGCTCAGGTAGTCGACGATCTCATGGTAGACGCTGGGGCTCCGGACATGATCCTCGACGAAGGGGTAGGACAGTATCATGTAGGCACTAAGGCCTATAGTTATTTGAGGCACTGCCGCAGGCCTCTGTCCAGGGTAGCTCAACTGGCTGGCTTTCTCTCCATATGGCTGCGTCAAGTGGTCGTACCTGGCGTCGCATCGGCGGACCGCATTCACCGCAACATGCTATGGCCTGCAGTGCGTCTGGTGTTCGGGGCAAGACTGGGCTTGCTTCCTGCCATGGTGTATCGCATTCAAGCTGGCCTGAGGGCCATGACTGACGGGCTGCTCGCCGACTTTGAACACCCTTTCCTTCACTTTTTGATTAAAAGCTCTGGAAATGCGTGCTTGGTAGAGCACGATGCGCTGTTGAGCTTGGAGGCATTTCTCGTCTAATCCTTCTAGCTCTTGAAGCCTTAACAGGTTATTCTTTTTTTGAGTCAACTCATTAGCCACGGCTATCCTGAGTGACAGAATTTGGATCTCGATGGGGAGAACTGCTTCGCTCCCGTAGACTAATGAGAATGATGTGCAACCTGTTGATGCCCGTACCATTGTGCGGTATGCCCAGAGACATTCTTCCAGCTTTTCATTCCAATCCCTTTTGTTCGAAGAGACAAATTTCTTCAAGAGCTTGATAATGGTTTTGTTGAAAGCTTCCGCCAAACCATTAGCAGCAGGATTATATGCCGTAGAGGCGACATTCTGTATCCGATTTTTATCGCAAAATCGATAAAATGCTTGGCTGATGAATTGAGGCCCATTGTCATGGATTATCCTTCGGGGTATCCCGAAGCGATAAATGACGTGATGCTTGATGAAGCTGATCACATTAGATGCCTTCACTTCAGCAAGAGGGATCGCCTCTTCCCATTTGGAGAAGTAATCCGTGATGGCCAGTATGAACTGGTGACCTCTGGAAGAAGACGGGTGAATAGGACCAATGATATCCATACCCCATGCTTCGAAAGGCCAGGACACAACCGTAGGATGTAGATGTTCGGGAGGTTGATAGATAAAGTCTGCATGGACCTGACAGGCTCTGCATTGTCTTGTATACTTTATTGCATCTGTGATCATAGTAGGCCAATAATAGCCCATTCTCCTGATGCGATCTTGTAGCTTATGGCCGGGTTGATGCGCTCCGCATACGCCATCGTGGGCTTCACGGATAATCTGCTGTGCTTCATCACCAGAGAGACATCGTAATAATAGTCCGTCGTAAGACCGGCGATATAGACATTGTGACGATGCGTCGAAATAGAAGCATAATGATCGTCTTTTGACGGATACTGCTTTCTTAGGATCCTCTGACAAGATTATGTATACTACAAAATCTATAAAAGGAGCTCTCCAGTCTCTCCTGGGAGGATCTGTGTTCACAGCGTGGCTGCATTCTATGTGAAAGTTGTTTTTCACACAGAATAAATCTCTGTTAAGAAGGATTATCGAATTCTGCCTTCTTATAGGGGTAGCTAAATCTGCAGCTAGACTGGCTAGGGCATCAGCTTCCAGATTCTAAGATCGAGGTACATGCTCTAGGAAGAATCCTTTGAATGTCATGGCTATCTCGACCGTTGCTTGGTGATAGGGGATGAGGTCTGGATTTTGGACTTTATATATTCCTCTGACTTGATTGATGATCAGCAGAGAATCACCGAAAGCTTCCAGAGATTCGACGCCCAATTCTTTAGTGACTTGGAGGCCGATTAGTAGAGCGTTGTACTCTGCCATATTGTTGGAACATGGCTCGCTAAGAGAATATGCTCGATAGATGACGAGCTTATCAGGAGTGACCAGGACAATTCCTACTCCCGAAACCACGTTTCCCCTGGGACCAGTTCTGGAGGCACCATCAAAGAACAGTTGCCATGCATCACTTTCCATTACGGAATTACATTCTACAACTTCGTCAGGGATGTCCTTGTACAGTTTAGAGGCCTCCGAGATCGGATGAGCAGCTAGAAAGTCAGCCAATGCTTGGCCTTTGACGGACTTCTGGGGGACGTATACCATGTCATACGGTGTCAATAACATCACCCATGTCGTGAGTCAGGAATTAAGAACACTTGGCTTGTTCATCAGTACCCGAAGAGGATTGATCCTAGAGATGATGTGAATGGTTTGGCCTGTGACATAGTGCCGCAATTTCTGAATGGCGAACATCAGAGCCAAGATTCTTTCTCCACTGGATTGTACCGGTGTTCGGCTCCGACCATCATCCTGCTGAGGTAGTAGATAGCCTGCTCGTGACCCATCTCGTTCTTTTGTGCGAGAAGAGCTCCTAGAGAATGATCCATCGCTCGGACATATAGCACGAATGGTCTTCCCATGACAGGAGGTACCAGAACTGGCAGACTGGTGAGGTAGCGCTTGATATCACCGAACGCTTGCTGACAGGTTTCGTCCCATGCGAAAGATACACCTTTCTTCATGAGACGAAAAAATGGCTGACATCTCCCAGAGAGGTTGGATATGAATCTCCGGATATAAGCCAGACGACCTTGAAATCCCCTGAGTTCCCTCAGATTGTGGGGCGGTCGCATTTCTAAGATGGCCTTGACTTTATCAGGGTCCACTTGAATGCCTTTGGCGGTAATGACAAATTCCAGAAACTTGCCACTAGATACCCCCAGAAAGGACTTTGTAGGATTTATTTTGAGTTGATGTTGGCGCATCAATTCAAATACTGTGTTCAAGTCTTGGATGTGATCATCCTTGAGGCGGCTTTTGACAGCTACATCGTCCACGTAATACTCCACTGTCTTGCATAAATGCTCATGGAATATGTTACTCATAGCCCGTTGGTACGTAGCCTCAGCATTCTTCAATCCGAAGGACATGACCGTATAGCAATATACCCCCAATGGTATTTGGAAGGCAGTATGCTTCTCGTCTTCAGGATGCATCTTGATTTGATTGTATCCTGAAAATTCGTCCATGAAAGACATACGTTCAAAACCGCATGTATTGTCAATCATGACGTCTGTGATGGGAAGAAAAAATTCATCATTGGGGCAGGCTGTGTTCAGATCTCGGTAATCGATGCAGACTCGTACTTTCCTATTTTTTCTTTATGACCGGGACAACATTGGCGACCCAGTCGGAATACTGTTCTTCACGGATGAAGCTGCAAGCTATCAACTTCTTGATTTTAGCTTCAATGGAGTCTATCATATCCGGGCGGCACCGGCGTTGGTGCTGCTTCACAGGCTTTAAATCGGACAATATATTGAGCTTGTGAGTAGCAACCTTCGGATTAAGGCCTGGCATGTCCTCATAATTCCACGCAAAGACGTCAATATATTCTTTTATCAGCTTCTTCCTTTTCTGCTTCGGAAAGGTTGTTACTGATAAATATCGGCTTTGGCAAAAGTTCATCCCCAACGTCAATTTGGATAACTTTGTCTTCAGTGGGAGGTTCTCTCTGCTCAAAGTAGAACTCCCATTGTGTATCTATTTGCTGAGCCCAAGCGTCATTCTCAAACAGTTTAGATTTTTGTTCGTCTGATTCGAAGGAATCCGTCACTACCATATTTACTGATAATGTTTTCTCGAGAGTGTGAGATGAGTCGGAGGGCGCTGAGCTATTTTGAGAGGAGGAAAAGATATCCTTATTTGACTCAGGAGTTGCGAGGGAGGTGGTATACCCTAACCCGAAACGAGTTCGTTGATAGTAGGGATCACCGTGCAGCGGCATTCGTCTGCCTTTCCCGTAGTTGAGACCCGGTTCCAGCTTCAAGTTATAACCTATATTTTGCATGATCTTCAGAGCTTGCGGGCTATATCTGTAAACCTGTATTTTACCAGCATCATCGTCGGGAGAATCCTCTTGCACAGTCGGTTCATTGCGCATGCGACCGAAGACTATTGAATACTGGTCGTCGCGAGTTAGAGGAATAATAAAGATGGAATCTTCACGTGGTCCACCTGTCATGACGATATTAGATATTGATGCATCTTCCCACAAGATCTCCCCGCGTTTGACCGTTAGGGGAACTGAAGCCTGTTCATGACTCTGGTCTTCGTGTTTCTGGATCAGGTATTTACGTAGGTCAGGAGGAGTTACAGAAGAAGAAGACTTGTTTCTTCTGTTCACATCAGTGGGCATGCGGATATTGGGAACCATAACCTTTCCCCTGCCACCTGTATACAGCTGTTCAGCCATCTGAGTGGCGAATAATCCCCGAGGAGGGTGTCTTTCCGCAAATTGAGCCTTCTTTATGTTGAGTGGCTTCTCATGGCATAATTTGGAGTTCTGCTCTGGTTAGCATAAAGCTGAGGATGTCCTCAGTCGTCCATCTGCTTCTCGCGTAATCCGAAGGGCAGGCAGATCGTTTCCTTGCTGGCGTAAGGCCGAGAAGTTGAGTAGTCTGCCGCATGCTTTTCCTTGCATAGATTGCAGGGATCATTTGCTTCTCTGCGGAAGGCAGATATATTTTTGCGTGTGGAGCACATTTGTGATTCCTTATTTGGTGCTGAGGCCTCATCAGAAATTTTGTCTATTCCTTCAGGGACGGAAGACTGAATTTTACGCGCAGAGCACGGAGTAGGCTTCTGGACTAGCGCTGAGGCATTGTCCAAAGTTTCGTCTGTTCCGCCAGGGACGGAAGACTAATTTTTATGCGCAGAGCGCGGAGTATACTTCTGGGTTAGCGCTGAGGCATTGCCAGAAGTTTTGTCAGCCCTGCCAGAGACAGACGACTGAATTTTACGTGCAAGGCGCGGATTATACTTCTGGGTTAGCCCTGAGGCATTGCCAGAAGTTTTGTCGGCCATGCCAAAGACAGGCAACTGAATTTTACGTACAAGGCACGGAGGGAGCAAAGCTACAACCTCATTGGTCGGAGAGATCGGAGAGTCCATAGGAATGGTAGAGGATGTCTTGGGCATCCAGACCTTACGCAGCTTCCTGTTACTTTGGACGGAGAGGGAGTGAGAGCTACCCCCTGCTCGAAGCATGTCTTCGTAGGCAGACTGGTCGAACTGGACGACCAGTGTCTTCTTCACGGATCCCATGGATACCGCATCAAATTGAGCAATATCTTCCTCATCAGAAGAGAAAGATGTCCCCAGCAGAGTCGCCATCTTGTTTAGGATGATAAACGAAAAATATTTGGTTAGTGGAAAACGAGGTCTTATACAAAAACTAGTCCTTTTTTTTATGTTTACAAACAAGATTGTACAATTTGATCCTACACGAGGATGGCTAAGTACAATTTATTTAATTTAGGTAAATATTGCTATAGGTGTCTGATCTGTAGTCGATCACTTTAGCCCTTGGACCACACGATGTTGAAGAAGTATCGTAGAAGACAGAAAGCAACTTCGCAGGTTGCTAAAGAGGGTGGATGCTCGATGCCAAAGTCGTCGATCCTTTCTCTTTGCCTGAGCTCTGGATTCTCCTCTCTTCCTTGACCGTTTGACCTTCGATCTTTGCGACCGTTGGATCTGAAACTGGATTTCTTGGTCAATTCTCCTCTTTTAATTTCTTTGACCTCTTTCCTCTGTTGATAGAGGTCTCTATTTATAGAGTTTTGGTGACAGTGACCACTCAGTTGGTGTAGAAACCGAGTAGTAGAAAGTATAGCACCCTTTTACACGACGGTTTAAAATAACCAATGCCTGCGTATAGATGACCTTTTGAGTGAGCATGTGACGCGTGTCCAACTAAGGGACAAAATGCGTATATCTGCTGCGAAGATCATGACGTAGAAGCCACGTAGGTAGTTATCCCTTGTGTAGAAGAGGTTGGCGTAGAAGCCAATAACTGTCACCATGGCATAGAAGCCAAGTAGGCATAGAAGCCAGGTGGGCGTAGAAGCCGAGTGGTCATAGAGGCCGAGCAGGCGTAAAAGCCGAGTGGTCGTAGAGGCCTGGTGGGCATAGAAGCCGAGTGGGCATAGAAGCCGAGCAGACGTAGAAGCCGAGTGGATATGGACGTTTTAGCCGGAATTATGGCTCTTGGAGATGTAATAAAATCTCTTGCATTAAATGCAGAGATCTGCCCTCATCCTGCGCATTAAATGCAGAGGCTTGTCTTTAAGATTTGCCATCATTCTGCACATTAAATGCAGATACGTGCCTCGAATCCTGTACAAAGAGTGATTGTTGATATGGCAGTATGTTTGCCTTCTGCGGAGCGTAAGAAGCTCACGTCTGCCTGTGTAAAACTGGGCAGCGTATTCCTTTATATGCGTAAGAGTAGTTTACGCAAAGGGGATGTTACTAAACGACGGTTCGGTGACATTTAATCAAATCTCTTGCATTAAATGCGGAGATCCGCCATCATCCTGCTCATTAAATGAGGAGGCGTAGTTTGAAGGTCTGCCACCCTTCTGTGCCTCAAGTGCAGAGACATGCCTCGGGCATCTGTCAGTATTCGGCACTTTAAATGCAGAGACGTGCCTCGAGAAACTGTCACCGCTCTGTACATTAAATGCAGAGACGTGCCTCGAGCCCTGTACGAAGTACAGCTTTTGACGTGGCAGGCTGTTTGTCTTCCGCGGAGCATAAACAGCTCACATCTGCCTGTATAAAATAAGGCGGCGTATTCCTTCGTATGTGTAAAAGTGGTTCACGCAAAGGAAATGGCAGTAAATGACAGCCTGGGTTACAGTATCGCACCATCATTATAGCTGTCGCTTGGGTTGTCGTGCAGTACTCTTTGTCAGGAGTCCAGACGTCAGGTTCATTGAATGATCTGACAGGTTCATTTCGAAGAATACGAAGCGTTCCTCGTACACTTCAATGCTGCATTGAAAGCGGATGAGTTTTACGTCATATAGGCGATGAAGCACCCTGCTTACGCTGAAGCAGCCTGGACATACTGCGTTACGCAGATGGTCCTTGAGCCTGTATTTTTATGCTGTGCTCAGCGAAAAAAGCTCTGTTACACGTTTGATGGCTCCGAGGTCCTCTATTTACGCTGTCCTGTATGAACATGCTGCGTATAGCTATCAGCGTATTTTTCATGCTTCTATAATAGGTTTTACCACCTTTCGTGGTGCCCAAGATGGAGCATGGAAGGATATCATAAAACTCGTCATTCAAAGAGAATATACCCCTTATGCGGTGGTTCCTTATCAAGAACTGATCAAGGAGACGAGGACGTTTTGCCAAGAACTGATCCATGAGACGAGGATGAACATCTTGCATCATGCACAAAGCTGTCTATGTTCATGCAGCGTACTAGCTGAGTTTCTTCCCTTTATGCGGCTTGTTACTGGCCGGGGGCCTATGGCCTCGATGACAAGATATGGATTAATAGTCATTCCTGTCTTCGGTCTTCCCACATGGTTGTAGAGCACCTGCTGCTGCTCCTCTCTTGACATCTATTAGTATGGAGTATTTTTCATATACTGAAGTTTGCATTATGGAGGAATGCTCCAAAATATATTGAGCTCTGTTGCTGGGCCTACTTATATCAGTAGCAATAACAGCACAGAAGGGCACCTAGATGGAGAAAGTTCTGATTGTAAAATTTTCTATCACATGTACTCATGATCTTGAATATCAATGAAATCATTAAAATATAACAAATTTCCACCATATGTATTCATAATCTTGAATAGTAATAAAAATTTATCTTTTTCTGGAACTCTTCTTTTGTACTTGTCTTATTGCATGTTATGGACCTTGGATATTGTTCTAGAGGTAATATGGACGTAGTACAATACTGTAGTATTTTAGGGACATCCCAATAGGCGATCTTTGGTGGACCTATTACTTATTGTGCACTAGAGTGCAAATAATAAGTTTAAAATGAAACACTGTCAGAGGTAATATGGATGTGGCAGGTTTTGTCGAATTAACACCGTTGGAGTACTTAGAATTAAGTACGGATGATAAGTTTAGACGATGACTGATATCAGAGATAATATGGACGTAATAACTGATAGTCAAGTAGAAAGGTTTTTTCAGAGGTACGAAAGACATGGCAATCTCCACTAGGGAGGATGTGAAAACTATAGCTCAGAGGTAACATAGACGTGAGCTAATCTATAGTCATACCGAGAGGTTAGTCACGATCCCTATATTCTTGGTGAAAGAAAAATAAAATAAGCCAGAGGCAATATGTACGTGGCTATTTTTTTTAGATGGATAACATGGGCAGCTCATAGTTCAGAGGTAATATGAACGTGAACAGTTTGCTTTCAGTGAGGATATCCCATTAAGGGATCTTTGGTGGACTTATTACTTCTTGTGCACGAGAGTGCAAGTAATAAGTTTGAGACAAAATCCTATCAGAGGTAATATGGACATGGTAGCTTTTATAGACCCATTACTTCTTACTCACCTAAATGCAAGTAATAAGTTCGAGACAAGCCCTGCAAGAGGTAGTATGGAGGTGGCAGATTTTGTGCACTTAACACCTACTGAGAGTTAAGTATGGGTACTAAGTTGAGGTGACAACTTATATCAGAGGTAATATGGACGTGATAATCTATATCCAAGCCTGAGAGGTTTGCTCAGAGGTAATATGGATATGGCAAACTCGGTCATAGAAAAATGTTGGGATAGTAGTTCAGAGATAATATGGACGTAAACCAATATCCAAAAACTCACAGAGGAGTAGTTTGCTGAGTGTGGTCTATCTGGGAATGTAAATATACCTGAGAGTTGCCTGTTAGGGATATTGTTAGGACAATAGCTCAGATGTAATGTGGATATGGCTAGCATTTAAGAAGACTGGTTTTTGAGTGGTCCCTGCGGGAGTATACAAGTGGACCTGGGGACTACTCTGTTGGGGATCTTTTGAGGATCCATTATCTGTTACGTATCCAGGTCTCCTGGATACCGATAATGGCTTGTTGAGGAAGGGTATTAATGTGCAATGACACTTACTGGTGATAAACAATAAAGAGTGGGAGAACCGTACATCTTGTTATCCTGCTGGGATAGAGAGAAGTACAAGCCTATTCTTAGATATAGTACTTTTTTAGAAAATTGTCATTGATGGGCATCTTTAGAATGTCGCCATTATCCTTTGCCAGTCGGTAGGCGCCGTAGGAGAATATAGATTCTACGATGAATGAGACTTCTAATTTCGGTTGGAACTTGTTGAGCGTTTTATGGATCATGACCATTGGCCTTCTTTCTGTCAAGACAATGTCACCCACTTGGTAAGTCCTCTTCTTGACCCGTTTGTTGAAGTCTTCTGAGAGGCGTGCTTGGTACAACTTAATGCATTGTTAAGCTAAGAGTCACTTCTAGTCGAGTGCTTCTAACTCTTGTTGCCATCGACGATTATTATTGTCGATAGTTAGCCGGTTGGAGAGAGCCACTCGGAGTGAGAAAATTTTGACCTCGAGAGGGATGATCGCTTTGATCCCGTAGACCAGGAAGAATGACGTATTGCCAGTAGTTGTCCGGACCATTGTGCGATACGCCCAAAGACATTCACCCGGCTTCTCATTATTGTTGCGCTTGTTGGATGATGCAAACTTCTTAAGTAGCTTTATGATGGTCTTGTTGAAAGCTTCTGCCATACCATTTATTGCTGGGTTGTAGGCAGTTGAGGTCATATTCTGGATTCAGTTTTTGTCATAAAATTGATAAAAACCATAACTTGCAAATTGTGGACCATTGTCATGGATGGTCTTTCGTGGCAAGCCGAAGCGGTATATGACGTGATTATTGACAAAGCTGATCACGTTTGACATTTTGACTTCAATGAGTAGTACGGCTTCTGCCCACTTGGAGAAGTAGTCGGCAATAGCGAAGATGAATCAATGTTCTTTAGATGAAGATGGAATGATTGGTCTATGATATCCATGTCCCAGGATTCGAAAGGCTAAGACACAACGGTCGGGTAAAGAAACTCCGAAGGTAGGTGGATGAAGTCAGGATGGATTTGTCACACTTGGAATTTTCTAGCATAGTTGACAATATTCGCGACCAATGTCGGCAAATAGTAACCCATTCTCCGGAGATGGTCCTCTAGCTTGGGTTCGGGTTGATGGACACTCCAAACCCCATCGTGGGCCTCGTAGAGAGCCTGTTTTGCTTCTGCATTCTATAGGCATCATAGTAGAAGGCCTTCTTAGGAATGGTGTTACAACATTTTGGTAGACAAATCATAATAAAACCGGCGGAAACATCTTCTGATGGAAGTGGCTTCCTTTGGGTTCTGGGAAAAATTTCATAGACTGCGTAGTTGATGAATGGTAGTCACCAGTCTTGTGAGTCAATGCTCGTCTCTACTGAGTAGCTTAGGCACACACAGAGGTTGTTCTTTAGGATGACCAGCTCTTGATCGACGAAGGTAATCAGTTCATGAGTATTGACTTGCACAGCTAAAGAAGCTGTGTGTAATACCCCTATTCCTAAAAATCGTATATACCCTTTTTAATTATTAATTATTAATTTAATGGTAGTAATTAGTGGCTAATTAGGAGAAATAAATTTTTATTTTAGGTGTTGGTGAACTTAGGAGATTTATGGGACCATTAGAAATTTTCTGAATTTATTTCATGTAGGAGACCCCTTGAGCAGTTGCTAGCTTAATGGTATGTATTAGTGTAATTCTAGAATTTCTCTATGAGTATATATATATATATATATATATATATATATATATATATTTAAAGGGAATTATAAAAGAAAAGAAAAAGAAAAAGAAACTATTAAAAACCTATTAATAATTATTAACTACCCCAACCCAAACCATTACTAACTAATCAACCTACCCACCCGATGGACTTAACTATATCCAGCAACCCCTTAGCAAATCCAGCAGCCCCATAGCCAAATAATCAGCCACCCGCCCCTATTGCATTAGCAACCAAATACCCACAGACCTCCCACGAACGTGAAACCCGACCGCCCCCTTCTCTCTCTTATATTCATATATATATTCTTATTTCAACCCAAACCCTAGCCCTAGAACAATCCAAACCCTTCCTCTTCCCATCTAGACTTAAGGAGCGTTGTCACTGCAGCCGGAGAACCCCGCCAGGCCGTCCAAACCGACCGCGACGACCGTGACCCCACGCACCCCGCGCACTGCAAATTTCTGCAGCGAGGTACCTGTGTTCCAGAGTTATTTTTCGTCGCCTCGCTCAACCAAACGCTACCCCGTCTTCATCGGTATGCTCATCCGTTAACCCTCTTCCATATCTGTGTGGTAGTAGACCTCATACAACGCGTAACCATAGGCAAAAATAGTGCCAAAGTTGGCAGAAATTGACCAATTTCTGGGATCGCAGAAAACTGCGATGATCACCCATGTTCCCGGATTCGTATCTTCCACCACAGAGACCTGAATTTGATGATTTTTTTGGTATGCATAGACCACTTGACCTTGTTTAATTTCTATAATAACCATAGATTATTAACTACTGTGGGTAGAAATAAATTCGTTGGAAAACTTCGTGAACACACTTTTTTTAGATTTTTAAAAGTTATGAAACGGAGCACGCCCCACCAAACGGGACCGCCCTACCGTGTACCAAGTATACCAAACGGTGCATGCAGCGTACCTGAACATGTGAGTGTTCGTGGGAACTGATTCGGACGCGTGTGCGCGCCGAAATTAGCCCGTATCCGCGGACAAATCCTATATCGTAACTTTTGTGAAAGTCGCACACTTTTTGTGCACGCTCGTCGGATTGCGACAAAACTTATGCCATTGGACTCGTGGTAACGCGCTTGTCTTGTGACCCAATTTTTACGTAATTCTGAGACACTTAACCAAGTCACCAATTGGCGGGCCCCACGGTTGCCTTTTTGGGTAAAATTGTGTTCGGCTCATCGGAATTCACATTTGGATATACCGTTGGGTTTGTATTGACATCTAGAGTTTGTTTGACCTATAATTTGTCCTATTTAGAGACTGTTACCCTTAGCATATTTTTTGGTACAAAGTGGACCACACGTGGACCCCACTTTTACCCAAAATTACCGTTTTGCCCCTGTATCCAAATTGGACGAAAGGAAAGTACTTTTTAGCTATTTTGCTCATTCCAAAAATATTGGTAATATCTATTTCAGCATCCGGAGATGTTTGTTCGGAGCCATTAGTTTCTGATTTCGTGTCCTTGATATTTGGGCGCGTATACTTTACAGATTTCTTGCCATGCAAGTATACCTTGCCATTGTACTATATTAACATTCCATATGATGCATACATGTTTATTTCTGTTTATTTAGTTTATTTATTTTAACTGCTATATAAAATTGTGCGTCCAAGAAAACTTGGGTGCAGCGACGGTATCGTCGCAATATATTTTTATCTATGTAATTGTATTGGACCTACTTTATGAGACTACCCCATTTTTATGAGACAACATTAGATTTTATTTGACTGTGATATATTTTTACACAAGTTGTGAGTCTCATATAGATTACGGACTTACGTATTGTCTGATCATCGGTACGTGTGGGACGTGCACTAAGGATAACTGTCATAAAAACTTTGTATGCTAGCAGACCTGCCAGTTATTAGAGGTATTATCATGTTATGGATGTGACATGCTTAGAGCATGGGGTGGAAAGAATAACAAGTACCACATTTGAGCTCATTTGTACTTTTTCTATTGTGCGCCCGGATTCTCCGCTGGAGATACGGGTGGTGATGACCACTATATATTATATATTATCAGGCGGGCCACCGGCGTTCAAAAGATGACGTGCCTTTTAGGCCCCTGGATCTCCAATAGAGAACCATGCCAAATCCCAGTTTTCAGCCAGATAGCTCACTTGTTGGGAAAGTCGTTCTTAACTACATTCACTTAGACGGTTGGGCGACCCTATTGGATGTTTATATTTCAGTACTTTATTGGCATGTTTATATGTATCTTGTTACGTCCCTCTGAGAACCTGGTACATTTCTAGATATAGATGAGCAGGAGTATCCGAAGGAGTATGGACCTGGACCTGACGCTACCTATCAGACTGCGGAGGTCTTACCTTCGGATTATATGTGATTCATTACAACTGTTTAGAGATTCTAGTTGCTATTCTTTTCGAGACATTTATTCATATATTAGAGTTTATTCTCTTCTCTCTTCAGTAGTTTATTATAGTCGATTTGCAGTAGATTTGTTTCCATTCGGCTATCATACTTTGAGACTGCTTATTTGATATTCAGTTATTGATTTCTATTTATCTATTATTTGTGCTGTGGATGAGATATAGATTGTGTGTGACTTATTGTGACAGTATATTACCACTGTGGATTGGATATTCATGTACAGCGTTCGTGTGGATATGATTTCCATATATTGGAGTTCGTATACATGTGGCTGGCGTGTTACGTATTTCTAGTCCTACGTATTTTGGGACTGGGGCATGACACTGTGAGACCGGTCAGGGCATCATCCTTGATACTTTACAGTCGAGGGACATGCTCTATGAAGAAACCGTCGAAGGTAGAGACAATTCCAAATGTAACTAGGTGGTAGGGAATCAAGTCTTTATTCCAGACTTTGTACTCGCCTCGAACTTGATTGACAATCAGCTTGGAATCGCCATAGGCTTCCAGGTAGACAACTTTTACTTGTTTTGCGAGTTAGAGCCCGATGACGCGGGCGTTGTACTTTGCCACATTATTGGAGCATTGCTCTATACGGGAGTAAGTGCGGTTGATGACTAGATCATGTGGGGAGATCAGTATTATCCTAACGCCAGCGATAATATTGCCTTTGGGCCCTGTTCTTGAAGCACCGTAGAAAAATATTCGCCAAACAGCTTCTGTACTTGTGGTCATATTTTAGTCAGCTACCTCATTTAGGATATTTTTATAGAGCTTCGAGGTTTTTGGTACAGGATGGGCTGCCAGGAAATATGCCAATACTTGGACTTTGACTGCCTTTTGGGGGACGAATACCATGTCAAAAAGTGACAACAATATAGACCATATAGCTAGGCGAGATTTGGGTGCTCCGGGTTTAGTCATAAAGACCCTGAGAGGATTAACTCGCGAGATCACATAGATTATTTTTTCTGGCACATAATGCCGGATCTTTTTAAGGGTGAAGACAAGAGAGAGGCACTCCTTCTCGATGGGGTTGTTCTTGTGTTCTGTGTCGGCCATCATCCTGCTGAGGTAATAGATGGCATATTTGTAACCTGTATTGCTTGTCTGATCTATTAGAGCCCTGAGGGAGTGATCTATTACCTGTATATATAGAAAGAAGGGTCTTCTCACCACGAGGGCAACCAATACTAGGGGTTCATGAGATTCTTCTTGATGGCGTCGAAGGTGCGTTGGAATTCTTCGTTCCAAAAAAAGGAGAACCACTTTTTCATAAGCTGGGTGATAGACAGACAAGGTCCAGAGAGGTTTGATATGAATCTTCTGATGTATATTAGTCTTCCTTGAAGGCCACAAAGTTATCTGAGGTTCTTCGGTAGACACATTTCAAGGATTTCTTTAGTCTTGTCGGGGTCCACATGGATACCCTTCGAATTTATGACAAAACAAATAAACTTGCCTCTGGAGACTCCTAGATAGGATTTGGTCAGATTCATCTTGAGCTGGTGCCACGCATTAGGTTGAACACAGTCTTCTAGTCTTTGAGGTGACCATCTTTAAAGCGACTCTTGACAGCAATGTCATCAATGTAACACTCTACTATCTTACATATATGTTAATGGAAGATGGTGTTCATAGCTCGCTAGTATATAGTACATGCATTCTTCAGACCAATGGCATGACTGTATAGCAGTATACTCCTATCAGCGTTCATAACGATGTATGCTTCTCATCGTCAGAAAATATCTTAATTTAATTTTAGCCTGAGAATTCGTCCATAAAGGACATTCGCTCGAAGCCACAAGTGTTATTAATCAATATATCTGTGATCGAAAGGGCAAACTTATTCTTAGGGCATGTCGTATTTATATCATGGAAGTCAATACAGATTCGGATCTTCCAATTCTTTTTTATGATAGGTATGATATTGGCCACCCAATTCGAATGTTGTTCCTCGCGGATGAAGCCATTAGCTATCAATTTGTTTACTTCAGCTTCGATGGCATTCATGATGTCCGGCCAGAACCGTCATTGTTGTTGCTTGATTGGCTTAGCGTTAGGAAAGATATTGAGTTTATGGACCATAATTTAGGGGTCCAGTCCTGGCATGCCTTCGTAACTCCAAATAAAGACATCGATAGATTATATGATGAGCTATAGCAGGGATTCCTGATCCTCATTGGACAGACTCTTGCTGATAAAGATAGGTTTAGGGGAGGATTCGTCGCCCAGATCGACTTATACGACTTCGTCCTTAGTAGAAGGTTCTCGTTGATCGAACCACATCTCCCATTGTGTGTCTAGGCATTGGGCCCACGGTTCTACTTCAAAAAGTTTAATTGGATCCTCGTTGTCTTCCTTAGGGTCAGCCGATACCATATTGGCAAACAATATTTTTTTGAGCATCTCACCTATACAGATGTCAGAGTCCCAGGAGGAAGATTTTGAAAAGTGAGTGTGTAAATTATATTTTTCATCAGAGCCTTCGATGGTTGTGGGAGGCATGATATACTCTAAACCATGCTTGGTCTTATGGTAGTAATCCTCGAGCTTGCCTGCAAGAGTCTATATATGCAGAGGCAGCCATCGACCTTTGTCATAGTTCAGGCCCCTAGCGGCTTTCAGATCATACCCCATCTTCTGGATGAGGTAATTGGCTTGAGAGCTTTACCGACGAAGTAATATTTTTCCTATATCGAGTTATGGCTCCAGTTCCTTTGAGACAGATGATTGGGGACTTTTCACTCTGTCGAAGATGAAGAGTTTGTCTTCCCTCTTCCTTGTTGGAACCATAAAGTAGGAGTTCTGACTAACAAGACTCTGATTGACTGTATAGGTGGTAGTCACTTGGGTATATAGGTGCAGGCCAGACCGTGCTCAAAGAAATATAGGATACGTCTACGTCTATGACGTAGCAGGTGACCTATGTTTTCAAGTTGCCAATCTATCATTTCAAGCGAATCTTGTCCAGAAGGTAGCTCCTCCCTACGTTGAAGCCACTAATGGCAGTATTTGTTGTTTGTAGTCGATGCATCTGGATGGCCAAGGTCTAAAGTAGACTCCGCAGGATGATGCTGATTGACAAACCAGAGTCGATGTGCATCTGGTCTACTTTGATGGCACTGATGTACTTTGTGTAATACAGAGGATGATCGTGTCAATTGTTCTTCAATAATGTGTCGTGTTGCGAGAATGTGATATTGGATAACGCTTCCATCACATTATTAAATGGGAGCATAAAGCAGGATCCTTAGCTGGCAGCTTGACCTATGCCAGGTAAGTTTTAGGATTCTATATTTCCTTACTCAGAGCAACCCTAGTGCCTTTGGAGAATCGGAGAAGCTTGAATAGCGACAACTTTGCAGGAGTATTAGCCATTTGTTCCAAGATTTCTAAGTTGTAGGGCTTCTCCAGCCCCTGAGCGGTATCTTTGCATAGCGGTTTGTCGAAGCAAGTTTCTTTCTGCTTGGTGTTGTCTTCTCCTAGAGGATGGGATGGACCCATATTGGATGCGGCGATTGGGAGAGCACTATCGTCAGGGATGTCGTATTCTTGTTGGTATGCCAGGCTTGACCTTATTATTCCTGCTATAGCTTCTTCGGAAGGGATAGAAATAGTGTAGCAGGATTTAGACTTCTTACCCTTGGACATTATGGCAGAAGGTGTTGCCTGTTGCATCAAGTCTGGATCAAGATCGGGATGGACCCACATGTCTTTACACCACTTGGCGTGGTGCAAGGTAGCAGCCCGGCTGTTTGGTCATCATTCGGCAAAAGATTGACAACCTCCATTGTTCGTACGAATATTGGGATTACTCCGTCCTGGACTTCCGTTGTCAAAAAATTACGAAACTGGAGCGATACCGTGTTAGAGGCAACTATTTTGTCATCAAAATCTAAGGTGAGGGCCTTGTGTTGAGCATACGCTGGATGTACCATTTTCGGGTATAGAAATCCCGTGTCACATGGTGGACGTAACGATGGTAGTAGAAGTACTTCGAATTATTCATCTCAGCTGCCTCAATAGGACGTTTGACGTTGGAGAGCCGAAGCTTGTTTCACTGCATTAGTTCGTCAAAGATTGCCATGAAGTCATCATCTTCGAAGGAATAATTTTCCTTTGCTTTTAGTGCTTTTGCAGGCTTTTTCTCTGGCTTCTTGGTTATGTTAGCGACAAGAGCCTGCTTCCCCAAGTCGATGTTGTTGTTGCCGTTGTAAGGGCATTTTCCTCTATCATCAGCGACGGGGATCTTTATCGCCAAAAGACGGGCGCCCTTCACCTTCTTCTCAGCACTGACAATATTTATGATGAACACCGTCCAGTCTTTAAAATAAGAGTCGCCTATCCAGATCCTGACGGTAGGAAGGATATTTCTTCGGTAGGTGTCCATCGGTGTGGACTCAGGATTACCGGGGGGTTACTTTAATACTGCTTTCCTGTAATGCTCGATGTAGTCTCATATAGAGTCTTTCTTCCTTTGTGTGACATCCATTAAAGAGGACATCATCATGTCGTGTCCCCCATCATCGGATCGAGCGAGGAAAAGGCCTTTGATATCGTCAAATGATGAGATATAATTGTCCTGGAGGCTATAGAACTAATCCAAGGCTACTCCAGACAATGCCACAATAAAGAGCTTAGTTAAGAGGGCATCATTTTGAGGCAGATGCCTTATTGCCGTCTCGAAGTAACTCATGAATTAATGGGGGATTTCTTTCCATCAAATGGAGTTAAGTTGAAGGGTTTGTACTTGGGCTGGTACAGTAAATCTTTCCACTCAAGGGGATACAGTTTTTGAATCCCGAGCTAATACAGTGAGTCTCGATTGCCCATTGAGTCTAAATGGGCCTAGAGTTATCGTACCTCCCATATTGGTTCCCTAGCTTTATCAACTGCGAAAGGAGCGGATGATCCGGACAGGGTATAATTGTCGTCCGTGGGTAGAGCGATTGTATTTGAATCTCCGTTTGTCCCCGGGTCCATGCTTGCTTGGCCAAAGGCCCTTGCTGGTTGTGAGTCTATATTTGCTTTGATCTCCAATATTGTCTGGGTCAGGGCTTACATTAACACACTTATGGTCGACATCATGGTTTCGAGGATCTTGAGGTATTGTCTATCATTGGGTCCCCCATAGTCGTCCCCTTCCATATATGTTGTTCTTACATGGAAAGAAACAGTTGGGACAGTGGAAGTTGTACTTTTTGCCTCAGACTCTTGCCATGATAGTCATCCGGGAAGGTCCCTAATGCCTCATCTTCTTTAGACTCGGAGGGAACTCTACCCCCTGCATAGGAAGCTGCATCCTCTGGCGGGGGTGGCTACTTCCAGGGATCACAGAATTGGTTTCTTGGGAATCAGTGTCTCCTTGGAACGTCGGGTTATTGTGGAGTTCTGAAGGATCACAATGTCCAACTTTTGTAGCCCCCTGGGGTCCTGAGGAAGAACTACCCCGGGTGGTTGACAGCATCTTCTTTGAGCGCGTACCCATAAACACTCCATCTGTCGGCACCGCTGCTTGCCTCTGGTTCCTCGACACGCTGGTAAAGAGTGTAGGACTGGAGGTGCTAGACTTTTAACCTCCCCTCGCAGCGGGAGATCTCTGAGCTGAGTAGTAACAATAGGCGAAGGGTAGCTCCTTATCCTTTGGTGTTCGTACCTGCTCTCCGGGATACTGCCGGATAGGTGCTCTTGATTATAATCGCTGGAACACCGACTACCAGTCTGCAGGTACTGGTACTTTGGCACAGCAATAGTTGAAGATAATGTTGGAATAGTGGTATCCTCGGGAGGATACCTTATATGTCGCAGTTGATTCCTTCGCTTTGCACTTATGGTTGATCACATTGTGCAAGTTAAGCGAGGGCTGATTCACCTTAGGACCCTTCTTATGAGCCCGGGTAGACAGAGCACATGGGTGTGTAGGTATTGAATTTGCTTTTTGACCTGGAGTTCGTATAAAGAACTTATCCCAGTTTATTTATGGAAGACTCTTTAGACCGATCATGTTCGATTGCTGCTGTGTGCTGGACGCATGGATTGGTTTTGTACGAGTTTCCATCAGGGATACACATAGTTAACGGTACCTGTTAACTGTCGGTCGAATGAGCAATTGCTTGATCTTGGCGAGCTCGTATTACCCTAGACTTCTTCGTTCAAGCACGCGTCGGTGCATAGTATGAAGATTCCAAGTTCGCATCTTCCCCTTTCTCAGCAATGCGAATGGAGTCAGCGCTGAGTGAGATTTGGTCAAAGATGAAACTTCTGCTACTGTGCTGGCCATATGTGGATATTTTTCTGCGGTTGTCCACCGATGCCGCATGTGGATATTTGCCTGCTATTACCGACTTATATGACTTTTGATATGGTCGCATAGAAGATGCCTTAGTTCTCGAGCTTCTGGCATCGTAGTATTTTTTTTTGCTAGAGCTCAAGCGCTGAGCATTTCTTTATCGGAAGAGGCTACCGCATGGGAGGTAGACGCATATGTGTGGTCCCTGCGGTAGGGAGAGACACGGGAAGAGCATGCTCCGTAGTTGGATGAGTCACAGCGGCCTTTCCAACCCATGTTATGCGGGTCTTCTTAGGCTTTGCCAGCCTTTGAAAAGTGCTACCCTCATAGAGCATCTCCTTGTAAGCTTGCTGGTCGAAGCGTATAACCAGCATCGTTTGGATAGAACCCACCTTCTCTACAGAGGAGAAATTTGTCCCCAGTAGAGTCATCACCTTTTTTCCATTAAAATTGTTCTCATTCAATAACAAATAAAAAGTATAAAGAGGTCCTAAACAGATAGTATAAGTATAATATTTAATCTGGGTAGTTTAGCGGTAAAGATCAAGCGTTATGGCGGCTCCTTTACTCCATTGACGGTCAGACAAGTTAGTGAGGGGTGTTATCCTCTCTTCTCTCTCTCTAGATCTTGTGTGCACATACGTAGCTCTTTGGGAGTGTATGGTCTCTCTTTGAATCAGAAAAATCCAACCTTTGGGATGTCCAAGTTCTTTCTATTTATAGCCATCATATTGATGGACGATAGGTGCCGCATGTGCTTTTGTTTGGTAGCCGCAAGGGGCTTCTTAAACAGAATACGGTTGTAATTGAGGGTGCAGAGTATAGGTTAAGTCCAAGGAAGGCTGCCACATAGATATTTTGTTAGGATTTGTTGTTGCTTGAGATCTTGGCGGTTGTCATCTTTCGTTTGCGTGACTTTGTCAGCTTGATACGTGGCCTACATTTAGTTGGAGAGAATCGCTTTAGTCGTATAAGACGCATGGTGTCTGAAATGCAGGGGGCTAGAGACGCATAGAACGCATGGAGTCTGAAATGCATAGGACCAGAGACGCATACAACGCGTGGAGTCTGGAACTCATAGGGCTAGAGACGCATGAGATACATGGAGTCTGGGACGCATGGGGACAGAGATACATGGGTTCTGTAACGTATGTAGCCTTGTACACATGGCATTGTATGCTTGTCATAAGTCATTATTAGTTTGACGAGAGCTTTTTGTTGATTAGTGTGCACACATTTTCCTCAGTGCTCAAAAAATTCTTTTTTTTTGGATTCTGTGACGGACATAATCCTTGGGTCAGGCCTTTATGCGGACAATGTTTGGGAGTGCAAGGATGCATCTTTTTCTTTGTGGCATTATCATTATGTGGCCTAGTTCTTCTGAGTCGAATGTGGGACACATGGTTGTTGGACGCATGGATCCAGATTTTTATGCTTCTACAACTTTGAATTAATCTTGTACAAGCAAATCCACCAAGACGAATGAGGCAACAATGTCGATAATGAAGTCAAAACTGTTACAGCATTAGGCGAGCCTCTAAGGGTTCGTCTTAAAGGACACCCACCCCATAAAGCTGTTCCCTTTGTAGTCAAGCTTCATAAGAAGGTGCCTGAAATCTTGGTAGTCAAACTCCAGGGACAGAGACGTATGTGAGGCAAAGATCTACTTGCCACGAGAACCCCAGGACAGCAGGTAGTCAAGCTCAGCCGAAGAACCCCATCATCCTCAGCATTACTGATAGTCACTGAAAAAGATAAACTAGGAAAATATGCCATAGCATCTGCCGATATACCATCTCTCGATAACATAATCCCTTTTGAGGAAGTACCCTATTTTCTCAACAAGGGCCTCTCTTTGAATTGCTTCGTGGTTGCCCATTGGAATGCCCCATATTCTTTGGAGTATGTTCTAGGGCTACACCTATATACACAAGTGGCTACCACTCACTTCGCGAACTAAAAATATCTTAGTCAAAACACCTACTTCTTCGTTCCAGCAACAAAGAAGGTGGAAAAGCCTATTATCTTCTAAAAAATAGAAGGTTGACGTGATTTCCTTTCCGAAGATCCATAATCGGAAAGAAGAAGAATGCAGCTTCACTGCTACAACAGACAAACTAAATGTATTCTCTAAAAAATGTTATACGACCTGAAAAGCGACCAGGGGCTGAACCACGATAAAGGACAACGCTTACTACTGCATCACTTTACTCCCAAGGGCAAACCTGAGACTTATTACCAGCACACCGGTCATGGTTTGTGATATGTTACACCTCTTATAACTCCCGAAGACTCGGGATATGAAGATGAAACACAATCTCACTGTTCTCAATCTTCTGCTTGGGACTCTGACATTAGCATCGAAGATGTGCTTAAACAAGTGTTGTCCGTCAATATGATATCAACGAACACAGAAGAGGACAACGAGTACACTATCGAACTCTTTAAAGCATAACTGTGGGCTTAAAAGATAGAATCTTTGTTGGAATTATGGTTCGAGCAGCGGGAACCTATTATTGAAGACGAGGTTGTACAAGTTGATTTAGGCGATGACGTCGCTTCTAAGCCTATCTTCATCAGCAAAACCTCTCCCCGGAAGAACTTGAATCTCTTGTCCAGCTAGTAAGGGAATACATTGACATATTTTTATTGAACTACGAGGATATGTCAGGTCTGGATCCATAGATCTCAGTGCTCAAAAAATTCTTTTTTTTGGGATTCTGTGACGGACATAATCCTTGGGTCAGGCCTTTATGCGGATAATGTTTGGGAGTGCAAGGATGCATCTTTTTCTCTGTGGCATTATCATTATGTGGCCTAGTTCTTCTGAGTCGAATGTGGGACACATGGTTGTTGGACGCATGGATCCAAATTTTTATGCTTCTACAACTTTGAATTAATCTTGTACAAGCAAATCCACCAGGACGAATGAGGCAACGATGTCGATAATGAAGTCAAAACTGTTACAGCATTAGGCGAGCCTCTAAGGGTTCGTCTCAAAGGACACCCACCCCATAAAGCTGCTCCTTTTGTAGTCAAGCTTCATAAGAAGGTGCCTGAAATCTTGGTAGTCAAACTCCAGGGACAGAGACGTATGTGAGGCAATGATCTACTTGCCACGAGAACCCCAGGACAGCAGGTAGTCAAGCTCAGCCGAAGAACCCCATCATCCTCAGCATTACTGATAGTCACTGAAAAAGATAAACTAGGAAAATATGCCATAGCATCTGTCGATGTACCATCTCTCGATAACATAATCCCTTTTGAGGAAGTACCATATTTTCTCAACAAGGGCCTCTCTTTGAATTGCTTCGTGGTTACCCATTGGAATGCCCCATATTCTTTGGAGTATGTTCTAGGGCTACACCTATATACACAAGTGGCTACCACTCACTTCGCAAACTAAAAATATCTTAGTCAAAATACCTACTTCTTCGTTCCAGCAACAAAGAAGGTGGAAAAGCCTATTATCTTCGAGAAAATAGAAGGTCGACGTGATTTCCTTTCCGAAGATCCATAATCGGAAAGAAGAAGAATGCAGCTTCACTGCTACAACAGACAAACTAAATGTATTCTCTAAAAAATGTTATACGACCTGAAAAGCGACCAGGGACTGAACCACGATAAAGGAAAACGCTTACTTCTGCATCACTTTACCCCCAAGGGCAAACCTGAGACTTATTACCAGCACACCGGTCATGGTTTGTGATATGTTACACCTCTTATAACTCCCGAAGACTCGGGATATGAAGATGAAACACAATCTCACTCTTCTCAATCTTCCGCTTGGGACTCTGACATTAGCATCAAAGATGTGCTTAAACAAGTGTTGTCCGTCAATATGATATCAACGAACACAGAAGAGGACAACGAGTACACTATCGAACTCTTTAAAGCATAACTGTGGGCTTAAAAGATAGAATCTTTGTTGGAATTATGGTTCGAGCAGCGGGAACCTCTTATTGAAGACGAGGTTGTACAAGTTGATTTAGGCGATGACGTCGCTTCTAAGCCTATCTTCATCAGCAAAACCTCTCCCCGGAAGAACTTGAATCTCTTGTCCATTTGGTATGGGAATGTATTGACATATTTTTATTGAACTACGAGGATATGTTAGGTCTGGATCCATAGATCTCAGTGCTCAAAAAATTCTTTTTTTTGGGATTCTGTGACGGACATAATCCTTGGGTCAGGCCTTTATGCGGATAATGTTTGGGAGTGCAAGGATGCATCTTTTTCTCTGTGGCATTATCATTATGTGGCCTAGTTCTTCTGAGTCGAATGTGGGACACATGGTTGTTGGACGCATGGATCCAAATTTTTATGCTTCTACAACTTTGAATTAATCTTGTACAAGCAAATCCACCAGGACGAATGAGGCAACGATGTCGATAATGAAGTCAAAACTGTTACAGCATTAGGCGAGCCTCTAAGGGTTCGTCTCAAAGGACACCCACCCCATAAAGCTGCTCCCTTTGTAGTCAAGCTTCATAAGAAGGTGCCTGAAATCTTGGTAGTCAAACTCCAGGGAGAGAGACGTATGTGAGGCAATGATCTACTTGCCACGAGAACCCCAGGACAGCAGGTAGTCAAGCTCAGCCGAAGAACCCCATCATCCTCAGCATTACTGATAGTCACTGAAAAAGATAAACTAGGAAAATATGCCATAGCATCTGCCGATGTACCATCTCTCGATAACATAATCCCTTTTGAGGAAGTACCCTATTTTCTCAACAAGGGCCTCTCTTTGAATTGCTTCGTGGTTGCCCATTGGAATGCCCCATATTCTTTGGAGTATGTTCTAGGGCTACACCTATATACACAAGTGGCTACCACTCACTTCGCGAACTAAAAATGTCTTAGTCAAAACACCTACTTCTTCGTTCCAGCAACAAAGAAGGTGGAAAAGCCTATTATCTTCGAGAAAATAGAAGGTCGACGTGATTTCCTTTCCAAAGATCCATAATCGGAAAGAAGAAGAATGCAGCTTCACTGCTACAACAGACAAACTAAATGTATTCTCTAAAAAATTTTATACGACCTGAAAAGCGACCAGGGACTGAACCACGATAAAGGACAACGCTTACTTCTGTATCACTTTACCCCCAAGGGCAAACCTGAGACTTATTACCAGCACACCGGTCATGGTTTGTGATATGTTACACCTCTTATAACTCCCGAAGACTTGGGATATGAAGATGAAACACAATCTCACTCTTCTCAATCTTCCACTTGGGACTCTGACATTAGCATCGAAGATGTGCTTAAACAAGTGTTGTCCGTCAATATGATATCAACGAATCCAGAATAGGACAATGAGTGCACTATCGAACTCTTTAAAGCATAACTGTGGGCTTAAAAGATAGAATCTTTGTTGGAATTATGGTTCGAGCAGCGGGAACCT
The DNA here is from genome assembly GCA_036927795.1 of Iris macrosiphon. Lineage (NCBI taxonomy): Eukaryota > Viridiplantae > Streptophyta > Magnoliopsida > Asparagales > Iridaceae > Iris > Iris macrosiphon. Next base: position 116,754,511 of record JAYESA010000019.1, on the reverse strand, counting down.
CTTATTGAAGACGAGGTTGTACAAGTTGATTTAGGCGATGACGTCGCTTCTAAGCCTATCTTCATCAGCAAAACCTCTTCCCGGAAGAACTTGAATCTCTTGTCTGGCTAGTAAGGAAATACATTGACATATTTTTATTGAACTACGAGGATATGTCAGGTCTGGATCCATAGATCTCCATGCACAAACTTAATATCCGGCCTGACGCCAAGCTGGTGAAACAGCAACAACGGCGATTCCACCCAGACATTATGAATACTATCGAATCTGAAGTAAATAAGCAGATAGCCAACAGATTTATTCACGAAGAATAGCATCTGGGCTGGGTAGCTAACATCATCCCTGTCATTAAAAAGAATGATAAAATTTGAGTCTACAAAATAAATTTCGTGATTTTAATGCGACTTACCCGAAGGATGAATTCTCACTCCCGATCAAAGACGTAATGGTTGACAACACTCGAGGCTTCGAGCATATGTCCTTCATGGTCAGGTTCTCAGGCTACATCCAGATAAAGATATTTTTGGATGATGAAAAGCACGTATCCTTCTGGATGCCAATAGGTGTGTAATGTTACACCGTGAAGCCCTTTGACATAAAAAATGCTGGTGCAACATACCAGAGAGCTATGAGTACCATCTGTCGCGACTACTTACACAGTTGAATGTTATATTGATGACATTGCTGTCAAGAGCCATTTTAAAGATGATCACTTCTAAGATCTAAAGACTGTATTTGATCTAATGAGGATGCATCAGCTCAAGATGAACCCCACTAAGTCAATCTTTGGGGTATATAGAGACAACTTCCAATATATGCATCCACCGAAGAACCTGCGAGAGCTTCGCGGTCTGCAAGGAAGACTAGCATACATCGGGAGATTCATAGCCAACCTCTCAGGGCGATGCTGACCCTTCACCCAACTCATGAAGAAGGAAGTTTCTTTCGCCTGGACAGATGAATCTCAACAAGCATTAGACGACATAATAAACTATCTCATGAATCTCCCAGTGTTAGTAGCCCTAATCGTGGGAAAACCTTTCATACTGTATGTCCATGCAATGGATCATTCCCTCGGCGCTCTTCTTTCTTAAAATAGCGATAAAGGCTATGAACAAGCTATCTACTATCTCAGCAGAATAATGATCGGTGCCGAAGACAGGTATAATCCGGTAGAGAATAAATGTCTCATTCTGGTGTTCACAGTGTAGAAGACTCTCCATTTACCATCCAAATGATCTCTCAAGTGAACTACCTCATAGTCCTCATGACTAAGCCCAGGGCACTCAACTCTTGCCGGGGAATCCAATTGTCACCCTACGACATGTATTTTTCCTATAAAAGGCCGTTAAAGGTCAAGCATTGGCCGATTTCCTGGTAGCTCATCCGATGCCAGAAACCTTAAAACTCTACGATAAAATTCTTGATGAGGTGTTGGTGTCCAATTCCATTACAACGTAAAACTTAGTTTGGCGGATGTTCTTTGATGGTATTTCCAGAAAAGTGTCCAAAGGTGATATCATCGCTGGAGTAGGGATAGTGCTAATTTCTTCCTACAACCTGATCATCCATCGTGTAAGTAATAGATGAAAGACATAATGATACATGTAAGATGTCCAACACTCCACTAAATTAAGCAATATGAAACTTTCTTAAATAACCTTGAAGTGAACTAGGTCCGCAGAGGGACGTAACAAGATACAAAAATACATATTGAAAGTAAATACTGAGTAAAGTAAATATAGGTGAACAATCCTTCTAAGTTAATGCAATCTGAGGACAACTTAGTGCGTATGTGTAGGTTTGGCATAAGTATAACTAACATAACGCTCTAAAGAACACGGTGCCAGAAAATAATAACAGCTATAACGCTCTGAAGAACGTGGCGCATTAATATAATAATAGATATAACACTCTAAAAATGTGAAGCCTGAATATAATAACAGCCATAATGCTCCAAATAATGTGGTTCCTGAATATATAGGGGTAATCAGTTTTCATAGTTTCGTTGGACACAACGGGTACCAATGTGTGTGTCCCATATGCCTACTAGTTGTCCTCCTCGTTCGATACAAATATACAAGTCAAAGTATGACGTGGACAACTCGTAACTATACTGCAAGTCACATAGATCTATACAACTATGCTAAGTACGGTCAAAGTACTACTATCACCGATGGCCAGTCAAGTGCGTAAACTCGTGTCCTAATATGAACTCACTCTGTGACGTAAAATAATATGTGACAAGGCCTCAGTGCTATAATGATAACTCTAAAATATTAGGTACGTCCTCTAGAAACTAGGTCAAACACAAGTCCTAACATCAACGTCTTCGTCGACTGCACCCGAGCCATTCTCAAACGTGCACTGTTATATAATATTTTGTGTAGAAAATATATGAACAATAATAACTGGTCCTTATGGAGTTCGATATAATTGTGCGAGATTGTTAGTTATTTATAGATGACCTAGACAGCGTTCTACCATGGATGATGCGGCGTAGGCTAGACGTACCCACGTACTCGTGCCCCAATTATCCGGATGCGGGTCGTGACAAATATGCAAAGGAAGTTCTAACCATCTAACGTATAATTTAGAAGACAATCTTCGTGCGTATGAGTAGGATTATTGGATCATCTATATATGTTGCAATCAGGCATATGTCCTAAATATATGTAACATTCAACAACGTCAGAAGGAAACTGATAATATAAACATCACACCAAGTTCTATCCAAAAACTATGGCCACTGATTTGGCTATCCCATGCGCATAGTGATTGCCCCCCCCCTCATCCCACACTAGCCAATTCGTATACATAACATGTCCAGCGTTGTAACTGTTTGAGTCTCTAATACACTAATCATAACAGTTACGTTTCTAACCATCATACGATCATTACGTATCGATGATCAGTCAGCTCCGTAGTCTGTGCCCCTAGCAAAATATCACAACTCGTGTCATATATGTGTGTCATGGTCCAATTAGATATAAAGATATCTATACGTAATGTCATAACTCGTTTTACGTTACAGAGTGAGTTCATATTAGGACACGAGTTTACGCACTTGACTGGCCATCGGTGATAGTAGTACTTTGACCGTACTTAGCATAGTTGTATAGATCTATGTGACTTACATTATAGTTACGAGATATCCACATCATACTTTGACTTGTACATTTGCATTAAAGTACTACATTTCTAACCATCATACGATCATTACGTATCATTGATCAGTCAGCTCTGTAGTCCGTGCCCCTAGCAAAATATCACAACTCGTGTCATATATGTGTGTCATGGTCCAATTAGATATAAAGATATCCCAGAATCAGGAGGTAGTCCACTAAAATTAAGTCAACATGCATCAAATAAGTAAAAGATACGAAAATGACAAACACCGTCACTCGCATCCAAGTCTAGCTTGGATGCACAGTTTATATTAAAATTAAAGTATGAAACTATAAAACAAAATACTAAAACAAAATCATACTAACAGTATATATAGCAAGGTATCTTGCCTGGTGTTTGTGAGTTGTGAGTGCGGAGTCTAACCATAAACGATCGCCATCACGTACCATCATAGAAAGTTTAACATAAGTTATATCTACAAATTCTACGAATAACCGGCGATCCTAAATAACTAATTTTCCTAAGATATTTACTAAATTCTGAAAAAATTATTTAATATTATCTTTTTCTATATTAAAATCTGATTTGTATATCAACTACAAATTCTAGGCCATTAGAGTCAAGTTTGCAAATACGAGATTCGTGACACGGAAATTAAGACGTCTGATTGACCAAAAAGTCAACCAAAACGAATATGAATTTTGAGTATACCATCTTGTAGATTTCAATGCCACAAGAACGCCGGAATCGACCGTTCACCCAAATCTTGCTTCGTTTGCAAGATATCACAGTTTTACCAATCGCTGGATCACTAGGGGTCTAGGATTTGCACGAATTAAACAAGCTAAAATTTTAATTTAATACATTCTAGAAAAATATCTATGTTAAAGTGCTCTATGTCAGCTTTCCAGAACATCAAACGGTTCATGAATCCGAGTTCAGGATATCCTAAAATCTCAAAAATATCGTACCGAAAAGGTATTCGGACAACCGACACTATCGAAAATAAATTATATATTCAGGATCCTTATCTCGATACGGTTCTAACAAAAAAAATGGCGTATGATTTCGATGTCTGGATTATCCAAAAATTCTAGAAAATTCCAAAAAATTCTAAAATACTATAAATAGATATCTAAACCTATATATGAGCCTCTAAGAGCTATATTTAACAGTGTTACATATTTTTGGGCGGTGTGACCTAGGTGTAACATCGGTTTATCAATAACCCCCACTATTGCTATATGAATATCTCAAGAATTTTAATTTCTAAAAATTGAAAAAATAGGGGGATTACAATTTTTTTCCAAGAGTGTAACAAAAAACATAAATCTTTCTTAAAGAGTTTAGCCTTAATCCTACTAGCATCCCACATGGCACCCACTTGTGCCACGATCCCATGTGCATATACCTCAATACCAAGCATGATATTATATTGAGTTATATATCCAATTGGAATATTTTTCAATGTGGGACTATCTTTCCATCATTGCGGGAGCTAGAAAACTTCTCCCAAGCAAAGAAAAAACTCTAACAATATAGTTGTATGCTAGGAAGTACACACAATCCAAAAATCTTAACTATATTTGTCACACATGTAATGGACATGGATTTGACACAATCCAGGCACACCCCAAAATAAATCATGTCCTGTTATATGTTGTGTTGTATCCTTATCAGTGAAATATTGATTGTAGGCATTTCACTTTTGTAACATTAAGAGCAGTTTGGAGAGAGGATTTACATTAGGCTAATTAAATAACAGTCATATTACATATAAATTGTTATTGTCAACCAATTTGAATATTTTCCTACAACGTGAGATAACAAGATTTCAACGGACAATCAAAAATGTTACACTCAGTAAATAGATGGCTCAACTCGTGAACTCAGGTCCAACCCTGAACTAGTGTAATTGGTACAACGAAACATGGTCCCTCTAATATAGAGGGCTCTTACTTTTTCCGTTAGTCCCTGGTTCCATCCCTACATGCTGCCTTTTTACTATTGATATTTTTGTTTGTTAATTTTTTGTTTGAAAAATGATTATAAAAAATGCACTATTTTAGTGAAGAATAAAATGTGTTACTAAATCTAATATTTTTGTTTTAATAGCTTATTATTGATGATTACTTCTTATGCTTGCTTGCACTTTAGTCTTCCCATTTTGTAAATGATTAATAATAAACTTAAAAAAATCACATTTTAGTACGAAAATAAAATATTTTAAAAATTAATATCTTTTTAATCATTGATTATTGATATCATTACTCCTTGTTTTGGTACTTTACTTAAGTTTAGACATGTGTGTTCACTACATTCATTTTTCTTTAGATTTTTTTGTAGGGATAATTTTGTATGAACTTTTTTAAGTAACTTTTCTTATATATTAAGATTTTTTTTGGATTATTAGTTTAGAATGGATTAGCTCTGTTATATATTGCGAATAATTTTCTTGATTAAGTTGATATTCAAACCATAATCAATGATTTAGCGTCTAAAAATGCAAGGAGGATAGTTTTTCGGTGATGGTTCTATCATTGTTGGTATTAGTTAAATTTGTGCTAGTTAATACTTAATTTATTTATCTTAATGGTACGTACATTTTTAATTATATACTAGTTTTGTTTGATATTTTGTTTTCTTTGTCGCATCTATTATATTTTGATTTTGGTGATTTTTTTTTTTTTCATGTTTGTACTTATATAATGGCTAGAAGATGTTGGTGGTTTTGGAGACCCTAGAGAGAGAGCTAGATATTTTAAAAATATGAGTAGTAATTTTCTAATATTTATACTCTATAATCGTTCGATCAATACAATTTTTATCATATATGGAAGTTAATCGATATTTTTTTATTTATTTTTACTTATATAGTCATTTGACTTTAAAAAAATTAAATTAAACTATGTGCCATTAATATATGACATCGTCAAAAAATTAACTTTTTTTAACGTAAAATATGACTTTATTTTTATCTTTTGAACAGGTCCTTAAAGTCGCAGGACCGGCGCTGCATGAAATAAACCATCAAATTAGCATATATTTTCTATGGATTGTCTACTCGTCAAATACTTTCTAAAAATTCGTCAAGATGCCATATTTTCATAACAGTTCATTTTCATGGAATATAAATGAAATAAAATGATGAAGAAGGCCAATAATAGTTGTGGTATTAAGAAGCTCCAATTATGAAGGACAAAGTTCGTTTCAAAACATTTGCAGGGAAAATTTGCTCGAGGAATGGGTTAATATGGTTAAAAATGGGCTTGGTCAGAACAGGTTTTGTTTCAGCTTAGGTAGGCATATAGCTTGGACTCCTCAAACCTGACCTGCATGTTAAATGTCATTGTAATTGAAATGTAACCATCAGTAGGTCGGACCATTAGACGTGCCCTCGACGAATATGGCACAAAAATACGGAGTTTTAGCGACGGAATTTTCTGTCGCTAAAATGACTATTTCTGTCGCTATTTTAATATAGCGACGGATTAGCGACAAAAATGTGGCGTCACTAATAAAAGTGTTACTGCCATATTTTCGTCGCTAATTCGTCGACATTACGACGGATTCGCGACGAACTTAGCGACGGAATTACAACGACGGATTAGTGATGGAATATTTACGTCGCTTTATTTAATGACGGATTAGCGACGGATCGTCTACGAAAAGTGTGAGTCCATTTTTATCAAATTTTACAGAAACTCACCAACGAAATTTTCATCGCTAATCCGTCGCTAAAGACGACGAACATAGCGACGGATATAGCGATTGTCTTATACAAAAAAAATTACATTTTTTTGGTACCAGACATATTTAGCGATGGATTTTATGTCGCTAATCCGTCGCTAAATTCTCGCAGATCCGTCGCTGAACTGGAATTTTTTAGTTTTTCGTCGCTAATCCGTCGATATTTCATCGCTAAACATATATTTTTTTTTTACAGAATAGACACTTACTTTATGCTCCTATAACATTATACAAAATCAAATCACTTATATACAAATACATCCAAAACATCAAATACAATAAAAAATATCAAATACAATAGAACTTAAATATAAGTGCATAGCCATAAGTTAGCATTCACTACCATAATCCAAACATATATAGCTATACACAAATACATCCAACAAACTGTCAAAAAGAGGAGAAGGCGGCTGTCGAGTAGCCATGTACTGGGCCATAACCGCAGCGATGATCTACTGTAGATCCTTAGGAACGACTGGCGGAGCATGTCACGCCCCAGTCCCAAAATACGTAACACGCCCAGCCGTATGTATACGAACTCCAATATATGGAAACCATATACACACGTACGCTGTACATATCCAATCCACCAGTGGTAATATACTGTCACAACAAGTCACACAGAATCGATATCTCATCCATAGCACAAATAATTAGTAGGAATAAAGAGCTGAATAATAACTGAATATCCAAAATGAGTATCGAGTCTGATAGTCGGGTGAAAACAAATCCACTACAAAATGACTATACTGAAGTAACAAAATATCTAAACAGTGGCAATAAATCACAGATACTCTGAGGGTAAGACCTCCTCGGTCAGGTACGTAGTGTCAGGTCCAGGTTCGTACTCCTATGGGTACTCCTGCTCGTCCATATCTGGAAAGGGACCAGGTCCTCAGAGGGACGTAAAAAGATACATATAAATATGCCAATAAAGTACTGAAATATAAACATCCACTGGGTCGCCTAACCGTCTAAGTGAATACAGTTTGAGAACAACTTTCTACCTAGTGGACAATCTGGCCATATAGTGGGATTGGCATGATTCTCTCGGAGAATCAGGTGCCTACAAAGCATATCGTCTTTTGAACGGCAGAGGCTGCCAAGTAGTATAGGAGTCATTACGATGACGTATCTCCGGTGGAGCGTACGGGTTACATAAAAGGAAAGTTCAAAGGAGCCCAAATGTCTTACTTGTTGTTCTTCCCATGCTCTAAGCATGCCATATCCATGACACGATAAAACCTCTAAATAACTGCCAGGTCTACTAGCATACAAAGTTTCTATCAGCAGTCATCCCTAACGCACGGTCCATGCGTACAGGAGGACAGATCTGTCACGCAATCCGTGATCTATATGAGGCTCATAACTCGTATAACTACTGTGTCCTGGCCAATGAATCTAATGATGCTCCATAATACTGGGGTGGTCTCATAAAGTAGGTCCAAAAATCTACAAAAATAAATATGATACGACGATATCATCGTTGCACCCAAGTTTCCTTGGACGCACAATTTATATAGAAATAAATGAACTAAATAAACAGAAATAAATTATTTAGACATCATATGGAATGTAAATAATGGTACGATGGCAAGGTATACTTGTCGAGCAAAGTTCTGTATAGTGCACGTCCAAACAGTGTTAAGTTTAGTGAAAGAAGAATTATAGTTAGGGTTTGGGAGAATTGTAATAGTATATATAGAGATAAAGAGGCGGTGGGGGTTTGAAGTCGGTTCCGCGCGGGGGGATATTTATTTTAGTGGTTTTGAAACCACTGCTGCTACTGTTTCTTTATTGGTTTTGGTTTCGGTTGAGGGTTGTTTAGTAATACTAGTCTTTAAGAAGCGGTGGAATGAGAGGCTCACATGCGCGGAGAAGAAAAAGGAAAGTTGGCTTTTGCTACTGCTGTGGTTGATATTTCTTCTCCTAATGGGATGTCGGTTCCAGCGGGTAGTGTATTGGCTAAAGGGTTAACGGGTTTGGGTAGAGATCCAATAGAATTTTTTTCTAATTAATTATATATATATACATAAAAAATTCTAAAAATTATAATAGTGTATACGGTTAAGGTTGCAACTGTCCAAAGGGTCTCCTACATGAAATTAATTAGAAAAAATTTATAATGGCTCAATAAATCTCCTAAATGCACAAACATCTTAAATAAGAATTAAATAAAATTTATCCTCTCTATTTAGCTCATAATTACCATAAATAAATTAAATAATACAATTTTCAGAATTAGGGGTTTTACATTCTACCCAACTTATAAAAAATTTGTCCTCGAAATTAAAACTAAGCCACGGTAGAAAGTCAAGAATGGTATAAGGTATAACTTAACAAAGTAAATTTATACCTTGGTCAACGAGTAGGTTCAGAAAACGTTTGCGCCTGCCGTTCTCACGCTGCCAAGTTGATTCTCTTGGTTTATTCATCTGCTGAGCTGGCTTCGGTGTTGGGAGTGCTAGCTCCTATATTGGCGATGAAAGTGTCACTGTCTGTTGCATTGGACAGTTTTTTACCAAATGTTGTTCGAAACCACACCTTATACATTGTCCTAGGCGGTTCCGACAATCTCTCAAAATGTGCCCATGTCTCCCACAATAATTACATTGGGGCTTCTCCAAAATCTGGTACGGTCCGGCTCTGTGTTGATACTGTTATTGTTGTTCCATAGGACGTCTGAAAGGTCCTCCTTGTTATGTCCTTATTGGTCCTGGATGTGTCCTTGCTGGTCCTGGTTGTGTCCCCAGCTGACCTCATTTTCCATGGCTGATGGTTTCTTACAATCTGGCTTCTGTCAGTAACTCGGCATAAGAGATTCGGGACTATGAGCTTGTGTAATATTGGAGCTCCTGAGTCAGTCCAAGATAAAACCTCTTAGCTTTGGCCAAGTCATCTAGTATTAGGGCAGCGCCATATTTACTAAGGCGACTAAACTCAGCATTATACTCGTCCACTGTTCGGTTTCCCTGCTCCAAGTGGAGAACTGATCGTACAATGCATCTCTGACGGTGTCCGGGAAGTACTTCCTTTCAAAGCACTCCAAGAACTGCTTCAAAGTCTGGTATGTGCCCAACTGGCGCTCCATGGATTCCCACCAGTGATGAGCATTACCATCTAGAAGTATCCTTACACCTGTCATCCATAGGTCTGCAGGTAGCTGTGATGCCTCTAATAACTTCCGAGTGTGAGTGATCCAGTTGGTAGTTTCCTCTGGGCTCTCAATACCTTTTTACGATCTTGGACCTATCTGTACAAAGTCCTTTACTGAACCAACTCTAACTCGAGGTACTGGAGCTAATGCTTGATCTTGTACAATAGCCTTTGCAGCCATCCTTTCAAGTGATGTTAGGAACTCTTGTCTCTGTTCTGCTGCTTGCTGTCTCTGTTCTTGTATCATTATCTGGAAGAATTAGAACAGTTGTGCCTGGCCATCCTGCGGTATCGATGAGACTGAAAGGTTCTCATTAGGTAGAATAGGAAGATCAGATGGAACTGGATTGTGAATCTGTCCATCTGGTCCTGGAAGTCTAGATGGTTGAGATCCCTCCTTGAGTCTGACAATTGACTCCAGGAGTTGTGTCACCATCGGCGACAGTACATCCCTTCTGCATATTCATCTCTCTGATGGTGATGTACACAACGATTTAGAAGAAGTAGAGGAATCAAACAGGATGCAAGTATTAAATAGGATGTAGTAGTAGTATGAAATACGCTGGGGAATTATCCGCATATTTTACAGTCAAAACCCTCAACATACAAGAAGTCTCTCCCTGCATAAAATAGGGCTTATAGGTTGTTTGTGTAAAACAGGTTGATAAGTTGTCCGCGTAAAAACAGAGATTCAAGAAAATTTGGCGTAAAATAGAGATTCAAAGTAGTCAGAGTAAAACAAAGATTCAAGGAAGTTTGGCATAAAGTAGAGTTTTAGAATTGTCCGCGTATAGCAGAGAAGCGTAAAGTGAAGCTTCCAAGCTGTTGGCGTAAACCATGGCTTTAGAGCTGTCCGCGTAAAAGTTTGCCTGCCTAAGGTCTGCATAAAATCTGGCTGCATAAAGTTCGCGTAAAAGGTCTGCGCGTAAAAGATTTCCTATGAAAAATCTTTCCTGCATAAAAGTCTGGGATACGTTCTTTTAATGCAGCACAAAGTCTAAAATACGTTGCAGCGTAAAGTTGTACGAGAAACTCTTCATATTCCTCGGATGAATTTATTAGTCAAATCAGTGAACCTGACATCTGACAAAAGTACTGCACGATGATTGAGAGGACGGCTGTGATAATGATTTTGCATAGAGACCCAGGTTGTCATTTAGTGACATATTTGATACAAGTCATTTTTACGCTTCCAAGAAGAAGAAAAGTTGAGTCATCTGAATACGCTGCCTACAGAAATGAGTTTTTACGCTTAAGATGAGACAAAATCAGACGCTATGTCAAAAAGTTGTTTCTTGCATAGGGCTCGAGGCATATCTCTGTATTTAATGCACGAGATTTGTTCTAACTGGTCATGACTGGGAAAGCTAAGACTGTGATAATTATGCTCACATCCGATCCTTATATTTTATGCCTAATCGGGCTATTCTATGCTATCAAGTTTACGCTGGGGTAGTTACCTATGTGGTTTGTATGTCAAGATCTTATACATGTCATATGCAGTTTGAACATGGGTAGCCGATGTCATAACCGCAGCGTAAAGTAGGTAGTCTTCTCCATAGTTTGGCTTTTTACGCCAACAAGTCAGTCATTTGGCCTTTACGCCAACTAGACAGTTGATTGGCTTTTACGCCAACAACAGTCATTTGGCTTTTATGCCAACAAGGGTAAAGGATCTTTGGCGTAAAAACCTTGGTTATCCAAATATAAGATGGTTGGAAGGGAGAATGAGGTTTCAGTCAAGCATGGATGAGATCCTTATATTCTATTCCTATACGCAGGCTTATTTGGTACAGTTACGTAACCAAGACATTATATTCTTGACCTGCATGGGCCACCACCAAAAACATGTCACGTCCCAGTCCCAAAATATATAGGACTAGGAATACGTAACACGTCCAGCCGTATATATACGAACTCCAATATATGAAAACCATATACACACGTACACTGTACATGAATATCCAATCCACCAGTAGTAATATACTTTCACAAGAAGTCACACATAATCTATATCTCATCCATAGTACAAATAATCAGTAGGAATAAAGAGCTGAATAATAACTGAATATCCAAAATGAGTATCAAGTCTGATAGTCGGGTGAAAACAAATCTACTACAAAATGACTATACTGAAGTAACAAAATATCTAAACAGTGGCAATAAATCACAGATACTCTGAGGGTAAACCTCCTCAGTCTGGTACATAGTGTCAGGTCCAGGTCCGTACTCTTGTGGGTACTCCTGCTCGTCCATATCTGGAAAAGAATTAGGTCCTCAGATAAAGGTAACAAGATATATATAAACATGCCAATAAAGTACTGAAATATAAACATCCACTGGGTCGCCTAACCATCTAAGTGAATGCAGTTTGAGAATAACTTTCTACCAAGTGGACGATATGGCCATATAGTGGGATTGGCATAATTCTCTCGGAGAATCAGGGGCCTACAAAGCATGTCGTCTTTTGAACGACAGAGGTCGCCAAGTAGTATAGGAATAATCACGACCGCGTATCTCCGGTGGAGCGTACGGGTTACATAAAAGGAAAGTGCAAAGGAGCCCAAATATCTTACTTGTTGTTCTCCCTATCCCATGCTCTAAGCATGCCACATCCATGACACGATAAAACCTCTAAATAACAGCCAGGTCTGCTAGCATACAAAGTTTCTATCAGCAATCATCCCTAACGTACGGCCCATGCGTACAGGAGGCCAGACCTGTCACGCAGTCCGTGATCTTTATGAGACTCACAACTCGTGTAACTACTGTGTCCTGGCCAATGAATCTAATGATGCTCCATAATACGGGGGTGGTCTCATAAAGTAGGTCCAAAAATCTATAAAAATAAATGTGATACGACGACATCGTCGTTGCACCCAAGTTTTCTTTGACGCACAATTTATATAGCAATAAATGAACTAAATAAGCAGAAATAAATTATGCAGACATCATATGGAATGTAAATAATGGTATGATGGCAAGGTATACTTGCCGAGCAAAGTTCTGTATAGTGCACATCCAAACAGTGTTTAGTGAAAGAAAAATTGTAGTTAGGGTTTGGGAGAGTTGTAATAGTATAAATAGAGATAAAGAGGCGGTGGGGGTTTGAAGTCGGTTCTGCACGGGGGGATATTTATTTTAGTGGTTTTAAAACCACTGCTGCTGCTGTTTCTTTATTGGTTTTGGTTTCGGTTGAGGGTTGTTTAGTAATACTAGTGTTTAAGAAGCGGTGAATGAGAGGCTCACACGCGCGGAGAAGAAAAAGGAAAGTTGGCTTTTGCTACTGCTGTGGTTGATATTTCTTCTCCTAATGGGTTGTGGATTCCAGCGGGTAGGGTAGAGGCTAAAGGGTTAACGGGTTTGGGTAGAGATCCAATAGGAATTTTTTTCTAATTAATTATATATATATATATACATAAAAAATTTAAAAAAATTATATTGGTGTATACGGTTAAGGTAGCAACTGTCCAAAGGGTCTCCTACATGAAATAAATTAGAAAAAATTTATAATGGCTCAATAAATCGCCTAAATGCACAAACATCGTAAATAAGAATTAAATAAAATTTATTCCCTCTATTTAGCTCATAATTACCATAAATAAATTAAATAATACAATTTTCATAATTAGGGGTTTTATATCCACTGGGTCGCCTAACCATCTAAGTGAATGCAGTTTGAGAACAACTTTCTACCAAGTGGGCAATCTGGCCATATAGTGAGATTGGCATGATTCTTTCGTAGAATCAGGGACCTACAAAGTATATCGTCTTTTGAACAGCAGAGGCCGCCAAGTAGTATAGGGGTCATCACGACCACGTATCTTTGATGGAGCGTACGGGTTACATAAAAAAAAGTGCAAAGGAGCCCAATTGTCTTACTTGTTATTCTCCCCATCCCATGCTCTAAGCATGCCACATCCATGATACGATAAAACCTCTAAATAACTGCCAGGTCTACTAGTAGAAAAAGTTTCTATCAGCAGTCATCCCTAACGCACGGTCTATGCGTACAGGAGGCCAGACCTGTCATACAATCCGTGATCTATATGAGACTCACAACTCGTGTAACTACTGTGTCCTGGCCAATGAATCTAATGATGCTCCATAATATTGGAGTAGTCTCATAAAGTAGGTCCAAAAATCTACAAAAATAAACATGATAAGACGACACCGTCGTTGCACCCAAGTTTCCTTGGATGCATATTTTATATAGCAATAAATGAACTAAATAAGCAGAAATAAACTTTGCAAACATCATATGGAATGTAAATAATGGTACGATGGCAAGGTATACTTGTCGAGCAAAGTTTTGTATAGTGCACGTCCAAACAGTGTTAAGTTTAGTGAAAGAAGAATTGTAGTTAGGGTTTGAGAGAGTTGTAATAGTATATATAGAGATAAAGAGGCGGTGGGGGTTTGAAGTCGGTTTTGCGCGGGGGGAATATTTATTTTAGTGGTTTCAAAACCACTGCTGCTGCTATTTTTTTTATTGGTTTTGGTTTTGGTTTCGGTTGAGGGTTGTTTAGTAATACTAGTGTTTAAGAAGCGGTGGAATGAGAGACTCACACGCACGAAGAAGAAATTATTTTGCTACTGCTGTGGTTGATATTTCTTCTCCTAATGGGTTATGGGTTCCAGCGGGTACGGTAGAGGCTAAAGGGTTAACGGGTTTGGGTAGAGATCCAATAGAATTTTTTTCTAATTAATTATATATATATATACATAGAAAATTCTAAAAAATTATATTGGTGTATACGGTTAAGGTAGCAACTGTCCAAATGGTCTCCTACATGGAATAAATTAGAAAAAATTTATAATGGCTCAATAAATCTCCTAAATGCACAAACATCTTAAATAAGAATTAAATAAAATTTATTTCCTCTATTTAGCTCATAATTACCATAAATAAATTAAATAATACAATTTTTAGAATTAGGGGTTTTACATTCTACCCAACTTATAAAAATTTTGTTCTCGAAATTAAAACTAAGCCACGGTAAAAAGTCAAGAATGGTATAAGGTAAAACTTAACAAAGTAAATTTATACCTTGGACAACGAGTAGGTTCAGAAAATGTTCGCGCTTGCCGTTCTCGCGCTGCCAAGTTGATTCTTCCGGTTTATTCATCTGTTGAGCGGGCTTCGGTGCTGGGAGTGCTAGCTCCTGTACTGGCTGTGAAAGTGTCACTGTCTGTTGCATTGGACCGTTTCTTACCAAATACTTTTTGGAACCACACCTTATACATCGTCCTAGGCGGTTTCGACAATCTCTCAAAATGTGCCTGTGTCTCCCACAATAATTATATTGGGGCTTCTCTAGAATCTGGTACAGTCCGGCTCTGTGTTGATACTGTTGTTGTTGTTCCAAAGAACGTCTAAAAGGTCCTCCTTGTTATGTCCTTATTGGTCCCGGATGTGTCCTTGCTGGTCCTTGTTGTGTCCCCAACTGACCTTATTTTCCTCGGATGATGGTTTCTTGTAATCTGGCTTCTGTCAGTAACTCGGCATAAGAGATTCGGGACTATGAGCTTGTGTAATGTTGGAGCTCTTGAGTCAGTCCGCGATGAAACATCTTAGCTTTGGCCAAGTCATCTGGTATCAAGGCAGTGCCATATTTACTAAGGCGACTAAACTCAACATCATACTCGTCCAATGTTCGGTTTTCCTGCTCCAGGTGGAGAAACTGATCGTACAATGCTTCTTTCAAAGCACTCCAAGAACTGCTCCCAAGTCTGGTATGTGCCCAACTGGCGCTCCATGGATTTCCACCAGTGATGAGCATTACCATCTAAAAGTGTCCTTATATCTGTCACCCATAGGTATGTAGGTAGCTGTGATGTCTCTAATAACTTCCGAGTGTGAGTGATCCAGTTGGTAGTTTTCTCTGGGCTCTCAATGCCTTTGTATGGCCTTGGACCCATCTGTACAAAGTCCTTTACTAAACCAACTCTAGCTTGAGGTACTGGAGCTAGTGCTTGAGCTGGTATAGTAGCCTTTATAGCCATTCTTTCAAGTGCTGCTAGGAACTCTTGTCTCTGCTCTGCTGCTTGCTGTCTCTGTTCCTGTATCATTATATGGAAGAATTGAAACAGTTGTGCCTGGCCATCCTGCGGTATCGATGAGACTGGAAGGTTCCTATTAGGTGGAATAGGAAGATCAGATGGAACTGGAGTGTTAATATATCCATCTGGTCCTGGAAGTCTAGGAATGGTTGAGGTCCCTCCTTGAGTCTAACCATTGACTCTAGGAGTTGTGTCACCATCGGCGACAGTACATCCCTTCTGCATATCCATTTCTCTACAGGTGATGTATACAACAATTGGAAGAGGTACAGGAATCAAACAGGATGCAAGTATTTGATAGAATGTAGGAGCATGAATTAGGCTGAGAAATTGCCCACAAAAAATAGAGATTCAAAACTGTCGGCGTAAAACATGGTTTAAAAACTATCCGCGTAAAGCAGAGAAGCGTAAAGTAGAGCTTCAGAGTTATCCGCGTAAAGCAGAGGGTCAAGGTAGATTGGCGTAAAGTAGGGCTTCAAAGCTGTCTAGGAAAAAGTCTGCGTAGAAGTTTTCGCGCGTAAAGTCTGCCTGCGTAAAGCTTGCAAAAAATCTGTGCATGTAAAGTCTGCACGTAAAAAATCAGTGCGTAAAATTTGCGTGGGTCAAGGCAGCATAAAAAGTCTGCGTAAAGCTCGCGTAAAAGGTCTGAGCGTAAAGGATCGCTGCTCTTAAAATTTGCGTAAAAATTTTGCCTGCTTAAAGTCGGCGTGCGTAAAGTCTTGCTACACTTCCTGCGTAAGGCTTTACGTAAAAAGTCTGCGCATAAAAGATCTGCTCGTAAGGTCTAGTATACGTTGCAGCGTAAAGTTGTTCGAGGAACTCTTCGTATTCCTCGGATAAATTTGTTAGATAAATCAATGACCTAACATCTGACAAGAGTACTACACGATGATCGAGAGGACGGCTGTGATGATGATTTTGCACAAAGACCCAGGTTATCGTTTAGTGACATATTTGATATAAGTCATTTTTATGCTTCCAAGAGGAAGAAAAGTTGAGTCTTCTGGATACGCTGCATATTCTATATTGATGAAAATGAGTTTTTATGCTCATGATAAGACAAAATCAGATACTACGTCAAAAAGTTGTTTCTAGCACAGGGCTCGAGGTATATCTCTATATTTAATGCAAGAGATTCATTCTTGTTTAAAAAACCTAAAACTGTGCCAAATATGATCATATCACCATCTTATATTAATGCCTAATCAGGCTATTCTACGCTGGTTATCTATTTATTCATGAATCATCAAGTTTACGCAGGGGCAGTTACCTACGTGGTTTGTATGTCAAGATCTTATACGTGTTATACGCAGTTTGAACATAGTTAACCGATGTCATAACCGCAGCGTAAAGTAGGCAGTCTTCTCCATAGTTTGGCTTTTTATGCCAACAAGTCAGCCATTTGGCCTTTACGCCAACTAGGCAGTTGTTTGGCTTTTACGCCAACAACAATCATTTGGCTTTTACGCCAACAAGGATAAAGGGTCTTTGGCGTAAAAACTTTGGTTATCCAAATATAGGATGGTTGGAAGGAAGAATAAGATTTCAGTCAAGCATGGATGAGATCCTTATACTTTATTCCTATACGCAGGCTTGTTTGGTACAGTTACGTAACCAAGACTATATATTCTTGGCCTGCATGGGCCACCACCAAAAACATATCATGCCCCAGTCCCAAAATACGTAGGAATAGGAATACGTAACACGCCCAGCCGTATGTATATGAACTCCAATATATGGAAACCATATACACACGTACGCTGTACATGAATATCCAATCCACCAGTGGTAATATACTGTCACAACAAGTCACACATAATCTATATCTCATCCATAGCACAAATAATCTGTAGGAATAAAGAGCTAAATAATAACTATATATCTAAAATGAGTATCAAGTCTGATAGTCAGGTAAAAATAAATCCACTACAAAATGACAATACTGAAGTAGCAAAATATCTAAACAGTGGCAATAAATCACAAATACTCTGAGGGTAAGACCTCCTCAGTCAGGTACGTAGTGTTAGGTCCAAGTCCGTACTCCTGCTCATCCATATCTGGAAAGAGACCAGGTTCTCAGAGGGACGTAATAAGATACATATAAACATGCCAATAAAGTACTGAAATATAAACATCCACTGGGTCGCCTAACCGTTTAAGTGAATGCAGTTTGAGAACAACTTTCTACAAAGTGGGCTATCTGGCCATATAGTGGTATTGGCATAATTCTCTCAGAGAATCAGGGGCCTAAAAAGCATGTCGTCTTTTGAACGGCAGAGGCCCCCAAGTAGTATAGGGGTCATCACGATCGCGTATCTCCGGTGGAGCGTACGGATTACATAAAAGGAAAGTGCAAAGGAGCCTAAATGTCTTACTTGTTGTTCCCACCATCCCATGCTCTAAGCATGCCACATCCATGATACGATAAAACCTCTAAATAACTGTCAGGTCTACTAGCATACAAAGTTTTTATCAGCAGTCATCCCTAACTCACGGCCCATGCATACAGGAGGCCAGACCTGTTGTTTGTGGTAGAAAATGAAAAGAATGAAAGATGTATTCAAGACGGGGTTTATACAAGACCCGTGTTCTTTTGTTTACAAACAAACTTGTACAATATAATCCTATACGAGGATGTGGGAGCACAATTTATTTAATCTGGATATAAATTGCTATAGGTGTCTGATCTGCAGTCGATCACTTTAGTCCTTGGACCACACGATGGTGAAGAAGTGCCGTAGAAGACAGGAGGTAGCTTCGAAGGTTGCAAAAGAGGGTGGATGCACGATGCCAAGGTCGTCGATCCCTACCCCTTTGCCTGAGCTCCGGGTTCCTCTCTCTCTCTCTCTCTCTCTCGATCTCTTCTCTCTCCTTATTTTTTTCTTGACCCTGTCCGATCTCCTTTTCAGAAGTCTGATCGTTGATCAATTTCTTCGACCTGTTTCTCTGTAGATAAAGATCTCTATTTATAGAGTTTTAGTGACAGTGACCACTCAGTTGGTGTAAAAACCGAGGAGTGGAATCACAGCACCCTTTTATACGACGGTTAAAATAACCAATGCCTGCGTATAGATGATCCTTTGAATGAGCGTATAACGTGGGTCCAACTAAGGGACACAACGCGTATTGTTGCTACGAAGATCATGGCATAAAAGCCACGTAGGTAGGTATCCTCCGTGTAGAAGAGGTGGGCGTAAAAGCCAATGTCTGTCACCATGGCATAGAAGTCAAAATAGGCATAGAAGCCAAGTAGGCATAGAAGCCTGATGGCATAGAAGCCGAGTGAGCATAGAAGCTGAGGAGGCGTAGAAGCCGAGAGAGCATAGAAGTTGAGAAGGCGTAGAAGCCCTGAGAGCATAACAGCTGAGGAGGCGTAGAAGCCTTGAGAGCATAACAGCTGAGGAGGCGTAGAAGCCCTGAGAGCATAACAGCCGAGGAGGCATAACAGCTGAGGAGGCATAGAAGTCCTGAGAGCATAACAGCTGAGGAGGCGTAGAAGCCCTGAGAGCATAACAGCTGAGGAGGCGTAGAAGCCCTGAGAGCATAACAGCTGAGGAGGCGTAGAAGTCATTGCGCAATGCTGAGTGCTGACGTGGACGTCTTTAGCCGAAATCATGGCTTTTGAAGATATAATAAAATCTCTCGCATTAAATACAGAGATCTGCCACCATCCTGTGCATTAATTACGAAGGCGTGTTCTGAAGGCCTGCCCCCCGTTCTGAGCATCAGGCGAAGAGACGTGCCTCGAGCCTTGTAAAAAGTGCAGCTTTTGACGTGGCAGTCTGTTTGTCTTCAGCGGTGTATAGACGGTTCACGTTTGCCTGTGTAGAATAAGGCAGCGTATCCCTTTGTATGCGAAAAAATAGTTTACGCAAGGGGGGTGTCACCACACGATGGTGCGGTGATTCTTAATTAAATCCCCTGCATTAAATGCAGAGATCCGCCATCATTTTGCGCATTAAATACGGAGGCGTATTTTTGAAGGTCTGCAGCTCTTCTATACATTCGTCGCAGAGACGTGCCTCGAGAAGACCGTCACCGTCTTGTGCACCAATCGCAGAGACGTGCCTCGAGCCCTGTATAAAGCACCATTTTTGACGTGGCAGGCAGTTTGTCTACTGCGGAGTGTAAACAGCTCATGTCAGCCTGTGTAAAACAAGGCAGCATATCCCCTCGTTCATGTAAAAGCAGTTTACGTGAGGGAGATGGCGGTAACTGACAGCCTGGGTCGCAGTGCCGTGCTATCATTATAGCCGTCGTCTGGGTAGCCGAGCCGTATCCTTTTGTCAGAAGTTCAGACGTCAGGTTCATTGCAGGGTCTGACAGGTTCATCTAGGGGAGCATGAAGCGTTCCTCGTACACTTTAATACCGTATTTGAAAGCGGATGTGTTTTACTCCATATAGGCGACGAAGCCCTCTGCTTTACGCTCTAAGGCGGCCTGGACATACTGCACTTACGCGGATGGTCCTGAGAAGCTCTTGTCTTGCCTGCTTGATGGCTCTGAGGTCATCTCTTTACGCTGCTCCGTACCAATAAGTTGCGTATAGTCATCCGGCGTATTTTTTATGCTTCTACAAGACCCCCTTCAAAGCTTTTAAATTCCTCGGAATTTAAAACGCTTTGAATGAAGCATGACCCATCCCTCGTAACTCGAAACGCCTTCTGAATGGAGCCCGAAACGGTTAAGTTTGACACGTTCTTTCAGGCCGGTCTTTGTGGCAGATTTATTGGGGGTAGGTGTGACCTCACTTGCCTATAAAAGGGCTGAGGAGTTAACCTGTTTCTTCCCACATTTCCTTTTACCATGCTGAGATGATCGCCGAAGTTCGTCGGGTCAACTTGAGGAAGAAGAAGACCATGTTCTTCCAGCATGTAAGTAGCCAAAAAAGATGGCGTCTTCGAGCAAGTATCATCTGCAACGATGAATCATGGAAGGATATCTTAGCCTCCCTTGCTCGGGATAATCAGCAACTTCATATGGCATCTCACTCGGAGAGTGGGAAGGGGTCACATTTGACCAGGCCGCTTGCAAGTGGCGCCTTCTCTCGTTACCTTCGGTGACGAGAGGCAGACAGACCGGCCAGAGTGACGGTGGTCTGTAGGAAAGCAGAGTTGCCCTGCTTTCCTTCTGTTGGAGGATGGGTCTATGCCCAGTTTTGTATCCTCCTGCCACCGCTCATCTTCTTGGAAGCAGAGGAAGACCATCACCAATGCGAGAACCTGTCAGAACAGTTTCTTGGTGTGATCTTCAGACGATGATGAGGAAATCCTTTGTAGACAGGATTTCCCTCATATGTAATCACGAAAAATGAAGAAAAATCCCTTGTAGACAGGATTTCCCTCATATGTAATTATGATTTTAACTTTTAATAAAGTTATCTTTCTTCTCTGCATATGATCGTCTTTGCCATACGTTGCTGTGAAGTCTGAATATGTGCAGCTTCGACACGTCTGATTCTTTACGTCGACTCTGATAGAAAGAGTATTAGGTCCCGTCCTGTCTTTTACGCATAACTAGTGATGCGCAGCTGCTTTAGGAATGTAGGAATCGTGTAGAGTTTCTGAACTGTCTTCTGATGAACAAAAATTTTGTTCAGACTTCATCTTCAAGAATGATCTCTCGAAACTCCCTTGGAACAGGGTCGAGATTTCGGCTGTTAAACCGAGTTGCCATAGACGAGATGTTCAGACTGGAGTCTGGATGAACCTCCAATTTTTTTGACCCGAGAAGAGTAATTTCTGAATGTTTGAACTATGTATGCTCCGAGCACTTGGGATATTTCGAGGTCAAGGAGTACCTTCTGGGTGAACTCCTGTAATCGACCGCCCTTAGAACTGTTTTGGACATACGGAAAGTCAGAGATCCGTAGTGTAGATGGGCTGAAAATCCTGAGTTCGTAGCCTATTGAGCGTAGAAAGCCACCGAGCGTAAGATCATAGATTTGGTATCTGCTGAGCGTGAAGTCGTAGGTTTGTAGCCTCTCGAGCGTAAAAGCTACCGAGCACAAAAGGCATCCGGGCATAAAATTATAGACTTATAGCTTGCGAGCGTAAAACCGTAGATCTGTAGTTGTCGAGTGTAGAAAGCTCCTTTAGCGTAGAACTGTAGATTTGTAGCCTGTGAAAAAGAAATCTTCCGAGCGTAAAATTGTGGATCTGTTGCCTCCGAGCGTGAACTAAACACCACCGAGCGTGAGACCATAGGTTTGTATCTGTTAAGCGTGAAGTCATAGGTTTGTAGCCTCTCGAGCGTAAAAGCTACCGAGCATAAAAGGCATCCGGGCATAAAACCATAGACTTATAGCTTACGAGCGTAAAATCGTAGATCTGTAGCTATCGAGCGTAGAAAGCTCCTTAGCGTAGAACCACGAATCTGCTTTGCACGAAAAACTTTTCGAATTTGCTGACTGTCCGTCTTTCGAGAGTAGTGGGCTGCCTTAGTTCCCAATCATAAACAAATATTAATTTGCGAGACTTGGTTTAGGGTTTCGAGGAGTCCGTCCGAGGATTCGAGGAGTCGATCCGAACCCTATATATATCCCGAGGTTTTGAGAGAAAAACTCTTCATCGTTTTCTGCGAAAGAGAGTCTTCGTCTGTTCGAGTTTTTCTCCGTTCCTTCTCTGAGCACTCAGAGTCTTCAGAAATGGCGCCGAAGCAAACCCCCTCCACTAAGGGAAAGAGTGTAGGTCCTTCTTCTTATCCTTCTGCCCCAGCGAGGGAGTCTTCGGTCGGGCAAGGCGAACTTCATCCTGAGAAAAGTATCCCGCCGACGAGCAGCGCTCCCGGCCTTAGAGGTAGAGCCTTTTGGATGACAAAGAATGACGAAAAATCTTTCGCACACGTTGAACGTGACCGCGCTAGGTCGTCTTCTGTGCTGATAGCCTCTTTGAGGAAGACGATGCACGGAGACATTTTTATCTTTTACGCTCACATTTCTAATGTGCCAGCGTAAGAGTTCCATATTTTCGCAGTTTTGAGAGTAACAGCTCTGACTGCCGAAAACTTGGTGTATACTATAAAATTTTAGTTTTACGCCTGGGGACGGAACCTCCGGCGTAATAACTAGAATTTTGGTAGCCCGGCGTAAAGCACAGATCGTATGCTGCCAGTTACGTCTCTGGATGAGACTTCCTGCGTAAAATGACCAAATTTGTACAGTCTTGGCGTAAAGAACAGACTGTGGCTTCTGGGTCCTCATGTTGCAAGATTTGTAATAACGTGTTTTCCTCGCACTTTTGTAGTTAATTTGGGTGAGTCTCCACTGGCCGAGGTGATGGGTTCCACTGTCGGGATGCTGCACTCGAACTATCTGGAGGATCTGTCCCACGTGGCATTTCCTATCTCCAGACCCCAGTATCCTGAGGGAAGGGAGCTTTTGATATCAGCTCAGGGCGAGCGGGATCTGGATCGTGCAGAAGCTGCCCGTGCGGGTGTGCGTCGGGCGAGGGCCGAATTGTCCCTCATGGGAGACAACGAGGCACGGCTGGAGCAGGCCCGCGCTAATGCCTTGGTTTCCAGGGATGAGAGGATAGCTGCACTGACGAAGCTGATTCGCGATCTGACTGCTCCCCCACAATGATGTACCCTTCCTTCTTTTGTTTGCTTTCCGATATAATTTTGCTCTTTCTTGTCAATAAATAAAGCGAACTCTTTTCTGACTTTGTAGACCTATCATTTCGGAATATAAATGACAGGTTTTGGACGAGGGTAATATCAGAGGTGATATGGACATGATAGGCTCTCAAGAAACTTTAGCAGGACATACTTATTCAGAGGTCATATGGACATGATAGAATATGCTTTGACTAAGGCTTGTAGGCAAGATACTATCAGAGGTGATATGGACATGATAGGCTCCCAAGAAACTTTAGCAGGACATACTTATTCAGAGGTCATACGGACATGATAGAATATGCTTTGACTAAGGCTTGTGGGCAAGATACTATCAGAGGTGATATGGACATGACAGGCTCTTAAGAAACTTTAGCAGAACATACTTATTCAGAGGTCATACGGACATGATAGAATATGCCTTGACTAAGGCTTGTGGGCAAGATACTATCAGAGGTGATATGGAAATGATAGGCTCTTAAGAAACTTTAGTAGGACATACTTATTCAGAGGTCATACGGACATGATAGAATATGCCTTGACTAAGGCTTGTAGGCGAGATACTATCAGAGGTGATATGGACATGATAGGCTCTCAAGAAACTTTAGCAGGACATACTTATTCAGAGGTCATACGGACATGATAGAATATGCTTTGACTAAGGCTTGTAGGCAAGATACTATCAGAGGTGATATGGACATGATAGGTATTGCATTTCCAAATTAGTCGAACGTATGTATTCAGAGATTATATAGACATGATAGAATACGACCCAACTAGTTTTGTTTTGGAAGTAGTTTTGTCAGAATTAAGGTTTTCGCTATATTCCAATTGAGCAGAGGAGGTTAAGCATAGTACATTTTCAGGAATTTGCCGTTGATAGGAGCCATTAACAGGTCTCCATTAGGCTGGGCTAACCTGTAAGCGCCATTTGAGAACGTTGTCTCGATCACATAAGGACCCTCCCATTTTGGCTGGAATTTGCCTTTACTCCTGTGAGTAAGAATCATCGGCCTTCTTACGGCTAGAACTAGCTCGCCGACTTTGAACACTCTTTTCTTTACTTTATGATTGAAAGCTCTGGAAATACGTGCTTGGTATAGCGTGATGCGCTGTTGAGCTTGGAGGCATTTTTCGTCTAATCCTTCTAGCTCCTGAAGCCTTAAAAGGTCATTCTTTTCTTGGGTCAGTTCGTTAGCCACGGCTATCCTGAGTGACGGGATCTGGATTTCAATGGGGAGAACTGCTTCGCTCCCGTAGACCAGTGAGAATGGAGTACAACCTGTCGGTGTTCGTACCGTTGTGTTCGAAGAGACATTCGCCCAGTCTCTCATTCCAATCTCTTTTGTTCGAAGAGACAAACTTCTTCAAGAGTTTGATAATGGTTTTGTTGAAAGCTTTCGCCAAACCATTAGCAGCTGGATAATATACCGTAGAGGCAATATTATGTATCCGATTTTTATCGCAAAATCGATGAAACGCTTGACTGGTGAACTGAGGCCCATTGTCGTGAATTATCCTCTGAGGTACCCCGAAGCGATAGATGACGTGATGCTTGATGAAGCTGATCACATTAGACGCCTTTACCTCGGCAAGAGGGATCACCTCTGCCCATTTGGAGAAGTAATCCGTGATGGCCAGTATGAACTGGTGACCCCTGGAAGAAGACGGGTGAATAGGACCGACGATATCCATACCCCATGCTTCGAAAGGCCAGGATGCAACCGTAGGATGTACATATTCAGACGGTTGATGTATGAAGTCTGCTTGGACCTGACAGGCTCTGTATTGTCTTGCATAGATATCGTGTCTATGATCATAGTGGGCCAGTAATAGCCCATTCTCCTGATACGATCATGTAGCTTAGGACCGGGTTGATGTGCCCCGCTTACACCGTCGTGAGCTTCACGGGTAATCTGTTGTGCTTCGTCGTCAGAGAGACATCTCCATAGCAGTCCGTCATAGGTCCGGCGATATAGGCATTGTGAAGATGCATCGAAGTAGAAGCGTAAC
Source organism: Iris macrosiphon (assembly GCA_036927795.1). Classification (NCBI taxonomy): domain Eukaryota; kingdom Viridiplantae; phylum Streptophyta; class Magnoliopsida; order Asparagales; family Iridaceae; genus Iris; species Iris macrosiphon. The sequence goes on along the minus strand of JAYESA010000019.1, from coordinate 116,728,786 downwards.
GATCGTCTTTTGACGGATACCGCTTCTTTAGGATCCTCTGGCAAGATTCCGTAGGCCACAAAATCTATAAAGGGACTCTTCCAATCTCTTCTGGGAGGATCTGTGTTCACAGCGTAGCTGCATTCTATGTGGAAGTTATTTTTCACACAGAATAAATCTCTGTTAAGAAGGATTATCGAATTCTGCCTTCTTATCGGAGTAGCTAAATCTGCGGCTAGACTGGCTAGGATATCAGCTTCAAGATTCTGGGATCGAGGTACATGCTCCAGGAAGAACCCTTTGAATGTCATGGCTATCTCGACCGTTGCTTGGTGATAGGGGATGAGGTCTGGATTCTGGACTTCATATATTCCTCTGACTTGATTGACGATAAGCAGAGAATCACCGAAAGCTTCCAGGGATTCGACCCCCAGCTCTTTAGCGACTTGGAGCCCGATTAACAGAGCGTTATACTCTGCCACGTTGTTGGAGCAGGGCTCGTTGAGAGAGTATGCTCGGTAGATGACGAGTTTGTCGGGAGTAACCAGGACGATTCCTACTCCTGAGACCACTTTCCCCTTGGGACCAGTCCTGGAGGCACCATCGAAGAATAGTTGCCATGCGTCACTTCCCATCGCGGAATTACATTCTGCAACTTCGTCAGGGATGTCCTCGTACAACTTGGAGGTCTCCGGGATCGGATGAGCAGCTAGAAAGTCGGCCAATGCTTGGCCTTTGATGGACTTCTGGGAGACGTACACCATGTGATATGGTGTTAACAGCATCACCCAAGTTGTGAGTCGGGAATTAAGAGCACTTGGCTTGCTCATTAGTACTCGAAGAGGGTTGATCCTGGAGATGATATGAATAGTCTGGCCGGTGACATAGTGCCGCATTTTCTGGATAGCGAACATCAGAGCCAAGCATTCTTTCTCCACTGGGTTGTACCGGTGTCCGACTCCGATCATCATTCTACTTAGATAGTAGATAGCCTGTTCATGCCCTACATCGTTCTTCTGCGCAAGAAGAGCTCCCAAGGCAAGTTCCATTGCTCGAACGTATAGGAAGAATGTCTTTCTATGACGGGAGGCACCAGAACTGGCGGATGAGTAAGGTAGCATTTGATATCGTCAAACGCTTGTTGACAGGCTTCGTCCCATACGAAGGATACACCCTTCTTCATGAGGCAAGAAAAAGGCTGACATCTCCCAGAGAGGTTGGATATGAATCTTCGGATGTAAGCCAGGCGTCCCTAAAATCCTCTAAGTTCCTTCAGATTACGGGGCGGTCGCATTCCTACGATGGCCTGGACTTTATCAGGGTCCACTTGTATGCCTTTGGCGGTAATGACAAACCCCAGGAACTTGCCGCTAGATACACCCAGAAAGGACTTCGTAGGATTCATCTTGAGTTGATGTTGGCGCATTAACTCGAACACCGTCCTTAAGTCTCGAACGTGATCATCTTTGAGACGGCTTTTGACAGCTATGTCGTCCACGTAACATTCTACTATTTTGCATAAGTGCTCATAGAATATGTTACTCATAGCTCATTGGTATGTTGCCCCGGCGTTCTTCAACCCGAAGGATATTACTGTATAGCAATATACCCCAGTGGTGTTCAGAAGGCGGTATGCTTCTCGTCCCCAGGATGCATCTTGATCTGATTGTACCTTGAGAATCCGTCCATGAAAGACATGCGTTCAAAACCGCAGGTGTAGTCGATCATGATGTCTGTAATGGGAAGAGGGAACTCATCCTTGGGGCAGGCTGCATTCAGATCTCGGTAATCGATGTAGATGCGTATTTTCCTATTTTTCTTTATGACTGGGACAATGTTGGTGACCCAGTCGGGATGTTGTTCTACCCGGATGAAACCGCAGGCTATCAACTTCTTGACTTCGGCTTCAATGGTGTCCATCATATCCGGGCGGAACCGGCGCTGGTGCTGCTTTACATGCTTTAAATCGGGCGATATATTGAGATTGTGGGTAGCCATCTTTGGATCAAGTCCTGGCATATCCTCGTAATTCCACGCAAAGACGTCGATGTATTCTTTTATCAGTCGAATAACTTCTTTCCTTTCAGCTGGGGAAAGATCATTACTGATAAATATCGGTCTTGGTGAGAGTGTATCCCCAACGTCGATCTGGATAACTTCATCTTCAGTGGGAGGTCCCCTCGCTGGCGTAAAGGCCGAGGAGTTGAATACTCTGCCGCTTGCTTCCCTTCGCGGAGACCACAGTGCTCATCTGGTTCTCCGTAGAGGTCAGATGTTGTCTTGCGTGCGGGGCGTGACTTGTACTTCCGATTTGGCGCTAAGGCATCATCAGAAGGTTTGTCTGTACCGCGCGTAGCGGGAGACTGGTTTCTACGCATAGAGAGCAGTGGATACTCCTGGGTCAGCGCTGAGGCTTTACCCGAGGTTTTGTCTGTATCGCGCGTAGCGGGAGACTGGTTTCTACGCGTAGAGCGCAGTGGATACTTCTGGGTTAGCACTGAGGCTTTGCCCGAAGTTTTGTCTGTACCGCGCGTAGCGGGAGACTGGTTTCTACGCATAGAGCACAGTAGATACTTCTGGGTTAACGCTGAGGCTTTGCCCGAAGTTTTGTCTGTACCGCGCGTAGCGGAAGACTGAATTTTACGTGCGGGGCACGGAGGGAGCAATGCTACAACCTCATTGGTCGAAGAGATCGGAGAGATCGGAGAGTCCACAGGAATGGTAGAGGATGTCTTGGGCATCCAAATCTTGTGCAGCTTCCTATTGCTTTGGACGGAGAGAGGGTGAGAGCTACCCCCGGTTCGAAGCATGTCCTCGTAGGCAGACTGGTCGAATTGGACGACCAGTGTCTTTTTCACGGTTCCTATAGGTACCGCATCGTGTTGAGCAATTACTTCCTCATCAGAAAAGAAATACTTTCCCCAGCAGAGTCGCCATCTTGTTTGTGGTAGAAAATGAAAAGAATGAAAGATGTATTCAAGACGGAGTTTATACAAGACCCATGTTCTTTTGTTTACAAACAAACTTGTACAATATAATCCTATACGAGGATATGGGAGTACAATTTATTTAATCTGGGTATAAATTGCTATAGGTGTCTAATCTGTAGTCGATCACTTTAGCCCTTGGACCACACGATGGTGAAGAAGTGCCGTAGAAGACAGGAGGTAGCTTCGAAGGTTGCAAAAGAGGGTGGATGCACGATGCCAAGGTCGTCGATCCCTACCCATTTGCCTGAGCTCTGGGTTCCTCTCTCTCTCTCTCTCTCTATCTCGATCTCTTCTCTCTCCTTGTTTTTTTCTTGACCCTGTCCGATCTCCTTTTCAGAAGTCTGATCGTTGATCAATTTCTTCGACCTGTTCCTCTGTAGATAGAGGTCTCTATTTATAGAGTTTTAGTGACAGTGACCACTCAGTTGGTATAAAAACTGAGGAGTGGAATCACAGCACCCTTTTACACGACGGTTAAAATAACCAATGCCTGCGTATAGATGATCCTTTGAATGAGCGTATAACGCGGGTCCAACTAAGGGACACAATACGTATTATTGCTACGAAGATCACGGCGTAAAAGCTACGTAGGTAGGTATCCTCCGTGTAGAAGAGGTGGGCGTAAAAGCCAATGTCTGTCACCATGGCATAGAAGCCAAAATAGGCATAGAAGCCAGGTAGGCATAGAAGCCTGATGGCATAGAAGCCGAGTGAGCATAGAAGCTGAGGAGGCGTAGAAGCCGAGAGAGCATAGAAGCTGAGGAGGCGTAGAAGCCCTGAGAGCATAACAGCTGAGGAGGCGTAGAAGCCCTGAGAGCATAACAGCTGAGGAGGCGTAGAAGACCTGAGAGCATAACAGTTGAGGAGGCGTAGAAGCCACTGCGCAATGCTGAGTGCTGACGTGGACGTCTTTAGCCGGAATCACGACTTTTGAAGATATAATCAAATCTCTCGCATTAAATGCAGAGATCTGCCACTATCCTGTGCATTAATTGCGAAGGCGTGTTCTGAAGGCCTGCCCCCCGTTCTGAGTATCAGGCGAAGAGACGTGCCTCAAACCTTGTACAAAGTACAGCTTTTGATGTGACAGTCTGTTTGTCTTCCGCGGTGTGTAGACGGTTCATGTTTGCCTATGTAGAACAAGGCAGCGTATCCCTTTGTATGCGAAAAAGCAGTTTACGCAAGGGGGTGTCACCACACGATGGTGCGGTAATTCTTAATCAAATCTCCTGCATTAAATGCAGAGATCCGCCATCATTCTGCGCATTAAATGCGGAGGCATGTTTTTGAAGGTCTGCAGCTCTTCTGTGCATTCGTCGCAGAGACGTGCCTCGAGAAGACCGTCACCGTCTTGTGCACCGATCGCAGAGACGTGCCTCGAGCCCTGTACAAAGCGCCGCTTTTGACGTGGCAGGCGGTTTGTCTACTGCGGAGTGTAAACAGCTCATGTCTACCTGTGTAAAACAAGGCAGCATATCCCCTCGTTCATGTAAAAGCAGTTTACGCGATGGAGATGGCGGTAACTGACAGCCTGGGTCGCAGTGCCGTGCTATCATTATAGCCGTTGTCTGGGTAGCCGAGCCATATTCTTTTGTCAGAAGTTCAGACGTCAGGTTCATTGCAGGGTCTGACAGGTTCATCTCGGGGAGCACGAAGTGTTCCTCGTACGCTTTAATACCGCATTTGAAAGCGGATGTGTTTTATGTCATATAGGCGACGAAGCCCTCTGCTTTACGCTCTGAGGCGGCCTGGACATACTGCACTTACGCGGATGGTCCTGAGAAGCTCTTGTCTTGCCTGCTTGATGGCTCTGAGGTCATCTCTTTACGCTGCTCCGTACCAATAAGTTGCGTATAGTCATCCAGCGTATTTTTTATGCTTCTACACCAGTCACGCAGTCCGTGATCTATATAAGACTCACAACTCGTGTAACTACTGTATCATGGCCAATGAATCTAATGATGCTCCATAATACTGGGGTGGTCTCATAAAGTTGTGATCTATATGAGACTCACAACTCGTTGTACCCAAGTTTTCTTGGATGCACAATTTATATAGCAATAAATGAACTAAATATGCAGAAATAAATTATGCAGACATCATATGAAATATAAATAATGGTACGTGGCAAGGTATACTTGCCGAGCAAAGTTTTGTATAGTGCACGTCCAAACAGTGTTAAGTTTAGTGAAAGAAGAATTGTAGTTAGGGTTTGGGAGAGTTGTAATAGTATATATAGAGATAAAGAGGCGGTGGGGGTTTGAAGTCAGTTCCGAGCGGGGGGGATATTTATTTTAGTGGTTTCAAAACCACTGTTGCTGCTGTTTCTTTATTGATTTTGGTTTCGGTTGAGGGTTGTTTAGTAATACTAGTGTTTAAGAAGATGTGGAATGAGAGGCTAACACGCGCGAAGAAGAAAAAGGAAAGTTGGCTTTTGCTACTACTGTGGTTGATATTTCTTCTACTAATGGGTTGTGGGTTCCAGCGGGTAGGGTAGAGGCTAAAGGGTTAACGGGTTTGGGTAGTGATCCAATAGGAATTTTTTTCTAATTAATTATATATATACATAAAAAATTCTAAAAAATTATATTAGTGTATACGGTTAAGGTAGCAACTGTCCAAAGGGTCTCCTACATGGAATAAATTAGAAAAAATTTATAATGGCTCAATAAATCCCTTAAATGCACAAATATCTTAAATAAGAATTAAATAAAATTTATTTCCTCTATTTAGCTCATAATTACCATAAATAAATTAAATAATATGATTTTTAGAATTAGGGGTTTTACAGAGCAGCAGGAGGAGCCGGAAGAGCCATCGGAGGAGCTAGAGTATCAGGAGAAGTAGGAGCTGCAGGAGAAGCAGGAGCTGCAGGGTCACGAGACTTTGTCAGTTGTCTAACATGCCTCTGTACCTCTAACAGAGTCATCGTGATCTGCTCCAAACTAAAAACACCAGGAGGAACGGGCTCTGATGGAGCTGGAGGAGCCGTCAGATGAGCTCTGGAAAGAACTGAAAGGTGGAATGCCACTTGTTCACGATGTCGTATTTTTCTCTCCCGACAGCTTATATCCACCGATTGTTTCTCTTAGTCGGCGTACTACTCTCAGCCCCACCCTCTAACGTCTCATACGTCTCATATATTTATTTATGTAAATAGGTTTAGATATCGTAGGTTATGATTATTTTTTTATTAACTACAACTAAGGTTAGGCTTAGAGTTAAGTTTAGATATCGTAGATTAGGTTTACAGTTAAGGTTTTTGGATATCATAGGTAACAATATTAAAGTTAATGTTAGATTTTCAGGGTAAACAAATATAGTTAAATTATAAAAAGAATGTAATTAAATTTCGTTAAAAAAAACTTTATAAACACAACTTACGTATGCTTTTGCTGCCCGCTCATCTACGAGCTTCCCATCCTTCTTCCTTTTGTGCGTCCGCTGGAAGCTTACAGAAAAGCCGATGATCTTCTGGTCTCCTCCCGCTCTGATGGCCTCCTCATACTATAAAAATTAAGTAATTAATTAATAAGAAAATGAGAATTATTAAAAATTGATCTATCAAAAAATTATAGTACTGGCCATCTGTCAAAAATGCTCGACGGTCTAAATGGATCCTCTCGTGTGGAGACCACCCTTAGCATGGGATGCTCTTACCTTCTCGCACTTGGCAATATAGGTCGGGGCCTCCATCTTCTTCCCGAACTCCTCTTTGAGCCACTTCTTGCGAAGATGCCCTGAATGTGACGACAGTGCCTTCTAATTATTTATTATATCCTTGAACCTTTTGTTGGCGACGGTCTTTTAGCACTTTCGGATCACAGACTCTCCATAATCCGGCCACCAGTACTTCTTCTGCAAATTCAAAAAATAGTTTTTAGCATTTTAATCATAAAATTATATATTATTCTAAATAAAAATTTTATACATACCTACAGCATATCCAGCCAAATAAAGCGTTGATCTAGCGGGATGTCACTGAAGTTGATATAAGGGCTATAAAAGTTCTCCCGTATGACGTCCCCCAGATCATTGCCAGCATTTGTCGGAAAGAACCTGAAATAAATAAACAATATACAATTAGAATAAAAAAGAATAGATAAATAAATATATGAATTGACAATAAATACTTACGTCGCTTCTTCGGAGTCTATACTCGATGAGGCAATATCTCTCTTAGAGAAATAGGTAGTAACCTCTCCATATACACATGACAATCATAACTCTTCATCCATGTCAGCTTGCGTTCGTTGAGATCGACACATCTTGCCAGATTTGACACGTAACCGTCAAGAAATCTCAACGTTGAAATCCAGTTGTATATTATCATTTTTTTTCTCCCTACTCAATGTAAATGGCGCTGGAGGCTTGACCTAATTACCGTTTGTACTTTATTTTAGGTGAAAATATGAGCGCCTGCAAATAATTTTCAAGTCATTTCTTGCTTTGAAATTGTCTTTCGTTTTTTCTTGATATCCATCACCATATTGAAGATATTATCGAATACATTTTTTTCGATATGCATAACATCAAGATTGTGTCTTATGAGATTGTCCTTCCAATAAGGTAAGTCCCAAAAGATACTTTGCTTCGTCCAATTATGTTTAGTTCTGAAACCTTTAAAGTGAAGGGCCGATATCGGATCTTCCATCACAGTCGGCAATCCATCTATCTTATTTTCAAACTTGGTCTCCTGTCAGTCACAACGGGGATGAAGATAGTTCATGTTTACCTACTCTAAAGATATCTCTGTTCCTTCTCCACGGATGCGACGCAGGAAGGAACTGACGGTGACAATCAAAAAAGTATATTTTTTTCCATTTGGGAAACAGAATGCCTTACTCTTTTCCATACATATCGGACAAGATAAAGTACCATGAGTACTCCAACCCGAAGACATCCCATATGCTAAAAAATTATTGATGGTCCACATGAGTGACGCTCTCATCTAAAATTTTTGCTCCTTCGATATATCATATGTCTGAACGCCAAACTGCCACAATCATTTCAACTCATCCACCAACGGCTACAAGTAGATATCGATGTTCTTCTTTGAATTTTTTGGACTGGGTGTGATAAGTGTCAAAAACATGTAAGGAGTCTTCATGAACATCCATGGTAGTAGATTGTAAGGAGTCAAAATCACCGACCAACAAGGGTACTGAGATCCCGACTGTCCGAAAGGAGTGAATCTATCAGAACATAAACCCAACCAGACATTCCTGGGCTCCGCAAAAAATTCAGGATGACACTAATCAAAATGCTTTCATGCCTCTCTATCAGAAGGATGAGATAATTCTCCATCTTTTATTTCTTGCTATGCCATGTCATGTGTTCTGCTATATTTGCGGACATATACCCGTTCTAGCGGACTGCCGACTCAAACGGTAAAAGTGCAACTGTCCCGACCCGCCTTGCCTCAAACAAGAAGCAATGAATATGCAGACTTGTCCCTACAGCATCCGACTAAGGCTTCAGAGGCTCGCTTGACGTATCGCTCTACCGAGGCAAATTATCGCTAAGGTGGGTGGCTACGGTGAACTTGTCTTTGCTTAGCCAGTACACATAAAATCTGGAATGATACATGCTAGTCGCTAGGTGAATCACCCCTTCATGCTAATAAGAATTCAACGCACCTAGCTAAGGGAATAATCCCAACTTGTATTGCTTATATGCTAGAACATGGAAATGAAACATTACTTTTATATATGTTCAGACCCTCGCATGCTACCCTAGAATGTGTCACTCGGGAAGTCCCCTAACGATTTTACCCCTCGGCTTACCTTCGGGCCCGAGCTAACGTGAATATTGTGTTTATACAATGCATGCTTGTCTGCTTGAATGTTGCCTTATTTTCATCCAAATTCCGGGAGACTACTAAGTAGTCATTCCGTGCATGATTGAACCTGCAAGTATCCGGGACCGTTAGGTCACCCAAGGCAGCCCCGAACCAGGGGAATGCATCAAGACAAAGTCACTCACTAAACAACGAATTAAGATTCAAGTATCCCGTGTACTCGTGTTCTCGTGCACTCGTGTACTCATGTTCTCATGCACTCGTGTTCTCGTATTTCCGTGTATCTTGTGATAATTGAATGACCCAAATAATTGTATGTCGCGGACAACTCGGAAATGAGATATGGTTTCACAGACGGTATCCGGGGCACTGGGGCCGATCTGATCCGGATAGAACTTCACGTGTGGTCCTTCCTGTACAGGCGAGTGGTTTGTAGCGCCTCTTGTACTTTCGTTGCATTCCACTTGGCTTGGGACCACATCATGTGTAGTCCATCGTGTACAGGTGAGATGGTTTGTAATGCATCGTCTACTTTCGTTGCATTCCATCTTCGCCTTGGACTACTTCATGTACAATCTATCATGTACGGGCGAGATGGTTCGTAGTGCATTGTGTGCTCTCGTTGTGTTCCATTCTCGTCTGGGATTAGTCCTTTATGGCTATGCCAGTGACTCATGTTTATATAGATAAGTCATCCTCGCTTAGCGGCTATCCGCATGCGAGTCATTGCATCGCATCAAAGAACAACTGAGCACTCCAAATATTGTCCCGTTCAATGACTCTCGTGTTGCATATGCTATGTCTTCTGAATGTTTATACTTGTCCGTGCTTGAATTAAAAATGTTTGCCTTGGACAGGGAAGGCCAAATGGTAAGTTGGTAAATCTTGCGGTGTTTTCTCTCATGTTGCACGGTGCACTGCCACACGAGTTAGGCAATTCAAATCTTGCATGAAACTGATCCTAAGGCAACTAGAAAGACAACTTAATAGTTGGTGCACAGGAACTTATATTACATGTTTGGATTTGTCGAGCGGGCGAGTAGCTTCCCCACCAGTGCATTCAATGTACTAATAATCCACCAGTTTGTATACAGGGTGCGGGAGAACCTCGTTCGGTGCGAATGCCTCCTTCGTGCGTGCTAAGGTGTGAAGAATACTCCGAAGCAGCGGTGCATCCGGAACTGAAGCACATATACAAGACATAATATTGTGAACATCGCCTGATCATCGCCTGTACAATTATTCCACAATTGTAGCCACTTGGCACGCTTTTACTGTTTCAGAGAGAGAGGCTTGAGCGACTTGTAATCTCGGCTAAGTGCCGCCTGTAACACTTGTTTATATCAATAAAGAGTTGCTTTACTTCAACTTGTGTTATTCATTGCTTCTGCTATATTGTCAACTCAGTGAACCTGTTACCAAATTGCTATGCGTTTATGAATTCGCTGCACTCGGATAATCTGTGCGACTTTGTGGCTTAGAACTCTTACCGCCAGCCAAATGAACCACGGCCTTGCACGGGCGTGGCTCACACTCGTGCGACATCATGCCCGGATGGGTCATAAAGCGATCGTTCCACGGGAGCGCTGGCGTGGTGATTCTCGTCCAGCGGGAACGGTCGATTTAGCCTGCGGGAGATCGGGGCGTGACATATACATCCTCTGAAGCCTCTTTATAATCGGTAAAAACTGCATGTACTTGTAGTGACGCAATCTTGTTCGGACTGTTAGCTTTCCTTTGCTCTGAATTGGCTTGTACCGATCCGCGTGACAGAAAATGCATCAATTTTTATCATAGTTCTTCTTGTAGTACAATATGCAACTGTTTCGACAACAATCTATCTTTTCGTAGCCTAAATCCGATTTCTGTATCATCATCTTCGACTTGTAGAAATTTTCAGGCAACTCCATTGATCCTTTTGGCAACAACTCTCTAACCAACTGAATTATCCGGTCGTAGCATTCCTGCAACAAGTAAAAAATCAGATTTGAGGTTCAACATCCGCATCACCACCGACAAGACAGAATGAGAATCACAACCCGGGTATAATGGAGTATCGGCATTCTTGAACATATCATAGAATTCCTTCGCATCAAGATTCAGATCCTCCGAATAAAAACTTGGACCGGCCGCATCAAATACCAACTCACGTGCTAGGTTTCGCGGTCGATATTCAAAGTTATCTCCAAAAGTGGACTCTTCTACCTCTATATTGAAGGAGTAATAATATTAAGGAGTCAAAGGTTATCCTTGAGCCGTCCACTTCTTGTAGTTTAGTACGAAATTCTTCTTGTAGTTTAGTACGAAATCCTTCTTGTAGAGATGTTTCCTCACGAGATCCACATCTTTGAATGGTATATTATGATATTTGGCACAATGGGACTTAATGAGACTCTCATCCATGAAATAAGGTTGACTACTGGCGTATTTGAGAAATTTCTCAATGTCCGTCCTGAAATCATCTGTCAAACCAATCTTACTCTCATGTCATAGATTGTACATCCACGATCGGTCAACTAAGTATCGACTCATTGATTTCTTATAGACTTGAATAATTATACACGTACCATGTCAAAAGAAAAAACATAAAGAACTATGAGTACCTAGTTAGGATACTTGCTAAAAGCAAATGCAAGAGGAAAACTTATCTACCGCATATATTAGTTTTTTTTTTCCGATACCAAAACATCCGATACTCCGGTCCAATACCGTCGATATTACTGATATCGTCGATCCCGATACTCATAGTAATGATCTGATACCAAAAAAAACCTAAAAACAACACTAGTAATACTTAAAATTATGCATAAAATATAAAAAATATATATATATTCTAAAATATTAATAATTTACTAATAGTTATTTGTTTCCGATACCAAAAAATTCGATACTCCGGTCCAATACCATCGATATTACCGATCTAATACTACTGGGCTAATTTTTTTCCAAAGAAAACCCTTAACTAGTATCAATATGACAAATTAATAGCTTTCCAACACGATCGAAAGCAAACATGTGTTTATACACTGAATATTTATATGTATCTTCTAGCGTCTTGTGTCATGTGATTTCCTACAAAATTCAAATATATTCGACAATGTGTATAGTCTTTCTCCAAATAGATATGTGGCGGGTTAGGATTTACCTTCGGAAGGGAGGAGGGGATCTGACGGAGCGCGGAGGCGAACGCCTGAGGTCGGTGGAGGGCCTGGCTCAAATTCCTGAGGTAGGAGAAGGGGCTCGGAGGAATGTCTTCGCCACTCGAGTCGAGGAGTAGGAGGACTTGGAAGGATGTCAGGACTCGCCGGAGAGGGGGAGGGGCTGCTTGTCGCCGGAGAGTGGGAAGGGGTCGGGGGTGGGAGAGAGAGAGAGAGAGAAGAGAGAGAGAGAGAGAGAAAGAGAGATTGAAGAATGGAAAAAATAAAACGGGATCGAAAAATTTAAGTTTTCGCAGCGACGAATAATTTCGTCGCTAATCCGTCGATGAACTAATAGCGTCGGATTAGCGACGAAATATTAACAAAATATAATATATTTTGTTTACATAAATAATTTAATCGTTATTCCATCGTATTTCTGTCGCTGATTCAACGACGGATTAGCTTTTGTTACTGCGATACGTCGCTATTTAACAGTATTTTTGTAGTGTGAACTATCTTAATAGATGAAAACAAGAGTTATTTCAACATAATATGACTCAAATATAGAGCTTGAATATTCCAAGCCAATATAAATATGCTTACTCATATCCGATATTTATCAGCCCTTGCAGTCAAAGAAATACCACCCTAGTTGAAACAATGAGCAAGACCAATATCTATATAAATCAATTTCATCTAGGTAAAGTTATCCTCCATGACAACGTCTGTTCCTACGAATATCATCGATAATATCTAAGTTGGTAATATTGCATATTTTGCATAGTTTTCAATTAAACTCTTTTCCACCTACAGAACTTCCTTTTCATTTTAACTCTGGCCAGTACCAGAAACAAAATGTCGGCCACTCAAGGGGAAAGACCAATAACCATTTAAGTAAATGAATTAATTATATCATGATCTGATGTTGATTTAATCAGTAGCATGCATGATTGGTATCTTAATTTCCCATGTTCATGACATAGAATGGAAGGTGTAACAAACAGATGGGGATTTTCCACCTCTTGCCCGTCGGGTAGGGAACCCGCATTATAACGGCCCATGTGAACGGTAGGAGATTTGCCATTCCAAAGTCTACCGATATTAGAAAATAAGTGATGAATATTTTATATTTTATTTTTCAGTCTCAAGATTGATTTAAATAGAAAAATATAATTAATGTTCATTCTTAAATCAAGGAGAACCTTAAGGAAAAAGAAATACAATCAATGTTCACCCTTCAATCAAGAAAAATCTTAAAGGAAAAAAAACTAAATGAAAACATAAAATCTTCTCTAATAATACTAATAACAAGAGGAGAGAGAATTACGGAATTCTCCAGCCCCTTCCTCAAGTTGATGCATAGATATCTATCATATCTAACTTGCTTACAAAATGCTCAAAGACGGGTCTTGTCAAATTTTTGTTTAAGATGTCCGTTGTTTGCTAACTAGAGGTCACAAATGGTAGACATATGATTCCAGGATCTAATTTCTCTTTTATGAAATGACGGTCAATCTCAATATGTTTGGTTCTATCATGCTGAACCGGATTACGGACTATGCTTATGGCAGCTTTACTGTCATAATATAACTTTAATGGAAGCTCAATTTTTATCTTAAGTTCCTCCAGAACTCTTTGAATCCATAATCCTTCACAAATACCCTGAGGCATAGCTCTAAACTCGACTTTTGCACTGCTTCTTTGTCACGCCCCAGTCCCAAAATATCGAGAAACTGGACACGTGGCAATGGCCAACAGCACGCACCGATGGACAAACCCAATTTAATGGATCCATCGGGGCATACTTAAGCTGTATTACAATGATCAGGGTTTACTAATCTCATCCACAGAATAAGCACAGATATATCAACAAAAAGTATTAAACAACATCCAGTCACAAGTGAATAAAATCGGGGAACAACCCAATATTAAGTCTGTTACAAATGTTCTCTTAAACAGAAAATAAAGAGTTTAATTGCCATAAAAACTGAGCATAGCGAAGCAGATGCTCAGGAAAAGTCCTCAGCTATCACCTCGTCTTCAGAGTCTGGTACTGTTCCGAGAAGTGCTCCTGTACCATACACCTCAGGATAGATCTCGTCTGCTAATCCTGGGGACATCATCCATTCCAGGTCCTCAGGGGATATAGCAAGGTACAGATAATACAAGCCAAAATAAATGCAGTGCAGAAATAAATGAAACAATAGGGTAAATAAATAAACCAGCTAAGTGATATGCAAGTGAGAGTTTTAGTCATACTCGGGCTGAGACTACTACAGGATCAGTGTCGGAGAAACCCATAGCAGTATTTTCTCGAAGGGCCAGTACGGTACCAAAGCTCTATGTCAGAGTCTAAGACACAATCCATTAAAGTATTATATATATTTATTCAGCCTTTTGTATGGTAAATCTCTCCCCACCCAATGTAATCTCACGTCACAGTTTCATAATGTCTCATATCCATGTCACGCAAGATCAACTAATGCAATAAGTCATATATTAAGATCTAAGAAAATAATGTCCAAGTAATGAAATCTGTCTCCTATACAGAATCACCTTGAATATTTCAGGAAGATTCTGTCTCATGATTCGTGTCAGGTGTCCTGGGTATAATGTACTTGATATGGCAAGTACGAGAATATAAATGTCACGATATCCATCTCTAGTTGACCTTACACAACCCCGCGTACGGTGTTGGCACCCGACTATTAATCGGAAGCTAAGTAAGTTACACGGTCCTAGGTTTAAGCAGGTACAACAATTAATTAAATGAAGTAAATAAGTAGCAATACTGCAGGATTTGACAAGGTACACTTGCCTGGGGTTCCTACTCCAATTGTAGCTCTGGCAGCAGCGGGATTTGCAGGCAGTACTCCGGTTACTGAAATAAATATTACCATCAGATTCAGAAAATATCAATCAGCTAAAAACGCCTGTCCTTGAGTCCAATTTGGACACAGGGGCAAAAATAACATTTTCGGTCAATGCGGGGTCCACATGTGGGCCGCTTTGCATCGAAAAATATGTCAGGGTCAAAGGTCTCCAAATCTGTCAAACTTAGTGTCAACAGGTCCAGAATGTTGATACGAACCCAACGGAACTTCCAGAATTGGATTCCGATGAGCCGATCACAAAATCGCCCGTCAAGTGGAGCCTATGGGGCCAACGATACGCGATTTTGTCAACGTTCTCAGAATCGAACCAAACTTGGGTCACAGGACCAGCGTATTGCTACGAGTCCGATGGCATAAGTTTTGTTTCAATCCGACGTGTGTACACTAAGTTACAGCGAGATCCAAAAAGGACAGAAATGGGACGTTGTCGGCGGATACGCGTTGATTCCGGTGTGCACGCACATCAAAATCAACTTCTACGAAATCTTGCACGTTCGTATCAATGACGCGCACGTATCGGTAAAGACCACACGCGACCAAGTCGTCCCGTTTGGCGGGGCGTACTCAGTTCCGGGATAAAACAGGAAGTTGGTTTTCCTGTTTTTGGATCGCGGTTCGCGATCACCACAGGACGCGATACACCGAGCGGGTTGCACGAGCATCGAGAGGGTCACTCAGCCTACGCGTCACAACTGACGGAACGAGAAACAGAGCTACGAGAAGAGAGAGAAGAATACATGAACAGGGCCCCACGGAATAGAAATTTTTGTATCCGAGGCGACACGACACAAGGGGATACGATACACTGGACACGGCTAGGGTTAGGGTTCTGCTGTGTCGGAGCTCGCCGGAGGCTGCGCTGGACGGGGATGGGTGTCGTCGACGAAGCTGGTAGGAGGTCGACTGCGGGCGGCCGGGGCTCACTGGTGGAGGCGGCGGCGGGTCAGGTGATGCGGGTATTCTGAACGGAAGAGGAGATCGGGGAGAGGTGGCTGCGGGTCAGGGGAGGCCGGCGGAGGGCTGAGGAGGGCGGCCTGGAGGCGCTGCTGGCCGGAGGAGGCGGAGCGAGGGCGGCGAGGCGGTAGGGCTGCAGCGGCTGGAGGGAGACGGAGCGCTCTGGGACGTCGGCGGAGGTGCTGGCGTTGGGGAGAGTGTTCGTCGGCGGAGGGGACTAGCGGCAGGCGTCGAGATCAGGAGGCGGGAGGCGGAGCCGGAGGAGAGGGTGGTTGAGGCGGAGGAGTGGGTTTAAATAGGAGGTCGAGGGAGAGGGAGAGGCGGCCGGCGGGCGGTTACGGGAGAGGAAGAGGCTGGGGGAGAGGAGCAGCTGGCGGCGACCGTTGTGGTAGCCGGAGCGGCGCCATAGAGGCGGAACGGTGGCAGGTCGGCCGGCGGAGGGGAGGTGAACGGAAGGTGCGGGGTCGGTTACAGGGAAGGGGAAAGGTTAACGGGTTTCGGGTTCGACGGGTCGGGTCGGGTCAGGCGGATCCGGCCCGATCCAATAAAAATGAATGCGGGTCGGGTTTCGGGTCGCGGGTTAGACCCGGATCCGACCCGATAGGCTTAAGTTGGGTTAGGTTTGGTTCGGTTTAACAGTTGGTTTGGTTTATTTAAAATAAACCTGGTTTATTTCTAGGTTTATTTTGGTTTAATTCTTAATTTGTTTTTAGGGCTTTAAAAATGCTTCCGGGGTCCAATAAATTCCCGAAAAATTATCCTATGTCTAATTTTTTATTTTACACTAGAAAATATTATTTTCATAATATTTTAATATTAATTAATAATATTTTAATATTAATTAATAATATTTAAAAATCATTTAAATTCAAAATACCTTAGTTTTAATTAATAAAAATTCCAGAAAAATTCCCGAAAATTATGAAAAAAAATCCAAATTAAAATTTCTTGAAAATCAGAGGGTTTACAATCTACCCCCCTTAAGAAGATTGCGTCCTCGCAATCAAAGAATAACCGGTCAACAAAGATGACACGGTTGCAAAGTTTATTCGAAGTACAACACGATGAAGAAAAGTCAAGGTTGAGGGTTTAAACACATAGGGAAAATCTTTTTCCTAAGCAATGAAAGTTATGCAATTTCCCAAATATAGGAAATCTAGAAAATTATAGTTTTTAGAAAAATCTAGGTTATTCTTTAAAAACATACCTTTATAAAACATACTAGGTTATCATTAGGTTATCTATTATTAACAAGTTCAAAGTTACTAGGTTTAGACTGGGGTCACGAACCAGCAAGCACGAACTAAAGCAAATCTAGAAACGAGATAGCTACGAAAACTTACGCGCATTAGCTACTCCAAGAGTCTGAGCGTCCTCCAAAGTCATCGTGAAAGCTTGTCCGCGTCGTTGAGGTGGTGCCCTCTGCTGTTGTTGGGCTTGCTGGTAGGGTGCTGCTTGAAGTGCCAAGGGTGGCCTTGGTTGATGTCCTCCTGGTGTTGGTAGAGCTTGTTGGTTTGCCCTTGGTGCTCCTTCTCTACGCTCAGGGCAGTCTCTCGCTGCATGTTGTCTGGATCCTCAACCTAAGCATAGTCCGAATTTACGTCTACACTCCTTCTCAACATGGCCTATCTTGCCGCAGTAGTAACAAGTAGGAAGAGTTAAGGATTTGGATGCAGCTCCCTGTGGTGCTTGATGTAGGTGAGGTTTCTTGGCAGCTTCTCCATTCAGTGCTCTGGCTGGTGCTGTTATGGAAGGCCTCTTCAGGTTGGATTCTCGTCTGATGACACGCTCCATACGTCGAGCTGCAGCAAGGACTTCCGTGTACGAAGTAGGTACGACGGATCCGATCATTCTTTGTAGATCGAATTTTAGCCCATCAAAGAACTTCTCAGCCTTTTCTTCTTCTGTCGGGATCAATGTTGGGACGAAGCGACTTAAACGAATGAACTCAGCGTTGTACTCTTCCACCGTCATAGTAAACTGAATGAGGCGATTGAACTTGTCCCACAGTTCTGATCGAGCGATAGCCGAAATGTACATCTCTTGAAAGAGTCTAGAGAACTCCTTCCAAGTGACTCGGTCTGGCCGATCCGTCTCTTTTCAGATTGCCACCAGTGATGTGCATTGCCCGTCAATTGCATTCTGACGGCAGTCATCCAACGTTCCCTTGGTAGCTCAGCTGCTTCTAATTGATGTTGTATGTTGGTGAGCCACTCATGAACTTCTGTGGGCTCCTCCTTGCCTGAGAAGGTACGGGGCTTCAGTTGGCGAAAATCAGTGATGGAGCCTGTCGGTTGCCGTTGAGCTGGTAGGTTGGCCTGCTCTAGTGCATTTACTAGGCTGTTCCTCAAGTAATCAGCCTCGCGACGCTGGGCCTCGTGTTGGACTTGTTGTTGGGCTTGCATCATTGCGTAGATCATTTGGAATATCTGCTGCCCTTCAATAGGCTGCCCTTGTGGGAATTCAGGCATTGGTGGAACGAACTGTGGCGGAGGTGGGATATCATCACGCCGGAACCTTGAATTTTGCTGGGCTGCTCGATCACTTTGATAAGATTGTCCTCGGTCTTCGGGTGTCACTCCTTCATCATATGTAACCACAGTATCGTGTGGTGTACCCAAGGGATTCTCGTCTCCGATTCTTGGATCCATTACTCTGCATCAAAAATAAAATATTAGAGGCATAGGAATCAAGGCAAGATACAAGCAAAATTAATTCGAATATGATATAGATATCAAGAATGATTCAAGCAAGTGGATAAGATCCTAAAGACTTATCCTATTCTTATCGCAGGCCTGTTCGGTCCCTAAGTTGAAACCGAACAATTTAGTCGTTGACCTGCATGGGCCACCACAAAAACCATGTCACGCCCCAGTCCCAAAATATCGAGGAACTGGTCACGTGGCAATGGCCAGCAGCATGCACCGATGGACAAACCCAATTTAATGGATCCATCGGGGCATACTTAAGCTATATTACAATGATCAGGGTTTACTAATCTCATCCACAGAATAAACACAGAAATATCAACAAAAAGTATTAAACAACATCCAGTCAAAAGTGAATAAAATCGGGGAACAACCCGATATTAAGTCTGTTACAAATGTTCTCTTAAACAGAAAATAAAGAGTTTAATTGCCATAAAAACTGAGCATAGCAAAGCAGATGTTCAGGAAAAGTCCTCAGCTATCACCTCATCCTCAGAGTCTAGTACTGTTCCGAGAAGTGCTCCTGTACCGTACACCTCAGGATAGATCTTGTCTGTTAATCCTGGGGACATAATCCATTCCAGGTCCTCAGGGAACATAGCAAGGTACAGATAATACAAGCCAAAATAAATGCAGTACAAAAATAAAGAAAATAATAGGGTAAATAAATAAACCAGCTAAGTGATATGCAAGTGAGAGTTTTAGTCATACTCAGGCTGAGACTACTACAGGATCAGTGTCGGAGAAACCCATAGCAGTATTTTCTCGAAGGGCCAGTACGGTACCAAAGCTCTGTGTCAGAGTGTAAGGTACAATCCATGAAAGTATTATATATATATATATATTCATCCTTTTGTATGGTAAATCTTTCCCCACCCAATGTAATCTCATGTCACAGTTTCATAATGTCTCATGTCCATGTCACGCAAGATCAACTAATGCAATAAGTCATTTATTAAGATCTAAGAAAATAATGTCCAAGTCATGAAATCTGTCTCCTATACAGAATCACCTTAAATATTTTAGGAAGATTCTGTCTCATGATTCGTGTCAGGTGTCCTGGGTATAATGTACTTGATATGGCAAGTACGAGAATATAAATATCACGATATCCATCTCTAGTTGACCTTACACAACCCCGCGTACGGTGTTGGCACCCGAATATTAATCGAAAGCTAAGTAAGTTACACGGTCCTAGGTTTAAGCAGGTATAATAATTAATTAAATCAAGTAAATAAGTAGCAATAATGCAGGATTTGGCAAGGTACACTTGCCTGGGGTTCCGGCTCCAATTGTAGCTCTGGCAGCAGCGAGATTTGCAGGCAATACTCCGGTTGCTGAAATAGACATCACCATCAGATCCAGAAAATATCAATCAGCTAGAAATGCCTGTCCTTGAGTCCAATTTGGACACATGGACGAAAATGACATTTTCGGTCAAGGCGGGGTCCACATGTGGGCCGCTTTGCATCGAAAAACATGTCAGGGTCAAAGGTCTCCAAATCTGTCAAACTTAGTGTCAACATGTCCAGAACGTTGATACGAACCCAACAGAACTTCCAGAATTGGATTCCGATGAGCCGATCACAAAATCGCCCGTCAAGTGGAGCCTATGGGGCCCACGATACGCGATTTTGTCAACGTTCTCAGAATCGAACCAAACTTGGGTCACAGGACCAGCGTATTGCTACGAGTCCGATGGCGCATGTTTCGTTTTGATCCGACGTGTGTACACTAAGTTACAGCGAGATCCAGAAAGGATGAATACGGGACGTTGTCGGCAGATACGCGTTGATTCCGGTGTGCACGCACATCCAAATCAACTTCTACGAAATCCTGCACGTTCGTATCAACGACGCGCACGTATCGGTAAAGACCGCACGCGACCAAGTCGTCCCGTTTGGCGTGGCGTACTCAGTTCCGGGGTGAAACAAGGCATTAGTTTTCCTGTTTTTGGATCGAGGTTCACGATCACCACAGGACGCGATGTACCGAGCGGGTTGCACGGGCATCGAGAGGGTCACTCAGCCTACGCGTCACAACTGACGGAACGAGAAACAGAGCTACGAGGAGAGAGAAAAGAATACCTGAACAGGGCTTCACTGAATGGGAATTTTCGTGTCCGAGGCGACACGACACAAGGGGATACGATACACTGGACAAGGCTAGGGTTAGGGTTCTGCTGTGTCGGAGCTCGCCGGAGGCTGCGCTGGACGGGGATAGGTGTCGCCGACGAAGCGGGAAGGAGGTCGACTGCGGGAGGCCGGGGCTCACTGGTGGAGGCGACGGCGGGTCGGGTGCTGCGGGTGTTCTGAACGGAAGAGGAGATCGGGGAGAGGTGGCTGCGGGTCAGGGGAGGCCGGCGGAGGGCTGAGGAGGGCGGCCTGGAGGCGCTGCTGGCCGGAGGAGGCGGAGCGAGGGCGGCGAGGCGGCAGGGCTGCAACGGCTGGAGGGAGGCGGAGCGCTCTGGGACGTCGGCGGAGGTGCTGGCGTTGGGGATAGGGTTCGTCGGCGGAGGGGACTGGCGGCAGGCGTCGAGGTCAGAAGGCGGGAGGCGAAGCCAGAGGAGAGGATGGTTGAGGCGGAGGAGTGGGTTTAAATAGGAGGTCGAGGGAGAGGCGGCCGGCTGGCGGTTACGGGAGAGGAAGAGGCTGGGGGAGAGGAGCAGCCGGCGGCGACCGTTGTGGTAGCCGGAGCGGCGCCAGGGAGGCGAAACGGCGGCAGGTCGGCCGGCGAAGGGGAGGTGAACGGCGGGTACGGGGTCGGTTACAGGGAAGGGGAAAGGTTAACGGGTTTCGGGTTCGACGGGTCAGGTCGGGTCAGGCGGATCCGGCCCGATCGAATAAAAATGAATGCGGGTCGGGTTTCGGGTCGCGGGTTAGACCCGGATCCGACCCGATAGGCTTAAGTTGGGTTGGGTTTGGTTCGGTTTAACAGTTGGTTTGGTTTATTTAAAATAAACCCGATTTATTTCTTGGTTTATTTTGGTTTAATTCTTAATTTGTTTTTATGGCTTTAAAAATGCTTCCGGGGTCCAATAAATTCCCGGAAAAATATTATTGGTCTAATTTTTCATTTTACACTAGAAAATATTATTTTTATAATATTTTAATATTAATTAATAATATTTAAAAATCATTTAAATTCAAAATACCTTAGTTTTAATAAATAAAAATTCCAAAAAAATTCCAGAAAATTATGAAAAAAATCCAAATTAAAATTTCTTGAAAATCGGGGGGTTTACATTCTTGCTACAACTCCTTATTTTTTGCTTCTCCATGTCACAAGATTACCCCATATATAGGTACAATATACAGAGCTTGATCTTATGTCTGTGACTGAACCTGCCCAATTGCATCAGTGAAGATAAACACATTCCTTTCAGTAGTCTTCTTAAAAAAAAAATATCCTTTCCAGGATTGGCCTTCAAGTATCTCAGTATCCTATAAACTGTCTCAAGATGTTCCTCATAAGGAGAATGCATAACTGACTCACTACACTGACTAAGAAGACGATGTCAGGTCTAGTATGAGACAAGTAAATTAGCTTACCCACCAACCTCTAGTATCTTTCGGTGTCAACAGGAATATTTCATTCTTTCCAAAGTTTTGCATTAAAATCCATAGGGGTGTCGGCTGGTCGACAACTACTCATTCATGTTTCTCGCAATAGATCGAGAATGTATTTCTGTTGTGAAACCACAATTCCTTTCTTCGATCGAGCAACCTCCATACCAAGAAATTATCTCAAGGATCCTAAGTCCTTGATTTCAAAGTCTGTAGCAAGTCTCTCTTTTACTCTTCTCATTTCAACTATATCATCTCTAGTGAGGACAATATCTCTACATAAATAATCAAGACAGCAAATTTTCCATCTGAGGAGGGTTTGATGAATAAAGTGTGATCTGCTTGTCATTGAGTGTACCCTTAGTTCTTCATAGATTGATTAAATCTTTCAAATCAAGCTCTCGGAGATTGCTTTTAAGCCATAAAGAGACTTTTTCAACTTGCATACCTTTGATCCGAATTTGTCTTCAAAGCCAGAAGGACTATCCATGTATACTTCTTCTTCTAGATCATCATTGAGGAAGGCATTTTTAACATCCAACTGATGTAGAGACCAATCCAGGTTAGCCGCAAGAGATAAAAGTATTCTAACAATGTTCAATTTTGCAACAAGAGCATATGTCTCTGAGTAATCTATGTCATAGGTTTGAGTAAAATCCTTAGCCACCAAGCGAGCCTTATACCTTTTAACTGACCCATCTGATTTGTACTTCACAGTAAACATCCACTTACATCCCACGGTCTTTTTACTAACTGGTAGTGTTATGACTTTTCAAGTTTTGTTCTTTTCAAGAGCTTTCATCTCCTCAAATACAGCTTTTCTCTCCTCAAATACAGCTTTCTTCTACTTTGGACCTTCTAAAGCATCATGTACATTTTTTGGAATCTCTACACTTGACAATTGGGAGGTGAAAGCAGAAAAAGATGAAGACAAGTTTGAATATGATATAAAATTGTACATAAGATATTTATGGCAAGATCTAACAGATTTTCTAACAACTATGGGATAATCTATATCAGGATACCTGATACGACTCTCAGAAACAGAGATAGATTTACCTTTTCTTTTCTTTAGGAGGTTGATTATTCCCCGGTTCAGATTCATGGTAGTGTTGAGATATGGAAACATCCCCTTCTTTATGGTTCTTCCTCACAAACACCTTTCATTTCTAAGTCTGGTTTCCTACTTCGAACATGTTCTCTTTAAATGACTCATCATTTTGTGGCATTTCAATTACTTCATCATTATTATCATCTTCAAGATTCTTATTATTTTTTTCATGAGAAAGTGTAGTCTCCGATTCATCAAGTTTCTTACTCATAGCAAGAGTAAATTCAAATAATGAATCATGGTCATTTTCTATTGGTGCAGAAGTACAAGTCATAGAATTTTGTGATATAGGCTTGGGCAAATTATTTAAAAAACTTATGTTTTCAGTTTGAAACGAGTCTTCATTTATGTTTTTCCCATGAAGATGAGTATCATCAAAAAAAATTTGTTTTCAAAGAATATGACATCCATAGTAACAAACATTTTATTGTTTTTTGGATCAAAATATTTATAACTCTTCTGGGTTGGAGAGTATCCTACAAAAGCACATTTTATAGCACGTGGTTCGAGTTTGCCAATATTCTTATGTTCATGAACAAATTATGTGCAACCAAAAATTTTTAATGTGAAATCGGTTGAAACACGAGTAACAGAAAAACATTCTTTGAAAATATGAATTGGAGTTTAAAAATTGAGAACTTTGGAGGGCATTATGTTAATTAAATATACAACAGTTAAAATTGCTTCACCCCACAAATAATTTGGTACTTTACTTGAGAAGAGCAAAGCTCTAGAAACCTCCAATAAGTGTCTATTTCTCATTTCTGCAACTCCATTTTGGTAGGGAGTATTAGGATATGAGCTTTGATGTACAATTCTATTTTGAAGAAAAAAATTACCAAAAATTGTGTTAAAGTATTTTCCTCCATTGTCACTTCTAAAGACTTGAATAGTTGTCTGAAATTAATTTTGCACCATTTTAAAATAGTCCTTTACAGCTTGACAAATATCAAAATTTTCCTTTAATAAGTACACCCAACATACTCTTGAATGGTCATCTATAAATGTGATAAACCATTTTTGTTAGAAAGTGTACTTGTACGGTTAGGGCCACAAACATCACTGTGAATAAAAGAAAATATTTTGATGGTTTATAAGACTGTATTCGAAAATGGGAACGATGATGTTTTGCAAATTCACATGCTTCACATTTAAATAAAGACAAATCTTTATTATGAAACAACTTAGGAAACAAGTATTTTAAATAACGAAAACTAAGATGACCTAATCGTAAATGTCATAATATAATGTTGTCATCATTATTCGAAACAAAAAAGACTAAAAACAGGAACTTATCGGTTTAGAAGGTAGTTATGATTTACGTCAAATGTCGAAGTAGTAATAGTCTTCCATTCTCCTTAGCACTGCTAATCATCTTCCCTGAGTTCAAATCCTAAAAGACACAGTGAGAATAAAAAAAAGTTTAATTTTTTTTCTAGGGTTAATTTACTGATAGACACTAGGCTACAAGAGAGGTTTGGAACATGAAGGACATATTTAAGAGTCAACATCAGAGACAACAAAACTGAACCTTTATCTGCAATAGCTGAAAAATAGCCATCTACGACTTTTATTTTTGATTTTCTACACAGGGACTATATGAAGAAAACAGAGTAGATTCACTTGTCATGTGATCGGTTGCACTTGAATCTACTATCCAAGTATGGCTGGGACTGACACTAAGAAAAATAGAATTACCTTTTCGTGTTATAGAGCAAGAAAGAGTTTGAGATTCGAGAAGTTTGAACAGTTTGTCTAGTTGTTCCGTCGTGAGTGAAAGTTGAGTTGAAGATGATTGCTGCCCTTGATCTGAATTACTAGCCTGGATTGCACGACCCTCATTACCATATTTTTTCTTCCAGTTCAGAGGCTTGCCATGGAGCTTCCAACATGTTTCACGAGTATGCCTTGCGCGTTTGCAGTGATCAAACCAAGTTTTGTCCGACTTCTTACTTTCGTTGAAGTTCGTAGTGGCCAGAGCCGAGCCTTCAGATTCTGAACTTTGAGTTGCCTTACCCATCATGATTCATTGTCGTGCCTCCTCCTTTCTTATTTCTGAAAAAGTTTCATGGAGAGTTGGAAGTGGTATCTTTCCCAAAATTCGGCCTCTTACTTTATCAATGTCTTTATTCAACCCAGCAAGAAACATAAAGACACGATAATTCTCTTGCCTCTTGAGGAACATAATACTATCTTCTGCACACCTCCAACTGTCATCATAACAGAGATCTAACTCTTGCCACAGAGTCAACATCTAATTATAATAAGTAGTTACATCCATGTCTTCTTGTTTAGCGTGCCACAACTTTGACTTTAAGCCAAAGATCTGCGAGAAGTTTTAAATATCAGAGTATATTTCTTTGACAGCTTCCCACACTGCTTTTGCAGAAGGTAAAAACATATACGACTTACCTATTGCGATTTTCATAGAGCTCACTAACCAGGCAATAATCAATGAATTTTCAGACTTCCATTGTTTGAAAAAATATTCTATTGCCGGTTCTGCTATTGCTCCCGTCAAAAAACCAAGCTTTCTTTTGCCTTCCAATGTCAAATGAACAGCTTGGGCCCATTCATTATAATTTTTTCTATTCATCTTATGAACATTGACCTTGAGTGAGTTTGAGGATCCCTCCCGATCATTGAAACATATGTTGAAGTCGCTGTCTCCGAAATAACTTATGTCTCCATTACCGCTGTCATCGCTAGGGAGAAGAGGGAACAAGCAAAGCACACTTGAAAAGTGCAGTACAAAGGAGAGTTGTATGCTGCGTTCGGAAATGATAAATCGCTCCCGAAAAAGAATCTATTGATTCTTTCGCAATTGGTTGAGCAATTCGAAGTAATGATTATAAAAAAGTGAAGACTCCTTACCTGGATGAGTGATAGATCTGGCGAGCTCCTGTGAAGAAGGCAAGCAAGGAGCTCGTGCATTGAAATATTTAATCCGCCGCCAGCACCGCGACCAGTGCCTCCGCCAATGCTGCGACCAACACCTCCGTCAATGCCAGCACCGTGACCTGCACCACCACCATCGTCACAGCCTGCTCCGCCTTCTGTTGTGGAGGAGTCATTGTTGTTTGTTGAGCCGGTTAGGGCTTGCATCCATCTATTGGAATCGGCCATTGAGAACCTAATTGAGTCGGAGAACAAATTTAGGGAAAAAAATCTTACAAACCCTAGGTTAGAGAACTTGGTTCTGATACCATATTAAAAAATAAGTGGTGAATGTTTCATATTTTATTCTTCAGCCCCAAGACTGGTTTAAATAGAAGAAATACAATCAATGTCCATTCTTGAATCAAGGAGAACCTTAAGAAAAAAGAAATACAATCAATGTCCATCCTTAAATCAATGAAAACCTTAAGGAAAAAGAAAACTAAATGAAAACAGAAAAACTTTTCTAATAATGACTAATAACAAGAGGAAAGAGAATCACGAAATTCTTCAATATAATACTCACCAAACATATATAGAGATCCTCACCAGACATAATATTTAGCAAGTGGGATTCTCACCAAACATATACAGAGATTCTTAACGTTCAGCCTAACTTCTATTGCTTATTATATCATTGTTAGCATAAAGTTGTCCCACTAATGCGAAATCTTCCTAAATATGTTTTAAATATTAGTTTCAACTTGTAATGATATTACAGTTCATATACTCTTTATACAAAACACCTTACATATTATATTTAGTCTCTCTCATGATGTTTACAACACACAAATTCAGTGTAAACTAAACTTTGCCCAATAGAGTTCACCCACATTGCATGCACAGATATAACACTACCCATTGGCAAATCTATATTTAGAGATTGTATAAGTTTTTGCATTTAAATTTAGACGAAGAATGAAACATATAAAGAACCATGTTACAAATTACAGCTTGAAATACGAATTATTAGACAGATGTGTCCAAATACGATTCAATGGAAGTTCTGACCATGATAGATAGGGAAGTGTTACCCACCACTACTACAGATGTCTCTCTTTGAAATCTCTCTATAACTACATGACAAAAACTCATGAACAAAAATATCAACATTGGCACTGATCCAATTCTGCTTTTTATAAAATAAAAATGTGGACCTAGACTAGGGATTCAAATTCAAAGGAAGATAAAACACATGAATACAAATCTGCCAACCATTGATAATAATTGCATTCCAAGATGCTGTTTCTCTGACTAGATGACTAAGTACGTTTTTTTTCTTTGTGAGTCCCATTGTTATGGATATTAACAATATAACAATATTGTTATTATGGTGACAGGTACTGGTGGAACTTTCAGTCTTATCCGACGTGCAAACTCAACCTGACTTTGGATTCAAACTCAGGAAAAAAAATCAACTTCAACATGAATTTGGCCATCAATTATCACTCCTAAATAATTATCGAGGGATCTACACCTAAAAGTAAGTCAGTCAAATGTATAATCAGGCTACCAATTTTACTTCATCTCAGAGTGTAGTTACCTCTTAGATCTCACATAGTTTAGTGTTATACTAAAGCATGTTTTTCCCCTTCTAATTCAGAGTCAACAATTATACTTCTGATTATCTTCCCGGCTCCAAAATTTCACCCAACCAACTTGAAGAAACCACAAACAATTAATAAATTAGGCTGCAGTCGACCAAATGGACAGTAATCACTAATAATAAGGCAAACAGAAACAACATTGTTACTTGTAATAAGCTACAAAACTGGTCCGGTCGAACCCGTCCAACCAGTCAAGACGGGTTGAGATTTTCCATCCAACACTCAATTTGTCCTATATTTATCACATCCTACTGATGAACGGTCATCCTGCGGTTGGGCTGAAAAGATTCCTAGTTTATCTCAAGGAGTAATTAATTGGTTTAAGCTACTCTATATTCAACTATTGTTTTTACAGTAACCATAACAAATACATGAATATATGAGCTGCCAGAAACTCCTCAAACACAAAGTTAACTGATGGATTGGGGTTCGCTTCTTGAGAGTACGGTGGAGAGCGATGAGCATCTTGTGTGTGTTGGAGAAGCTCGATAAATTGAATGCGACAGGAGGGGCTCATTTTGGAGTCAATTTTAGGCATTATTGAAGCCGTATCAAGGTTACAATATATCCCCGCAATACTTACAAATGCTGAAAGTTTCCAACATGTATTGTGGTGAAACTTTTGTTCCTATAGTATACTACCGGTATACGGTATACCGACAATATAATATAGTATACTGCCAACCTGGACTGAGCCAAAATTGGGTTTGTTTTCAATCGTTTGATCCAATCCAATGGTCATGATTATCTTGAGATTAAGAAGGGACATATAAGTTAATTTGTGACCTAATTTTTGGGTATTAACAATCAAGAAATGGTTAATTTTCACAAGGTTTCAACTTACAAGAGAAGAAGGAGAAGGAAATTGGTAGAGTTTTTCTATTTGATTTGAAAGAGATCATTCGAGGAGATTTATATAATTAGTTTGTCTTCGTGTTCTTGATTTCAGTTAACCCTATATTTCTCAATTTTTATATAATTATATTCATTAAGTATTGGTGGTGATATGATTTTGATATGTTGTGGAAGTGGGAGGGGGAGGGGGGAGTTTATAGATCTAATATTACGACAAAATTTGTGTCATTTGATTCACATAATCGAATTGTTCTAGTTTTTTACCCAATTTTGAGAACCTTTTTTGAAGCACCAGAAAGCATTTGTGAGTTTGCGGTATCTTTTTGATATGGATATCACTTTTCCAGTTTGGGTTTATAGTATCTTCTCTTATTTTTCGTGTCTTCGCGGGGCTTGCATATTGGCCTGGTTTGACTCAAGAGATAAATTTTTGCAGTTGAGCAATTATGTAGTTCTAGTTGATGCACAAAGATTCGTTATAGTATTTTGGACATGTCCGACACATCAACTATTCTTAATATAGATTATGAATGTTTACCTAGTTATTTAATTAATATTATATAATATTTATTATTGTATTTTTGTGTTATTAATCCATTATCGAGGCACTAGATGTCCAAGTCAAACTTAGGTATAATAGATTCTCTACAAGAAAAATATCCTTTTATAACACTAAAAAAAAACGTTATTATAACGTTTTATATAGAAGCGTTATAAAGATTCAGTAACACCTCTTGATATAACAGTTTGGAGGAATTTTGGCCTATTATAACGTTTTTTATATGTGTTATATATAGGAGATACTTTTATAACGACTCTATACTAAATCGTTATAAAAGGTTAGAAAAAATATTCCCCCAGCTGGCCCACTCACTTTTTCAGTTTCGTTCGAATTTTTTTGACCCCCATCAAAACACACACCTCTCTCCCTATTCCCTTCTCAAAACTACTTTATTTCTTCGTCTTATCTTCTTCCCTTCTCATTTTCTCTCTCACAGATGCAAACAAGAGAAACCCTAAACCTAACTCACCCAAACCCTAAATTGTAAGACTCGTCTCACAGCGTCTGTATTAGTATACGGATAAATATTTTGTACTGTATATTATGCTTTCTTGAATTTTGTTGGCACTAAAATTTTTTCAAATTAGAGACTTTCTCCCTAACTGGCATACCGTCGGTATACTGGTCCATGCCACCGGTATACTGTTCGGTATATCTTCTGTTTACTATTAGATATTTTCATGAATAGTGTTTTAATTTTTTTATGAATAGTATTTAGATATTTTCGTGAATAGTGTCGAGGCATCCTATTACCCATTGGTTTCTTGGTTCTGAAGCATCCTATTATCCAATGGATATATATTTTTTTTTTTTGAGTGGAAGAGATTAATTTAAAATCGAGACGTGGATCACTGATGAGGCAGATCTAACGGTCACGATTAATTTTTGACTTCTAAAATACTTGTTCATTTTCTCTCCTCTCTTTTCTTTCTTTCTTCTCTCTCTTCATTTCCTCTCCACTTTCCTTTGGAGCTTGGAGATTGGTCTTGAGGCATAAGAGTTTGGTTTCTGAAACCCTCTTGGTGGTGGAGTAGATGATTTAGGCTGGGAGCTCGACTTTAGGCAAGTACATCTTGCCAAAATCTTCAATGATATTATTTTATTACAGTTTTTATTTTCTTTGATTTTAAATGCTTAAAATTCTTGGAACTTGTTTTTGAATATGTTTCTATCGTGATTTCCAAATATGAGCATGTTTCTGAAATTGGTTTGATTTAGGTTTTGATTTTTCCTGTAGACCCTTGGTATTTACCTGATAGGAACTCGATATCAGAAACTATACCAGAGTAATTGCCATGAAACTTAGTCTATATACTATATGAGACTTACCCCTAGCCTTGACATCTTGTTAGACCAGTTTCTGTCAAGTTTTGGAACGTAATTTTGGTCTCGAAAACCGTCTTTCTTGGACTTTTTTCTAAAATTGCCTACGAAAATCGGCATACCGACGGTATACTAGAGTATACTGATGGTATAGCAATTTTGGACTGACTTAGAATTGAAAACCTGCTGTATTCTAAATCGGCATACTGACGATGTACTGGTCTGTACCGACAGTATACCGATTTATTCAAATCTGAAACCTAATATTTTTTTGTCACCATACTGACGGTGTACTTGTGTGTACCGACGGTATACTGATTTGCCTGACTTGGTTTTTCTGATTTTCTGGCAATGTTTGTCACGCCTCGCGTCCGCGATATCGGGTACAGGTTATGAGCGCGCACAGCCTACGCTGTTGTTAACAACGGTAGTCAGCTGTTGTATACCTCAATAGTCTCCAAATACTCACAATTATTAATCTTGTCATCACAGCTACTATTATGTACCCAATCACAATCACCACCTCATCACAAATTTTAATATGCTTTTTAGTATATCTTTTACATCAGATATCCGAAAACAAATCTGGTGTAAAGTAAATGCAACATCTGAACTCTCTTAATATGTGTAGTCATCCACATAACCCTCATAATAAAACATCAACGCAAATAAATAAAGCTCTACAACTAAAGTCCTCAAATCCCGAGGATGAACCCTGGTCCTGAGTAGCCTCCAAGTTAGGGTAAAAGTCAAGTCACCTACAAAGTATCCTGTCAGAAAAAGAGCAAAGTATAACCCTACGAAAATAACACTATACAATGTAAAACTGAAATGCAATAAAATTATAATTCACTAACCTGAAACTCTACAATGGCACAATAACTGTAATAAGAAACTACAATCATATAATAGTGATTTGAAATACTGTTCTAACATATGACCGGATCGTAAGTACAATAGCACAATAGAATATGATACGGCCTAACCACACGTGCACGATGCATGATTAAGCTCGGCACAATCCTAACTAAAGGGGGATTGGTCACATATAGAACAAATATTTCTCTATCCCAAGAGTACAATAAAAACAATCAATGCACAATAACTCGTGTCGAGTACGTGTCCAATATAAAATCAATGCAATACAGAAATACATAAGGTCAAATCGTAGTGTACTTGCCTCGATCCAACGGTGAAGTTTGCGTTAAGTCCACCTAGAAGACAATATATAAGTGTTAGATCCCTTAGTCAAAATAGGTCCTACTCTTCAACTCTTTATTTATTTGGCTCTTCTAGAAATTCTATAACCATTCTTGGTTTTAACTAATTAATTCTTGGTTAATGCTAACTATCATTTATTAACAAATATTTCTTATTTTAGCAATTATCTTAGTAATCTAACTAGCTAACTAATTATCCTTTTTAGCTAATCCTAATTTTCTAGCTAATCAGTTATTCACTATTCTGTGAACTTCTTGCCCATGTTCCCTGAATTCACTAAAAAGATACCTACTGGGCCGGTCCACAACAGTTTTTTTTAGAGAAGTCGGTCAAATAAATTTTGAACATTATTTTCGAATTTAAACATGCTGAACCAATATCCAATATGGCAATCTCTATACAATTTAATGTTTCAACTGATTATTTGAAATCAAACCAAATTAAAATAGAACCCCCTCCCTATTCAAAGTTATCGCCAAACTATCAAAACAAGAAACAAGTCCAAAACTGTCATCGTGTCGACACAAACACAATCCTTTGTGTCGAATCAGACACCGATCTGTGTTGGTCCTGACACGGAGGAACCCTGGATACAGGAACGACACAGGAAACTCTATTGAACCGAAATCCATTCCTTTATGCCAATTTACCATTAACACAGTTGAAACTTTATTAGGACTCAAATGGATCCCCTTATAATAGAATAGGAAAGACAGGTTAGGAATAGTACCTGTGTTGGTTTGAGCGGCGTGTCCAATCTAATCCACGGTCACATTAGACACAGATTCTCCTCTGTGCTGATTTGTTCAGACACGGATCTTGACATGTCAGAGCTCAAACTCGTGAGCACGAGTAATCGATACTGCTCATCGTCTCCGAAAGACTTTGTCGACTCTCTCTCACGGACACGAATACTGTTATATAAAATTCAACTCCTTTTTTTGGTTTAAAAATCTGTAAACAATAAAAATAAAAACAAAATAGTTAATGTTACCGGTCTCCGGAAAAGTCATGCACGAAATACTGTCCTAAGAGTTAATTCGAGGTCTATGTGCAGACGTTTCTCGGAAGCTGCTAGTGGTAAAATCTCCTGACTACCGGCTTCTCTTCGTCGTACACAACTCGGAGAGAGAGACCGAAGTTAGTTCTGCTCAGAACAAGGATTTAGAAGAGAGAATGTTGTTGGAGAAAAGAACAAGAGAAAGAGGTTTCACGTGGAGAAAAATATTCTGTAAAAAATGAAGGAGGGGGAAACCGTAATATAAAGGCAGTTCCTAGACACAACCAATAGACATGATATTAAATAGCTCATAAACAGTAAATTAAAAAATAATAACAAAAGGAAAAACATGAAGAAATTGCTGTCATATGAAGCTGTTACAGAAGCTGTTACAGAAGCTATCACATGTGCAAAATGAACCGGGACATAGGGAGCAATAAATGTCCAACGTTCAAATATCCAATGAGTTTAAAATCGGTCAAAACAAGGACGAGGAAAAAGATATTTAGGGTCTCAACCCGAACCCGAAGAGAAAATTGAATCGGCATTCGGCGTCCGCAGGTGTGGGCACGTACCCGCACCCGTTACACGCGCCGAACCGAACCGAAATGCGTATGTGGCCTATAGAGCTCCCCATACAAGACCACAAGGAAGCAAAGAGTAAGAAATATTATATACATACAAAGGTGGAGTGGTCCAATCGATGTGGGACTAAAGCAAAGGAGAAAGTTGAGCTTTTGCTCACATGTGTGTGAACACATATACACACACAGCCAACAATCCCCCCCTAAGAAAAAGGTCAAGTTCTGAAATAGATATGACAAAGAAATTAAGAGTAAAAAAATTCTGGACAGGTATATACTATGCATAGATGAGATGGACTACACCCTTGAATCTCACTTAGTAACTATTGTTTTTGTCTGAAGAAGTGTTTGATGGACTATGCCTTGAATCAGACTTCTTGTACCAGATTTAGAAAAATAGCACACATAGTACGCTAGAGCTTCTTGGGTCTAACGGGTGGCACTTTTGGTTGGTCATGCACACGTATTCCATATTCATGAGAGTTGTCTGGGATCGTCCTGTCCCATAGTCGCGGTCTTCACGACCTCTCATATAGGTAAGTCCTTAGGGGTTTGTGATAGGTGTTAACCCCGCATATCAGCTTGGACCTATTAAGAGTATTAAAACTCATCATAACCATATTACTCAAGAACACTGTTACCAAAGGGATCAAAAATTATTGTACACATGTACAGCCATTTGGATATTATTTTTAATGAGATTTTAATCTCGGATCAATGTTCCATAAAAGTCACATAAGTCCAGCTTGTTTTTACCCATTGAACCGGCTTCTTGGGATCTCCAGTCAGACTCGGTTGGGTTGCCGCTGCTGGTGACTTATTTATGGGCTTAACCCCATCCCCCTCGATGATTCTAGGATCAAAGTCCTAGACAGACCCTTCGTCAAGTGGTCTGCAAGGTTCTTTTCTGACTTTATATAGTCAAGAACCACATATTTGCCTAGTACACCTTTTATTGACTTGAAGCGCAACTGTAGGTGCCTGTTCATCTTAGCATTCACAGAATCATGCTTTAGTAATTCTATACAGATTTATTATCAGAGTTTATAGAAATTGCTAGAGCGGGACTAAGAGAAACATGTATATGTATAATAAGATTTCTAAGTCATTCGGCTTCTGTACAAGTAGTGTTTAATGCTATCATTTCAGAGTCCATTGTACTCCTAGCTATGATAGTTTATTTACATGAGTTTCAGGAGATTGCAGCTCCTCCTAGAGTAAAAACATATCCAGTAGTAGATTTCACATCATGTGAGTCAGTGACCCAGTTTGCATCTGAGTAACCTTTTATGATATCAGGGTGTCTAGTGAAGCGTAGCTTATAATCTAGAGTAGCCTTAAGATATCTAAATACTCTATCTAATGCAGTCCAATAAGACTGATTTGGGTTACTGGTATATCTACTTAGTCTTTCAATAGCAAATGAAATATCAGGTCTGGTCATGTTTGTTATATACATGAGAGAACCTATCATCTGTGAATATATATGTTGTTTTATAGGTGGTCCTTCATTCTTTTTTAGAACAATACTACTGTCATAAGGAGTAGGGAAAGGTTTCTTATCAAAAAACTCAAATTTTTTTTAGCATTTTCTCAATTGAGTGTGCTAAGGATAGAGTATAACCCCTTTTGCATTTGGACACTTCCATTCTTAGAATCAAGTTGCTTCACCTAGGTTTTTCATATCAAACTGGTTAGATAAATAATTCTTAGTGTAATTTATCAATTCCAGTGATGATCCTAGAATAAGGATATCATCTACATATAAGCATAAAATGACACAACTCTTACCTGTATTTTTAGAGTATATACATTTGTCATACTCATTTGGCAAGAATCTATATTCAGAAATTACCTTGTAAAATTTGTTGTCATTGCTTGGGGGCTTGTTTTAGGCCATAAAGATATTTTACTAATCTACACACTTTCTTTTCTGGACCTTTAACGATGAAACCTTCAGGTTGATCCATGTAGATTTTATCCTCAAGATCTCCATTTAGAAATGTTGTCTTAACATTCATTTGATGGATTAGCATATCATGAATGGATGTTAAGGCTATAAGGGTTCTAATAGATGTGATCCTAGCTACAGGAGAGTATGTATCAAAATAATCTAGTCCCTTTTCTGGGTAAAACCTTTGGCTACTAATCTAGCCTTATATTTCTCTATGGTACCATCAACTCTAAATTTCTTTTTGAAGATTCACTTACAACCTATGAGTTTGCTACCTAAACGTAAGTCTGCTAAAAACTAAGTACTACTCTCCATTATGGAGTTGTACTCATTGTTAATGGCTTCTTTCCAGAAAGGGGCATCAGGAGAAGATATAGCTTCTTTATAAGTTGAGGGATCACCCTCTACCAAAAAGGTAAAGAATACTTCTCCTAAAAAAATTTCAATCATTTTTCTTTTACTCCTTCTAGGTTCTATATCTTGTTCAGGTTGTGAACTAGATATTTGAACAATGAAACTAGTGGACGGAGCAAGAGAAGGTTTGGAGGGAGTGAATAAAATCCTATCTTTAAAGGGAAACACATTCTCAAAGTAGACTGCATCTCTAGCTTCTATAATGATATTATTATAGATTTCATTCACTTCAGAATGGATTACTAGGAATCTATTGGAATTGTTATCCAAAGCATATCCTATAAACACAACATCTATTGTCTTAGGTCCAATCTTCCTCTTTTTGGGTTCATAAATTCTTACTTTTGTTAGGTATCCCCAAACTTTAAGGTAATTAATCCTAGGGATTCGGTCTTTCCATAACTCATATGGTGTCTTATCATTTGATTTACTAGGGATCCAATTAAGGATATAACAGGCTAACAACAACGCTTCTCTCCACAAATTATCAGAAGCACCTGAGCTG
This sequence comes from Iris macrosiphon, assembly GCA_036927795.1. NCBI lineage: Eukaryota > Viridiplantae > Streptophyta > Magnoliopsida > Asparagales > Iridaceae > Iris > Iris macrosiphon. The sequence continues at coordinate 116,692,682 of JAYESA010000019.1, read as the reverse complement.
AGAAGCATGACATTCACCATGTCTAACATAGTACGATTCTTTCTTTCAGCAACTCTGTTAGACTGTGGTAAATATGGAGCAGTTACCTCATAAATTATTCCATGTTCTTTACAGATATTAGTCATTTCATTTTAGGTATACTCTCTACCATGATCTGATCTAAGAATCTAATCTTTTTCTCTAATTGGTTTTTAGCTTCAGATTTATAGACCATGACTCTATCTAGAACTTTATCTTTGGTTTTGAGAAGCTAGGTATAACAATACTTTGAATGATCATCTATAAAAGTGACAAAGTATTTTCTACCGCCTCGGATCAAAACCCTATTTAAGTCACACACATAACTGTGAACCAGTTCTAGAAGATCAGAGTTTATTTGTACATATTTGAAAGGTAGCCTAGTGTATTTAGCTTGAACACAAATCTCACACTTGTGATTATCATCTATAGGTATCTTAGGAATAAGATCTAAGCTCATCATCCTTCTCAGGGAACCTAAATTTATATGACCTAATCTACCATGTCAGACATTTGAAGATTTTACATTTGAAACAACAAGAGAAGGATTTTATATTTTATTCATGCTACTCAAAATAAAAAGACCATCTCTTACAAATTCTTTTCCAATAAAAAACTTATTCTTAGAAATACTACTTTATTTGCCTCCATAACAATCTTGTACCATAAAGCTACAAGAAGAGACCCACTAACTATATTCCTTCTCATAAAAATAAAATAGCTAATGTTACCGGCCTCCGGAAAAGTTGTGCACGAAGTACTGCACTAAGAGTTAATCCGAGATCTATGTGCAGACGTTTCTCGAAAGCTCCTAGTGGTAAAACCTCCTGACTACCGGCTTTTCTTCATCACACACAACTCGGAGAGAGACCGAACTTAGCTCTACCCAGAGCAAGAATTTAGAGGAGAGAATGTTGTTGGAGAAAAGAACAAGAGAAAGAGGTTTCACGTGGAGAAAAATATTCTGTAAAAAATGAAGGAAGAGGAGACCGCAATATAAAGGCAGTCCTTAGACATAAACCAATAGACATGATATTAAATGACTCATAAACAAGCCATTAAAGAGCAATAACAAAAGAAAAAAAGTAGAAAAATTGTTGTCATATGAGCTGTTACAAAAGCTGTCACATGTGCAAAATAAACCTGAACATATGGAGCAATAAATGTCCAACGTTCAAATCTCCAATGAGTTTAGAATCGGTTCAAAACAAGTAGGAGCAAAAAGATATTTAGGACCTCAACCCAAAACTGAAGAAGAAATCGAATCGGCATTCGGCGTCCGCAGGTGTGGGCACGTGCCGCGCCGAACCCGGCGGCGGCGACGGCATGCACGTGTGGTCCATAGAGCTCCCCACACAAGACCACAAGAAAGCAAAGAATAAGAACTATTATATACATACAATGGTGGAGTAGTCCAATCGATTTGGACAAAGCAAAGGAGAAAGTTGAGCTTTTGCTCACATGTGTGTGAACACATATACACACAGCCAATAAATAGTTCTACTGACATTTAGTCAATTCTACTACAAATCCCTATAGTGACACCTATAGTGACATTTTGTCAACCAGGTTGTGGTCGTTGAAGTGATTAGATCATCAGGATGTTTCCTGATAAAATGATGATAATGATTTAAAGAAAACTCAAGACTGGAGAAGGAGATTACTAACATAAATCAAAGAACTCAAGAACCTACTGACTTACCAGAGTTCAAATTCAAACACAACACCTCTATTCGATATTGAACTCGATTCAACTAATTCGAACTCCTGGACATATAAACAAAGCAAAATAGATTCAAAATCGAAGAGAAGAATGACATAAAGAATTACAGAGGGAAGGTGATGACTCACCGGAGTCGTGTTCGTCGTCGACTTGACGAACCGTCGTGGTTCCGATCCGCTGGTCAACGAACAACTTGAATAAAGCTCAAGAAGAGGATCAAAATAGTAAACAAGAACGAAAATAGACGAATGCGTGGACGAATTCACCAATCAGAGATGACGGCGGTCACTGGAGCATCTCCTCGAGACCGTCAGAGACGACGACCGGCTCAATACTCCAGTCGATTTTGAGCGCCGAAAAAGGGTCGTCGCGGTAGATTACGCCGCGCCGTCGCTCGCCGGAGAGGTACGTCAGCGTAGCGCCGTGATTCGAGAGCTTGAGATCGTCACCACCATTACCAATACTCCGGTGATCTGTCCGTGGATGCAACCAGGGGCGAAGGGACATGGCTACTACACTGGGCTGTAGCCCAGTGCAAAAAAAAAAGAGTAATTTTTTTTCAATATTTTGTAGGCCTGTAGTTCAGCCCAGTCCACTGGCCTATGAATTGTGAAAAAAAGAAAAGGAAATGAGAAAGAGCAGCAGTCGCACTCGGGAAAGCAAAGGAAAGGAAAGGAAAGGAAAGAAAGAGCAGCAGTCGCCAGTCGCACGACTCGCACCGCGGCACGCCGGCACCGGCAGCCTGCTCTGCTCGCTTTCGAGCTCGGTCCTCCCTCACGCCGAGCCCGGAGCCCATGCGGGCCGCGGCTCTCCCTGGACGGTTGGACCCTATCTCCGCCCCGCCGCATGCCCTCCCTCTCCCCGACCCGACCAAGCTCTAGCACGAGGTTGGCCACGCTGTAGCGCCACGACAGGCCGACGGCAACGTCCTCTCTCTCTCTCGGCACTCGGCAGCTCGGCTTGGCTCGGCTTTGGTAAAACCCTAACCCCAAATTTCAAATTAAAATCACCATCCTCCTTGGTCCTTGCCCCTTGGAACTTCAAATTAAAATTTTGTAAATCCCTAACCCTAAATTTTTGGTGTTTGGTTTCATGTTTTCATCTTAATTCACTATAGATTTTTGGAATATAATGGAAAATGAAGGAAACAAGAGAAAGAAAACCATTTTTTCATTCTTTAAACCAAGGGGTGAAACATCAGGAAGTGTCCGAAGTGTCCGAAGTGAGAGTCTTCTCCTGGCTTCGAATGTTAATGTTTGAACCCCAAGTGTTGATCATAGGGATGAGGTTACAGTTGATTTAAATTCTCTTGAACGAGATCCAGGTTTACAAATTCCGATACGCGGGCATCCTATTAATCATAGGGATGAGATCAGACGGGCGTATATCAAAATGGGTCCATATCAGCCGAAATTGGCAGTATTTCCACCGTCTGAGTTCGGAAAACAGTCTCATCGATTTCAATACTCTTGGTTCCAACAATTTCCTTGGTTGGAGTACTCTCCTACAAAGGATTCAACATTTTGTTTTCCATGTTATCTTTTTGAAAGTGATAATGCTCTCATTGCATATTGACTGTCGATGGATTTAAAAATTGGAAGAGAGTTAATGATGGGACTCGATGTGCATTTTTGACACATATGGGAGGTCCTACATCTACCCATAGATATTCTGTGAAAGCTATGGAAGGTTTATCAAATGTTACTCAACTTATTAATAAAGTGATTAATGCACAGTCTTCTGAAGAAGTTTTGAAGAATCGATTACGGCTTAAGACGACAATTGAGAGTATTCGGTGGCTAAGTTTGCAAGCATGTGCATTCAGAGGTCATGATGAGTCACTGACTTCTAATAATCGTAGGAACTTCATAGAGATGATAAAATTAATAGGGAGTTTGAATGTCAACATTGATGATGTTGTATTGGAGAAAGCTCCGAAGAATGCACAGTATACTTCACCGACAATTCAAAAAGAGATTTTGCATATCATGGCCAACCGGGTGAGAAGTAAAATTCTTGAAAACGTTGGGGATGCAAAGTTTTGTATTTTGGTTGATGACGCCAGAGATGCGTCTAACAGAGAGCAGATGGCTATTGTTCTAAGATTTGTTGATGTTCATGGTATTCTGAAGGAGCGATTCTTTGAGATTGTGCATGTTGGGGACACCATTGCTTCAACCCTGAAGAAACAAATATCTGATGTACTTGATCGGTATGACTTACATATCCACAATGTGCGAGGACAAGGATATGACGGTGCTAGCAATATGCGTGGAGAATGGAATGTATTACAGGCTTTGTTTCTTAGAGATTGTCAATACGCATATTTTGTTCATTGTTTTGCACACAGACTACAACTTGCTCTAGTTGCAGCGGCTAGTAATGAGACTTCAGTTTGGCTATTCTTTTCGAAATTGACTACCATTGTCAATCTTGTTAGCGCTTCACCTAAGCGTCATACTAAGTTACAATCTGCTCAAGCTATTGAGATTGCACATATGGTGGCTAGTGGTGAACGTGATACTAGTAGAGGGGCTAATCAGATTGGTAGTTTGCAACGGGCTGGAAGTACTCGATGGAGCTCTCATTTTGATTCTATTTGCAGCCTAATTGATATGTATCAAGCAACTATTAAAGTATTTGAAAGCATGGTAAATGACGGATCCTCCAATTCGATGCGTGGAGAAGCAGCTGGTTCTTTGCTTGTGATGAAGTCATTTGATTTCATATTCATATTGTACTTGATGCATAAAGTCATGGGGATTACAATCTTGGTTTATCGGCCTTACAACAAAAATCTTTGGACATCTTGAATGCAATGGATCTAGTATCCTCTACTAAAAGATTGCTTCAAACTTTAAGAGATGATGGCTTTGATGGTATTATTAGTTATGTGGAATCAGTTTGCAAAAAGTATGACATTGATATGCCCGATATGAATGCTTTTTACAGAGGAGCTAGAGGTCGTTCTTGCCAACAACGAGATTCTATTACATTTGAGCATCATTATCACTTTGATAAATTCAACTCTACAATAGATTTTCAATTGGAAGAGTTGAATAATAGATTCAATGATGAGGCAGTAGAAATCCTTAAGCTGAACTCTGCTTTACAACCAAATGATCACTTCAAATCATTTGATGTTGATCATCTGTGCATTCTTGCAGATAAATTTTATCCGGCCGATTTCAATGATCAATATATGCATTATTTGAGATGTCAATTAGAGCATTATCAGGTTGATGTACTTCATCATGAGAAGTTCCAAAATATATCAACCATTTCTGAGTTATGTCAGACATTAGTTGAAACAAACAAGTCACAATATTAAAATTTGATCGACAAGTTGATTCGTCTTGTTTTAACTCTTCCTGTTTCCACAGCAACTACAGAAAGAGCATTTTCAGCTATGAAGCTTATTAAAACTAATTTGAGAAGTAAAATGGATGATGAGTTCTTAGCCGATGCTATGGTTATCTACATTGAACGAGGAATTGCTGAAGATATTGACTCAGATTCTATAATAGACGAATTCTATTCTCTAAAGAACCGAAGAGTGCAACTTCGATAGGGTATCTTGCTGAAGATATTGACTCGGATTCTATTTTGTTGCCAAACTTTATTATGTTGCCATATAGAGCACTTATTTTATTGCGAAACTTTATTCTATTTTGGCTCTCGATGATTAACATTTTGTATCTTGTAAAGAAATTTATTTACAGTTCATTCTGATATCTATATATCTTGTAATGGCAATGATGATGTGCAGGCATTCTGATATCTATTCTGATATCTATATAACTTATACTATATCAGTAGTAGTCTTAAGATTGAAGTTCAAAGGAAGATATTTTCCTTGCTGGGACTTACAGTTCAAAGGAAGATATCTCAAAGGAAGATAGTCTGAGATTAAAGGAGATATTTTCAGACTGATTTGCTTTGTCGGGCCATATCTATATAACAAAGTTCAAAGGAAGATATTTTCTGTTTTGACATGCCAAAGTCTGAGCCATACATTTTTGATAAACTTCAAATGAATTACATTACTGACGCTTTTAATCTTGTAGTCATCTATGTTCTGGTTTGGGAAACGGCTGCTTTTAATCTTGTTAACTCTGTTAGAGAGTATTATGACAAATAAGCGCTCTCTCTCTCTCTCTCAACTTCACTGATATCAACTCTTATATGGATGCCCAAATTTTGTTTGCTTGATTTAGGTGATTTACATTTTATGGATATGGTCATGTGCCTAATTTGATAATCACATTAGTGTATAACTGGCTGGGACTTACAGTTCATACTTTCCTTTCTCTCTGCAGATCACTCTTTTATCTATACACTAGTGAGATAGTCTGCCAGGTTTGTTATATGTTATGGATTTTTAATTACATTTCATTCTGTTTGATACTTACTTCATAGTAATATGCTTTATTCACTGGCTTAGTTCCTTTATCTCTAATATTATGATTAAGTACATTAAGTCCTCCTATTTTATTTCCAATTATGTGAGCTTGAATTATTTGTTACTGATTACATTAGTCATATTATAGCAGTTATTGCAACAGCTTAATGGATTTTTATAGTGGCATCCTCATATATATCAGAGGTAACAGTACAAAATTATGAAGAATGAAGCATTGAAATGGTGAACAACTCACTGTAATTATGTCCTGCTATATGATGGGTATGATACTTGAAGCAACTACAGTGATATACTACCATCTTACAGCAAGCATGGACCAAGATAGAAGCTATAACAATTGCTATGTATGCATTACTCAAAGAAAAAATAGGGGTAAGGAAGCCTAGTATGATCAATTTTTCATCATGCATTAGTAGCAAGTGTAGATGATTCCAAAATTTGGTTCTTTATCAGTCTATATGGTGTAACTCTCATAGGCATTATCCCGACCTTTTAAGGGAGCTCTTGAATTGGGCTTAGCCTTCATCCCCAATCATCATTAGATGGTAGTTCGAGAACATATATAGCCTTCATCCCAATTTTTTGGGGTCGGCTATATGATTCCTTAATTTCCACTCTGCTCTCTGTTAAGGCCAACTCTTCTCTAGAATTAGCAAATGCGTATCTTTTCACACACACGGTCTAAATTTCGTTTAGACTACTCCAAGCTACAGCATTTCCTTTAACATCTTATCATTCCCAAGTGGTGTATCTATTGCTCTTTCTGGCACATACCCAAACCACAACACAGTTTTCTCTCATTTATCCTCAATTGGCACACCTCAAACTTCCTCCCAAAATTCAAACACACTCATTTTTATCACCCATATGTCTGGGCGATCTCATTTCAGAAAAGTTCTTTCATTAGACGTACTTTTTAATTCTTCAAGATGTCAATTACCAAAAAATATGGTTTGTGTTCTAGCTCTCTGTAGATTTATTTTTTCCTGTTCAAGGGTATCTATCCCACAAGAAAGTGCTATGAGTCTAGAAGCACCACTTCGAAGAATTCAAACATCTTTCTTTAAATTTGTTAACAACATCATTCTCAACCTCGTCACCATGATGAATTTTTGATCTTCAATATGGACACAACTACCCCCTCAAATTTCTTCAGTAGTACTGCCATATTTCTGTTTTAATCAAAGCACTAAAGAAGATCCAAAACCACTTTCAAATCCCCATTGATAACACACTTATCACTATGAAGTATGAACTACTAGTGATACAAGGTAAACACTGATAGTTGAAGCAATATGGAGATAAATAAAAGTTCATTTACAGATGTATACCATCATCATGCACTTTCACTTTAGAAAGATTTTCTGCAGACTTTCTTCATACAAGTTCAAGTCCAGTAAGTGTACAAAAACTTGATTTTGTATTTAATATGTTGGAAACAACAGATTATTTTATTTATTGAACTGATGGTTCCAATTTGGGACGGGGACATAATCTTTTGATCAGGAATACTTTTCTCATTGATGACTCCGCTCATGCAACAAGGCTTTAAGAAACCAATTACTGAGAAGGATGTTTGGAAATTAGACACCAATCACGGCAAAGTATGGACACCTGATAACCCCATGGAGGCTTCTAGCAACAGGTACTGTCGCCAAATGAGTGAAACAACTATCCTATCTCCCCAAGCTTTACGTCTTCTAGTATTAATAATGCTTGTGATTCAATGAGACGCTCCTTTTCAATTTTCACAGGTTTGCTTGAAGATTACTATGTGTACCTATTTTCGGTATGTGATTCTCCATTACCAGGCATTGATTTCCTTGTTCTTTCTTACAAGCTATATCTTCTTTTTTTATAACTGAAATTTGGCAAGTATTCACCGTGTTTTATTAAAAAGGGAATAACAAAACATACAAATATCAAGGTCTCTTTGTCGAATCATCGAATTTACGAAGGAAACTCTGCCAATTTTTTGGCAAAATTTTTTAGAATCTTGTAGTAACTATTAGCTAGCCCACCCTATTCCAAAATCCTGGCTCCGCCCCTGGATGCAACGGTGAGTAGTCGCCGGAGCACCCTAAAATGTAAGTGGAGTTTCGCGGTGGAGGAGAAGTCGCCGGAGAAGAACCCGTGACGCCATTGTCGATGGATCTCCCGATCTCGTCGGGGACGATGAGTCGGTTACGGTCTCTCCAACCGTTTCTTGGATGGTTGTGGTAGGAAAATTGAAGAGGATTGAAAGTGAACAAAGAGCTTCTTCTTTAAAAATGGGCTGAGAGTTGGGCTTTCTGGCCCAAATGAAACAATAGTGCGGGAATAGAAATAATGATGTGGGCTGCTGCCCTATTTATAGGGTTTGATAGAAACTTCTAGATTTACAAGAAATAATAATCATATCTAATTGGATGGTTGGTAAGAGTTGTTACTAATCCCTCTCTAAAACCTTTCCACCAAGTTTTTTTTTAAGGTATTTACCAGAATACTCTCCCCTCTTTGGAATATTTCTTTTACGATTTGTAGGCCTTCTCCATAATTTAAATTAAGTAGTTTTATAAAATATTAATTGAAGAAACATTGAAAATAATAACTTAGCTAGAAAATACTTGAGATTTTCTTAGGTATACTTTGTTATTAATCTGAAAAATCATTTAAACAAGTATAATTATTAGGAAAACACTTTTATCTAGAATTTACGAAAATGAGAGCTACAAATCTACCAACCATAGAAAAATTTCGTTCTCGAAATTTCTGATGCACAAGTATGAAAGAGGAAAACGACAAATGAAATATTGCACTCAATTTTCCAAGGTAAAAGATAAAACATGGCAAAATTATTAACATACAGATGTAGAAGCATGAAACAATCTACACCATGCACCCCAGCGACCACAAGCTATGTGCAGTCATGCGCCAAATGCAATCAAAGGCCATACGCCAAGGGCAGCCAAAGCCATGCGCTAAAGGCCGACATACGTCAAATGTAGTCAAAGTCCATGCACTGAGGGAAGCCAAGGTAATGCGCTAAAGGCAGACATGCGCCAAATACAGTCAGGCGCCAATAAACTAGCATGCAGCACCTACATTAGCACAACAAAAGTCCCATGCGGCAGTATTCCCATGCGACGATGTTTCCATGTGGCAGAGTATTCCACGCAATCGAATATTTATGTTATAATTAACAACCAAGATCTTCGAGCAATCAGCGCACAACACGTGTTGCACGAATTATAGGCATTAGCAACCCCAGATCTCAAATTGCCACGAGGCAGCCACCTTGCAGCGTGCGCCTATAAATCTGCAACCGTTATTCTTGAAAGATAAAATGCCACAGAGACAACCAGATGAAATCTGCATGCATGAATGTGAATACGCACGCATGATCTTTTGAAGGCTATAAATAGTGGGCGTCTCCCACACATAAGAAAAAAGATCGGAAGAGCGCGGACAGAGGCAACCAGATAGGCTAAAGATAGAAGGAGGAGGGGACGTCCATTGAGTCGCATACTCAAGTTCCCGGAGGCCTTGCCATTCTCTCTCTTGGACCGCTAATAGAGTAAAGTGATCGACCGCAGATCAGATCTCCACCGTCATACTTGCCCAGATTTATTTGTACTCAGAACTCTACACATTAGAATTTCTTTTGTACTTTTGGTTCTATTTCAATTAATACAAAAGTTCGTCTAAAATCTCCTATTCTAGGTCCGTGGCAAAATCTCACATGCATGTGGAACCCACGACGACAAAAAACCCCCAAATTGCCCGAAATGCCTCCGTGACACGATCTTACGTGTCCGAACGGGGACACGTACTTATCCTCAAGACACCCAACCACATCTACCTAGGTCCGTTTAACCTAGGGCAACACCAAAATTTGGCCCAATCTCGGATTTCATCCAAAATTGACAAAAAACCTAATGTCAAAGTCTCCAAACACATCCAAACAAGCTCCAACTTTCTCCCATGGGTAGCCCTAAGGTCTAGGAAGGTTCTAAACTACTAATTACACTATATTGGAGTAATCATAAGAGGAAAAAAATTAGGGTTTACCTCTTGGGAGTTGGAATCCCAAGGCCAAAGTCTCAAAAAAGTCCAAAATTTACCACACCAAGCCTCCAAGCCTCCAAACCAAGCTTCTACACCAAATCTAGGCTCTACACACCTAGGTTAGGAGAAAGTAAAAGGTTAGGGTTTACATCTATGGAAGAAATAAATAAAGAAAGAGAGGAAAGTGGAGAAAACTTACTTGAATGGAGAAAATTGGAAGAAGGAAGAAGAAGAGAATGGGAAGAAGAAGAAGAAGAAGAAGAAGAAGAAGAAGAAAAAACTAAATGTAGGAGGGTGGGAACCGGCCATATGAAGGATTAGTAGGGTTAGGGTTTTCATTTAGATGAAATGATCAAAATGCCCCTCTCTTAAGTCATGCTAAAATATGGTTTGGTTTTGGGGTTCCAAATGCACTCTAATTAATTTTTAATCACTCCAACTAACTAATTAAAATATAAATAACTATCCTACACCAATAAATAAGTCTAACAAGGGTATTGGTTGGGTCTGACATGGGTCCAGTCTAGCCAAAACCCTAAAATAGCTAATAAAAAAATAAATACAACCAACAAAATTTAATATTAATACAAATATTTATGATCAATACATAATTTATCAAACTAAAAATAAAAAAATATCCTGTCCTGGAAATGGGGTAGTGACACAAGTGGATTATTCAACCGAATGATTTTACCAAAGCACGTGCACAAGAGGAACCGAACGACTTCGAAGCAGCTTTTTTTTACGATCCAATATTTGCACAGGTTGTGTAACACCCCATTTCGTTCTAGCGGACTGCCGGCTCAATCGGCAAACATGCAACTGTCCCGACCCACCTTGCCTCAAACGAGAAGCAAAGGATATCCAGACTTGTCCCTACAGGAATCCGGCTTAGGCTTTCAGAGGCTCGCTTGACGTATCGCTCTACCGAGGCAAATCATCGCTAAGGTGGGTGGCTACGGTGAACTTGTCTTTGCTTAGCCAGCACACATAAAATCTAGAATATTCATGCTAGTCGCTAGGTGAATCACCCCCTGCATGCTAATAAATCCAACGTACCTAGCTAAGGGAATAATCCTAACTTGTATTGCTATGCTAGAACATGGAAATTAAAATACTGCTCATATTCAGACCCTCGCATGCTAAGTCCCCTAACGGTTTCATCTCTCGTCTTACCTTCGGGCCCGAGCAATTGTGTTTACTTGTGTTCCTTAGAAATGCATGCTTGTCTGCTTGTACGTTGCCTCGACTCAAAACTTGTAACATAAGCCAGGCCAACACCATGTTATACAGGATATTGTTCAGAACGACTAAGAGAATGGAAAACAGGCAATGCCTCTTGTCTTGTACTATTGTTGCCTCAACAGCATGACTCTTGTCTTGTACTCTTGTTGCCCCAACCATAGAAATGGATAACTTAACCAAGGCCCCATTCGATCATGGACAACCTGTGCACAGGGTCACGGTCTCGCGGGCGATGTTGGGGCACTGGCATCGACCGGTCCGGGCGAGACCAATTGCTCTTAGTCTCTTGTTCGGCGGAATAGTTTGCAGCGCCTCTTGTACTTTCGTTGCACACCATTCTTGTCCAAGACTATACCGTCCATTATGGCATACGCTAGTGATCGCCTTGTACTTAACTTGTTGCATGCTTGCTGGTAAAAACAAAAGATAACAAGTCATCCTCGCTTAGCGGCTATCCGTGTGCGAGATATTGTATCGCATGAAACAAATAAACTGAACACCTGAATGATCTTAAAATAAGTACTCGTGTTTGTATATGCTATGTCTCATGAATATTTATACATGCCCCTGCTTAAATTAACAATGTTTGCCTTGGACAGGGAAGGAGAAATGGTAAGTGGTAAGTCTCGCCGTGTTTCCTCAAACATCACACGGCACACTGCCCGCCACGTTAGGCTATTCAATATTTGCATGAAACTGATCCTAAGGCAACTAGAAAGACAACTTAATAGTTGGTGCACGGAACCTGTATTACGTGTTTGGATTTGTCGAGCGGGCGAGTAGCTTCCCCACCAGTGCATTCAATGTACTGATAATCCACTAGTTTGTATGCAGGGTGCGGGAGAACCTCGTTCGGTGCGGATGCCTCCTTCGTGTGTGCTGAGGTATGGAGATCACTCTGAAACAACGGTGCGTCTGGAACAGAAGCACATATACAAGACATAATGTTGTGAACATCGCCTGATCATCGCCTGTGCAATCATTCCATAATTGTAGCCACTTGGCACGCTTTTATGTTTCAGATAGAGAGGCTTAAGCGACTTGTAATCTCGGCTATACGCCGCCTGTAACACTTGTTCATATCAATAAAAGAGCTTGCTTTACTTTAACTTGTGTTTCAATGCTTTCGCTATATTGTCGACTCAGTGAACTTGTTACCGATCGCCTATGCGTTCATAACTCTGCTGCACTCGGACAATCTATGCGACTCTGTGGCTTAGAACTCTTACTGCCAGCCAATGAACCCCGACCTTGCACGGGCGTGGCTCACGCTCGTGCGGCATCACGCCTGGATGGGTCAAGCGATCGTTCCACGGGAGCGCTGGCGAGGGTGATTCCCGCCTAGCGGTAACGGCCGATTGCCTGCAGGTGATCGGGGCTTGACAGGTTGTTCGACATATGTCAAGTCTGCCTTAAGATCCAGTTGATCAAGATCTACCACATGACTCGGGTCGTACATGTATTTCCTAAGCTATGAAACATGGAAGATATCGTGCACTTCGGATAGTGACGGCGGTAAGACAATCTGATATACAACTGAGGCAACTCGCTTTAGTATCTCTAATGGACCTACAAATCTCGGTCTTAGCTTTCCCTTTGCTCCAAATCTGGTGACTCCTCGTATGGGCAAAACTTTAAGAAACACCCGATCGCCTTCTAAGAACTCAAGTGGACGTCGATGTGTATCTGAGTAGCTCTTTTGGCGACTCTGAGCTACCTTTAGCCGTTCCTGAATCAAACGAATCTTTTGGATGGTCTGCTCCACGAGCTCTGGGTCAAGAATTTGCCTTTTGCTAACTTTATCCCAACAGATCGGGGATCTGCACTTCCGCCCATTCGCCTCATACGGCACCATCTGAATGCTGGATTGAAAGCTATTATTGTATGCAAATTCAGCTAACGGTAGATGCATGTCCCAACTCATCGTTAAGTCCAAGGCGCAGAGTCATAGCATGTCTTCGAGGATCTGGTTAACACGTTCTGTTTGACCGTCTGTCTGTAGATGGTAGGCAGAGCTGAACTTCAACTTTGTCCCCATTGCTGATTGCAAGCTTTTCCAGAAATACGATATAAATCGACCATCTCGATCGAAGATAATGGATATGGGCACGCCGTAGAGCCGAATAATTTTGTTGTAATAGATCTGAGCCAGGCGGTCGGCACTCCAAGTACTTTTGATAGCAGAAAGTGAACTGACTTGGTGAGTCGATCAACGATGACCCAGATGGTATCATTTCTCCGTTGCATCTTCGGTAAACCAACAATGAAATCTATTATTATATGTTCCCATTTACACTCCGGTATAATAAGGTTCTGTATCTCTCCGTCCGGTTTTTGGTGCTCGACCTTTACTCTCTGACAAGCCATGCATTGCGACACGAACAACGCCATATCTCGTTTTATGTCGTGCCACCAAAACGTCGTATGGAGATCTCGATACATCTTTGTGCTACCCGGATGAGAAGTATAACTAGCATAATAGGCTTCCGTGAGTATCTCCTTTCTGAGGGCTACATCGTTTGGAACCCACAATCGCCCCTTCACCCGGATTATCTCGTCCGTTCCCACTGTAAAGTCGGTTGCTTTTTTTGCTGAGATAAGACCTTGCATCTTTTGCAGGAACAGGTCATCATTCTGAACGAACTTGACTTTTTCTAATAAGTCAAGTTCGAGGCACAGTTGAGCCACTTGTGCCCCCTTTTTATATCTGATTACTAGTGTAATGCTCAAAGCTTCTATATCTCGACGCAGCTTGTTATCAATAGCCAGGCTTCCAACTAATACTCGACTCAGTGCATCAGCTACAACATTTTTCTTGCCCGGGGTGTATCTGATCATTAAGTCAAAATCGCTAAGAAGTTTAAGCCAACGCCGTTGACGAAGATTCAAATCCTTTTATGTATAGAGATATTTTAGGCTCTTATGGTCTGTATAGATCTCGTACGGTACACCGTAAAGGTAGTAGTGCCATAACTTCAGTGCGAACACCACCACTGCGAGTTCTAAATCATTGGTTGGATAATTTTTCTCGTGAGGCTTTAGATGCCTTGACGCGAAGGCTATCACTTTATCCGTTGCATAAGGACACATCCCAATCCCTTACTTGAGGCGTCACTATATATCTTAAAATCATCAGGTCCATCTGAAAGGGTAAGAATTGGTGCAGTGATGAGGCCCTGCTTTAACTCCATAAATGAAGCTTCACAGTCGTCCGTCCACGCAAACGTTACTCTCTTCTGAGTGAGCTGAGTCAGAGGTGATGCAACTTTAGCAAAGTCTTTAATGAATCTACGGTAGTAGCCCGCCGGACCAAGGAAACTCCTGATATCGCTAGCTAACTCAGGCCGTTTCCACTTCATGATGGCTTCTATTTTCTTCGGGTCAACTAAGATTCCCGTTGCAGAAATAATATGTCCTAGAAAGGCTATGCTGTCCAACCAAAACTCGTATTTACTAAGCTTTGCATACAACTTATTATCTCGAAGGATTTGAAGCACCATCCGCAGGTGTCCTGCATGTTCATCCCTATTCTTTAAGTACACCAAGATATCTTATATAAAATTGACCAAAAATTTATCGAGAAAGGGTTGGAACACTCGATTCATCAAATCCATGAACGTAGCAGGGGCATTTATCAGTTCAAACGGCATAACAAAAAACTCGTAATGCCCATAGCGGGTTCAAAATGCAGACTTGGATATGTCTTCTGGCTTAATCTTCAACTGGTGGTAGCCCGAGCGAAGATCAATTTTCGAGAATACCACTGCCCCTTGCAACTGATCAAAGAGGTCATCTATCCTGGGCAGAGGATACTTGTTTCTGATGGTGACCTTATTCAGCTCCCGATAATCGATGTAGAGGCATAACGTCCCATCTTTTTTCTTTATGAAGAGTACAGGAGTACCCCAAGGAGACACGCTCGGACGGATGAACCCACGATCCAGCAAGTCTTGCAGTTGGCACTTTAACTCCTTCAGTTCAGCATGGGCCATTATGTACGGAGGCTTAGAAATTGAGTGAGTATTCGGGAATGTGTCGATGGCAAACTCGATCTCTCGGTCAGGTGGCATGCCGGGTAGTTCGCTCGGAAACACATCAGGGAACTCCGCCACAACGGAAGAAGACTCAACGTTTGCATAATCCAGTTGTGTGTCCCGAACCGACGCTAGGTATCCCTCGCAGGCAGTGTGTACCATTCGTCGAACAAATATCGCCGAAATTACCATGCAAGCCCTGGACGCATCAGTTGCTAGACTACTCGTGTAGCAGAATTTGGCTTCTCCAGGTAGGCGAAAGATGACTCGTTTCTCTGTACATTCGATAGTTGTAGAGCAAGCGCCAAGTCAATCCATCTCCAAAATGATATCATAATCCCGAACATCTAGGACTAAAATATCAAGCGATAGCTTCCTTCCTCCAATACCGACGTAACCACCTTGGCATACTGAACAGACATATATTTTTGTGCCTGACGGTGTGCTAACACTAAGGTCTAGATACAACGGTATCATTTTTATATTATTTTCCACAGCAAAATTTATGGATATAAAACTATGCGTTATACCAGAATCAAATAGCACACGTGCAGGTATGTTATTAAGAAGCAAATTACCTGACACAACAGTGTCTGAGGCCAGGGATTCCTCTCGTGTCATAGTGTAGACCCGACCTTGAGCTTGGCAACGCTCTTGCTGAGGCGCAGCTCGATTGGCCTGGGGTGCAGGGGCAGGATTTGGATGTTGAGGGTGTTGAGCAGAGTAGCTCGGACAGTCGCGAATACTATGATTTGGATTACTACAAATGAGGCATAGCCCGAGCTTCTTGCGATACTTCCCGGCCGTGTGCCCTATCTTCTTACAGAAAGAACATGGTTGCCCTTGGTTCCCTTTCTGTTGACCGCCGTTATTTTGATGCTTTGTAGTGTTGTTTCCTTTTTTGTTGCAATGGCATTTGTGATTGGAGGTATGCACAGCACCGGCAGCAACATGAGGATACTGCGGTTCAAGAGAGAGGGCATAATTCAGGACTTCCTGTATAGTCTGATATTGGGGAATGACCACGTGCGCATGGATGGAAGGACGTAGACCACCTTCAAATCTTCGGGCATGACTCACTGTATCAGGTAAATAGGAACTTGTAAATTTGTCGAGCCAATTGAATTCGTTGGAATACTGCTTTACTGTCATGCTTCCTTGGCGTAGTAGCACGAACTCGTTCTCCTTCTGTCAACGTACGAGAGGGGGTATGAACTCTTCGAATGCACTACAGAAAGTAGCCCATGCAATCGTCTCTTCATCATCATCAACTGGAAAAGATCTTCGATGCACGTCCCACCAATCGTGCGTGTTCAAGCGAAGCTGGAGTTGGACACAAGCGACACGCTTCTTCTCAGGTACCTCCAGGAGTTTGAAGTGATCTCTAGTTCGGCCAACCAATCTAGAGCCCTGATTGGATCCTCAGTCCCTTCAAATGACGTGTTACAGACTATCTTGAAGTCGGCAAAGTCGAAGGCAGTCACTTTCTTCTTTTTTGTAGTTTGAGGCATCTCGACTTCAAGCACGGGTTGCTCCACCGGTGTCGTTGCTGTTGCCGCGGACTGGTTGGAGGCCAAAGTCTGCATAATCTGCTGTAGAGTATCTACCTACTTTTGTTGGACTGAGAATCGGGCTTCTATATGGTCTTGAAACTAGTTTTGCCTTTCCTCCGCTCGCTTCTCGGCCCGTTCATAACGAGCCTCATGCCTTTACAGGTTAGCCTTAAACATCCTCATCATCTGCTGAATGGAATTAATACGTATCATGCCCCAGTCATAAAATACGTAGGACCAGGAATACGTAAGCATGCCAGCCATATGTATATGGCAACTCCAATATATGGAAACCATAACACATACGTACGCTATATTATGAATAAAAATTCACAAGTGGTATAGATATTGTCATAAGTCACCGGGCATAACTAGATCTCATCCACAGAATTAAATACCTAATCAACTATATAACTGAATCAAGTATAAAATGCTTGATAAGAACAAGTAGTTGGGTGGAGACAAATCCACTACCAACTAGAATATAAGAGAAACCACATAATGTACATTTAATGAATAATGAGACTCGAAGAGAAGACCTCCTCAAAAGAGAGATAAGTAGCAAGTCATGATCCATGCTCCTGCGAATAGTCAAGATCGTCTACACTTGGAAAGGGACCAGGTCCTCAGAGGGACGTAACAAGATACATAGAAGCATGCCAATTGAATATAGTAAACATGCATAATAGACAAAAAATATATAAGTACGATGTACTAGATAATCTATATGAATATAAATAATAAGGACAACCATTTTAACGTATGGGTACGTGTAGGATACTCTATCTATCTCACAACTCACACACACGTCCATGAACATCAGAAACCGCCATACCGCGAGGGTAGCGACCATCGTGACACCAGAAATCGACATACCGCGAGGCTAGCGACCAGCGTGACAAAACTCCCATAGTGCGTGCTAGTTACTACGGTTTATCAGAGTGGATAGCCCATACGTCAACTGATTGTCCTCCCCTCCCATGATACTATGTTTCAAGTGTGTGTCAACATATATAGTATATAATTATGACTGAAAGAAAATACATATATAATAAATATATAAAAATATGATAAGCATGCAAAGTACTATAAGCAATTTGGCAAGGTATCTTGCCTGGTCTGAAAAAGAATGAAGTCCCAACTCAAGGCGTCGTCCGATCTACCAGTCACATAAATTAAACAAGTTTGGTTACAAAAGTGGGTGAATAGGTTCCGCAATTTTAATCTATTTTAACTCTGAATAAAATAATCTAAAATAGTATTTTAGTCTTATAATAATCTGATTTTATTACTAAACCTAATTTTGGTCCAAAGAAAATCAACTTTACGGATTTGTGATCCGTGACACGCAAATTGAGGCAGTCCGTTGACCAAAAAGTCAACTAACTCAAATCTGGGATTTGTGCGTAAAATCCTATATATTTTAGCGCTACATGAATGCCAGAATCGACGGTTTTATAAAATCACAAGTCGTTAAAGAGTTATGGCCATAAGGGCGAATAGATGACAATTTTCAGTAGTTTTCTATTTACGTATACGTTGTATGAATTTTACAGTAGAATAAACTTGCATGTTAAATTCTAGAAAAATAATTTTATGGAATTTCATTATGTCATATTTTTGAAACTTTAAACGGCTCATAATTCTGAGTTCGGGATCTCCCAAAATCTCGAAAACACAAAATCGTGTCTGATTTTGGACAACTGGCACTTTTAGAATTTTTTGTAAAAATAGGTTCATAAATTATTAAAATAATTTATATATTCAGAAAACTAACCTGATATGAGGCTGAATTTATGACGAATTTTGACTTTTTTGGACTAAAAAGAGAGGAGTTTTGGGGAAAAAAATATGAAATATGAGTTTAGTCCATAATTCTTATAAGTATTTATAATGGTGAAGAATACTTAATTGAATACGACTAGGATTGGCTAATTTGGATATGATTAGGATCAGTTTAAATAAGGATAGGATATGCATGAAGTTGCTTTCCTAGTAGGCTCAGGATTTGAATTAATTTAAAATAGAGTTTGAGTTTAGCTCAATAATTTATATCTTAAATAGAATTAAAGATAATACAAATAATTTATCTATAATCTTATTAATATCTATTAACACTAAATTAACATCTATATAATATTAAGACTATATATATATATCCAAATAAATCATAAATAATTTCAAAAATCTAAGTAAATTTCTTAAAATTCTAAATAAATTACAAAAAAATATAATTAAATATTTTAACCTAAAATAAATATTTGGTTGGAACAATATGCAAGTATGGTCTCATAGTAAATCATGGAAGTCCTAGAATTTACGTTTTCTATGTTTTAATTACCTAAAAATTTTAGAAAAATCTCTAAAAATCTAAAATAGCCTAAAAATGATTCTAAATAAATATTTATATAAGTAAATATACTAAAAAAATTTATTTTCTAATTAACTAAGAGAATACTCTAAAGAAATTTAATATTTAAAATAATCTATAATAAATATTTTAATATAAAATACACACAAAATATCTATTTTGGGTGAGGGAGTTTATAATCTACCCAACTTATAAAAATTTCGTCCTCAAAATTAAAAATAAGAAATAATTTGTTAAATCTTTCACATTCATATCTAAGGTAAGTCAACTGCAATCTTCTCAAAAATTTAAATGAATATTATAATTTAAACATTAGAGGCTAACCACTGTTATTTAAAAATTTAAATAACAAAATATATTCAAATCCATCATAATATCTTCAAAATTAAAATAACTACTGTTTAAGTCAAAATTTAACCTATCATAATTTCTTATAGATTTTTAAATAATCAACATTCAAATTTAATTCAAATCTATATGACATTTTCAATATGGTCTTGAAACTGGTTTTGCCTTTCCTCCGATCGCTTCTTGGCCCGTTCATAATGAGCCTCGTCCCTTTGCTGGTTAGCCTCTAACATCCTCATCATCTGCTGAATGGGATCAATACGAGATATGGCTCGCTGGCTCTGAGAACTTCTTGATGTGTCAGAATTGCTCTCTTGGGCTTGCGTCTCGCCCGGCGCTAGCGATGATGCTTGCGCTTGTGACATTCCTTCAAAAGAAGGTAAATTACATCGGGATCATAATGTATTATGGACTCATTGTATGAACCTATCTTATTTTGGCCTAACGAGTTCAATAGTTCACACAGGGATTTGATCGTTTAGAGAATATTTCCAATACGAGGGTCAAGAAAACTTGAAGCTGTGCTCTGATACCAATACGTCACACCCCGATTCTGTGGAATCGCTAGTCGTCCCCCGGGTGTGATACCGTACGGGCCTAGGTTGCGTCCCGCACAAGACTAAGGTATTTTGTATTGCGAGCACATATTCAGAGTAAGCAGATAAATTGAAAGACAAGTTAAAACATGAAAAAGTTCTCTTTTATTGATATTGAACATCTATTACAAACTCTTGAATGAGTCATAAGGGTTGCCGCACGGGCTTACAAAAGTTGACACAAAATGAGATAACTGTCATGTACATTACATCCTTTACTAAAACTTCAAAATGTAAAGACCTCCAGGCGGGACAGTGGCTTTCCCTCTTAGCTGCATCAAGTTTGGGTTGCTAGCTCCTTGCTTCAAAATACTTCAAAATGATGGCACGATCAGGACGCACCGATAGCTGGACTGGATTGGGAAAATGACTTCAACTCCTCGCTCGGATCTCCTTAGTACGGAGAATCTATTTTAACGAGGGTTAGTACATCGAAACATACTGGTGAAGGCAAGCTAACCCAACTATACCAATTAACACGTTGTTTATATGAAGCGTGCATATTATTTATGGTATTTTTATCTTGCCTTAGTTTATTTTACAAGCAAGCAGTATATATAGGAATTTACTGAAATAAATTTTCCACCGTTCGGTGACTTTTACCTGCCCGTCTGAACCACCTGCACAATACTTATCATGTCCTTCCCTGCCACAAAGACACAAGTTACCTTGCACAAGTTTAAATACACGTGGGGATCATTGGCTTGATCCCATAATAGATCGGTTATAGTCTTGAACGAGGATGGTATGCAACGGAAGCACGTGGGGTGCTACACCCTATCATATCCAGCACATGAGACTGTCGTAAAGTTCTGCCCGGATCGGATCGGTGCCAGTGCCCCAGCGACCATCCGTATGAACCATTGACCTTGTGCACAAGTTGTCCGTGATCAAACGATGTTCATACTAAGTTATCATTTGATACCGTTGAGGTAGCATGAGTACGAGATAAGTGGCATAACATGATTCATTTTGCATAGTCTCCCTGAATAATTTATTGCATAACAAGGTGTGTTCCATACTTAGCACAATTTATAGAAAAAGTAAGCATTTCTAACTAAAATTAAAGCACGTATAGAACATTCCGAATGAACTAGCATAAATAAGGTAACCGTTCACTAGGTGATTGACAAGCAATAATAATCCAAGTCTATTCCCTTTTTATCGTGACATCTTTTAGTTATTACTTGGTATCGTTTGATCGAGACAAGCAAGAATACAAGATTTTTGATGTGAAGACTTAGAAGAAGGGTCAATTGAATCGAATATAAGCTACTAACAAGTTGGTTGAAAGGGAGAAGGAAAGAGGTGCTTCAGGACTCCACTCGTGCGTCACCTACTTCTCGTTCACCTACATTGCCACGAACAGCTGATCAATACCTCTTCTATTCTTTTCAATCTCGGAATTGAAGTGCAGTTCAACGAACAAAAATAATGAAATCCATTAAAATCGTTCAAGAAATTATAAGCAAATTCAAAAATCAACTCAAAGCACGAAAGAAACAAAAGCGACATCAAAAACCAAGCAAGAAAACTTGCAGCAGAGAGGTCTCTCTTGACTCTGCCGCTAAGCCCATCCTCGGGACATGGTCCACTGAATATGGAAATCAATTCCGAAGAAGCAAATCCATAACGATGATGAGTTCTTGATTCAATCTATCCCGATCGAACGATACCGTCTTATATGTCTTAGTCGCGCTCCTCGAATAGGGGGAACGGGGCACCACACAAAGGGCAAAGAGAAAAACTTTGTCTTTGGCAGAATCTTCTATGGCACCAATATGGATTTTCTATACTATGCACTAGTGAGCGCTGGTTCAAAGAAATCCAAACCACTCGGGTCATACGCGCCCGACGGGCTGCCAAAGTAGTCCACCAAAAGCATGTGTCGTTGGTTGTTACAAACATTGTTGATGGAAAATTGTCTACGGGCATCCCATGCGCTCATGCGCCATATATGAGCCAAACCTCCAGGTCTTCCCTAAACTACTTGGGTGCAATTTATGTGCTAGAACCAAGTAGGGGAGCAAAAACTGTGTTGACAGACCTATGCGCCCAACTTGGCAGCACGCATAAAGTAGATCCTTCTCACACTGAGTCTTTCACAAATAACTCGGGTGCAGTTGCTGCGCAAGAATCAGGTAGAGGAGCAAAAACTATGTTGACAAACTGTCACTCCCCGTCCCCAATATACGTATTTGGAGCATAATTATTTTTTTGCTCGCATAGTTATATGTTGTAGAGAGACTAGACCCATTCTTTAGTTTACTTAGCTCTTGGTTTATTTATTTGTTTTGGTTTTATCAAGAGTTGAACCCATGGTCCAAACCTCAAACCCTCTATATATAACCCAACTACACTCTCTCTTCTCTTATTTTTTCCTCTTTCATTCTCTTTCTTAGGTTTTCCTCTCCCCCTCCATAGACAAGTACATCTTGCAAGAAATGGAGAAACCCTTTATATTTTTGTTCCATTATGTTCCTTATATGATTTTTTATGCATTTAGAACTTGGTATTTTTGGATTTGGTGGATGGTTTAGTGTAGATCTAAGTTTTAGGTTTTAGAATTTTTCTTTGTGTTCTTGAGTGTTCTTGGGTTTTGATCTCATAAAACTTAATATTTTTGAAAACTTGTTGTTCTATGTTGATGAGCACTTGATTTTGATTAGTTTAGAACTTTACTTTGCTGGATTTGGGCATCAATTAAGGTTTCTATGGATGAAACAAAATTTTTTTTTGAGCTTTTGGCCATGGCCAAAAAGCTGCTGTTTGGTGGAGACGAAGGAGTGTTATGCGGCACGAAGTGCTATGCAGCCTGAAATTCTCTTCTCAAGTCAATATGCGGCCAACCTCGCGCATAACTGAATTGCACATATGCCCTTGGCAAAATGCATGAACTTGAACAAATAAAATTTTACTAAGTCCAACAAGATTTTATGCAGCCAAGTGTGTATGCGGCCAAAAGGAGTATGCGACATCGTTGTCTATGCGGCCAAGAGCTATGCGTCCCACTCCTTCTGTACGCACAACTTCTGGCTGACCCAGGATGACTTGTCATAATTTATCTTTTTTTTTTGACATACTTTTATCAAATGTCACATTAGTCACCTTTCTGACTTGATTTGACTTGTATTTATTGTTTGTCACATCACATATTTCCCGAAGAGCGGACTTTGCTCTGTTTATGCAGCCTTGACCCTATACGGCCTCGACGTTATGCGGCACCTTGCTATGTGCCTTGCTCCTATGCGCCCATTTGTTTCTTACACACTTTGGACACTTGCTTGGTTTAATGTGGATATTGATTGAATGATTGTGATACTATGTGTTAACTTAGAAATGACTTGTATGACCCCGATGTGACTACGTGCTAAATAACTAAGCACCTGGCAAGAGCCTATAGATATGGCCCTATATGTACTTACTTGCTGATCAGGCTACTTTTCCTGGATCACCTTATTATACGTTGGACAGAATAAGGGAGGTAGTTCAACTCGAGGGAGGGTCTGCAATCCCGGTCTTTGTTTGGTTTAAGAATTATGGATCTGATCTCGAGGGTTTCTCGTATTACTCTTATTTTATTATCAATATAATAAAGTGATAAATTATTGTGACCATCCTTTGCTTATCCTATCCTGAATACATTAGAACTTGTTCCTGCCCGAGCTATTATATCTGTACTGATACACATGATCGCACCAAGAGTGTTACTCGATATATAGTGAGCCGTCGAGACAAATAAACTTGCTATATAATATATATAATTATTTTCTTGCATGGATCTGGTAGTTGGACAGTGACTTTAGCCGTGGCTAGATAGTATTGATTGTTGCATCACACTTGGGTGAATCCAGATTTAACTTTAAGAGACAATGTGGATTCGTATCAAAAGTGCCCATACTTAAAGTACGACATTTAGAAAAGAATGTTTATATGACTACAAAATGAGATTCTAAATCACTTAGGGTTAACTAGGCAACTTAATTTGTAGAGAATTGGGAGGTAACGGTATCTCGAGATCGTGCATGTTGAACCACCCTAAGTCAGTTGGAAGAAAAGGCTGGCCGCCATGGATATTGTATATCATCCTCACTAGTAGAGTGCAGTATCTGACTTACTTATAAGCCGAGCCATTATCTTTTTCATAGAAAGCCTAGAACTGCTACTGATCATTAAATTAGCTCAGGGCCCTTGTAAGGGACTGGTGCATCATATATTTTTGACAGTCCTGCTCGATTATGGCACGATATGAGGATACTTATATATTATATTATTGGAATAACTCAGAGATCACATATCAAGCCATAATACATGTTTGGCCGTTCAATCTATTTTAGTTAGAGAAGTCGACCATTGCAGAATGAAAGTTTAACTCATGTCCTTGTTTGGTTGTTGAGTTGCGCTGTTGTGTTACAACGGGACACGGATTGAAGCTACTTATTATCACTATGTTATTTTACTTAATATTATATCCCTGCTTAGGTATTGTGCCTTATGTTGAGTAAAATTAGGGACATAGACTGTCGTGGCATGATAGTTCAACTCATGTCTTTGTTTTGTTATTTGGTTGCGCTATTGTGTGATGATAGCCTGTGGATTGAAACTATGACTCAAAATTATTCTAGCTTGACCATAATCTAAAGACGTATCTTATCTTGATGTGATGAGGAACTTCATGTCCTTGTTTAGTGAATGAGTGTTGTGTCATGTCATAGATGGGACATATGCCATTGATTGTTTGTTCAAGCATCTCATGCTATAAAATTGATTTTGTTTCTTTATTTTGTGCTTTTTTTGTGTTACTTGCTATTTGGGGTCTGACCCCACAGGTTTTGCATGGCCAGGTTTAGAGCCAGTACCAGAGGATCAAGTATCTCTTCCTCTCTTATGGCACGTACCACAAAGATGGCTGCTGAGAGTCATGAGTGGGTTCCTTTATTCACTGCTCTTCTTTCATAAACTATAATCTTTTGGGCATTTATCCAACCGACACCTGTTAGCCGGATAATCTGGACACTAGTTTCCTATATGACATGTATTATATTCAGACTGCAACTGACTCACTGTCATGAATACTTTTGATTGTGTATCTGGCATATCACTCATATTTGCTAGATCTCTAGAATATTCTGATGCGGCGTTGGGGACGCCTTACTGCTTATTCTGAAATATTTTATTTGAATGGAGGAAAATTTCTCTCTCTTTATTTTTATTTCAAATCTAGATCTAAAATTTTCTCTTCAAAATTTCTTCATTCTCACATCAAATTCTACCCAAATTTCTTTCCAATTCCTTCCCAAATTATCATTGAAGACCATTAGAACAAGAAAAAAGCCAGGATCTATAAGGAGGAAGCAAGAATATACAAGGAGGAGCAAGGATCTACAAGTTGGAAGCTATTTTCACTCAATTTGGAGGTTTTATTGGAAATTTATCTCCCAATAGGTACAATTTAGTTTTTTTTTTCCTCTAATTAGACTCTAAATCTGTATTTTAATTATTAAAAATTATCTTATATGCTAAGGTTATCCATAGGAATTGGAATTATGTTCATAGGAGGCCTTTGGAGAAAGTTATGTGGTATTTTGTGTCAATTTTAGAGAAATTCGGAGATTGACACATCTTGTGTTGGTAAATAGGTCAATTAGAACAAATTGACATATGTTTGATTATGTGTGGCTAATGTCGTGTCTACAATTGGATACGTGTAGGATGTATCTCGACAATTTGGAGATACGTGTTGATTTAGGAATTTTCCTCCGACACGGAAGTTTGAGCATGTCATATTTTGACACAGATACGTAGATGAGTAGTTAGCTATTTGTATTATTCATAATTATGATTATAGACTTGCTCATGTCCGTTGAGATACATTTGGTTGCGTGGTGGAGCCGTATCATAAGCGTATCATAGATCTAGTGTGATATGGGTGCGATGCACTTCACGTGTTTGTTCTTTGCAATTAAATTCAATTATAGATATTATAATATTATAATTATAATTTTTTGTGAGATATATGTATATATATATATATTTATATGTATGATTTATAATTCTTGTTGATGTGTTGGTGATCATGGAAGAGTAGGAGTTTATGTGGTTCTCTAATATGGTAATATATATATGTAACACTATATATATATATATATAGTGTTATATAAATATGTATGTGGTTTATATATATGTGTGTGTGTGTGTGTGTGTGTGTGTGTGTGTGTGTGTGTGTGTGTGTGTGTGTGAGCCTTGAGGGAAGAAGAAATAATGGAAAACAGTGATTAAAATAATAGAAAACAGGGAAAAAAGTAATAGAAAGCAGTAAGAGAAAAATAGTGAGAAGCTGAGAGAAGTAGCTGAAAAGAAGCAGCAACAGAAGCACTGAAAAGCAGAAACAACAGCAGAAGCCGCAGCAGCAGCAGAAGCAGAAGCAGAAAGCAGTAGAAGCAGCGACAGTAAGCAGCGGCAACAGCAGTTTCAATAAGCTGTGGCTTATTGATAAGCCTGTAAGTTGGTAAGTTAATATATATATATATATATATATATATATATATATATATATAGCTAGTTAAATTATATTGATAAGCTAGTAAGCTAGTAAATTAGTATATATATATATATAAGTTTAATTAGTTTATATTAATAAGATAAATAGTTTATGTATATATTATAAATAAGTTTTATGTATATATTATAAATAAGTTAGTATATATTATTTATGAAATTTATATATACAAAAGTACTAGATAATATTAGTTAGTATTAATTCTAGATTACCTAGAGATACACCAAGGTAATTAGAGTGAGATATCTTGGGTACGGGTATTGAATATCAAGGGGTACGTTAGTATATTAGTTTAGTATAATATTGTTATAATTTTAAATACATATTAATGTATAGTGAGGTGTA
This sequence comes from Iris macrosiphon, assembly GCA_036927795.1. Classification (NCBI taxonomy): domain Eukaryota; kingdom Viridiplantae; phylum Streptophyta; class Magnoliopsida; order Asparagales; family Iridaceae; genus Iris; species Iris macrosiphon. The sequence goes on along the minus strand of JAYESA010000019.1, from coordinate 116,665,420 downwards.
TGGGTATTAGTAATATATTAGATATTGAATTACCTTGTGATACCAAGTTAATGGTATTGGGTTTTACTCAAGGTATTGGGTTTGAGCATCAAGATGGGAGTTTAGTAGGTGTGATACCGCATTTGGTTCAAAGCCAAGGTATCCACTTAGCATTAGTTTAGGTAGAAGTATTATATATTATTGTTTGTATACATATTATGATATTTTTATATCCAAAAAATTGCGTATCTTACGATACGGTATCTTGTTGGTTTCCTAGTATCCTAGTATGACCTAGTTATATAGTGTATGGACCCAATATCCTAGAGATGGACTCATACAACCTAGAAATAGCTTAGTTTAACCAAGTTTGACTAGTTTAACCTAGAGTTGACCTAGTTTAACTGTTTTGACTTAGAAATAGATTTATGACCTAGAAGTTGACTAGTTTAACTTATTTTTTTTAAAACCTTGTATTGATGTAATATTTTATATTTAGGTCTTTGAGGTACCTTACCAGACATCTTTGATATTATTCACCAGATTACAGGAGAGTACATTCTCTGATAGATTTGCATTCATGATATCCTCTATATCTCTTGTATTTAGTGTAGATATCCTTGATTTCTTGACAGGATGGTTACAAGGATTGGTATATCCGGATCTCGTCATGAGATATTATTCCTTGGTATTTACGGTGTATCTTGTGCAGGTCTTGTTTCCTTGTTCTTCTTGTACAAATACAGACATTGGTTCGTGAGAAAAGTAGCTCCCTTCTTGTGGAATCCCGTGTCATAACGTACCATGGTTGGATCTACTATACCAGTCGGGGGCGGAGAGTATGTAGTGTAGATATGTAATCATACCCTCCATGTATATGGCTTGTTCCTTGAATAGTGTTAATCATACACCGCACGTATGATTAACTAGGCCATAATCCTTGTGCAAGTTCCCAAGCGATCACATGTTAATGCTGGCACTCACTCACTTAGTAGTAGTATTTCTTGTTCATTCCTATGATGCTCATTCTTGTATTTATTTCTAGTATTCCTTTATTACATATCTCTTGTGCCTGTATATTGCATCTTGTATATTCGCTCTATTTACTGTTACATAGTTTATATCATTTATTAGATCTGCTGTTAGAGATATACTTTGCTCCTTTTCTGATTGAATATATTTTTTCTAGATGACACTGAGGAGTGGTACCCCACTCACTATGGGCCTCAGGATGTCGTAGGCTTAGAGCCAGAGACCTTGGCTCAGAAGGGTTTCATCCAGACTGAGATAGATGACCCAGGACTCGTAGCACAGTAGTTACTCTTTTATATTGGATTTGTCTCCAGCATTGTTATTAGTATTTCTTTAATATGACTCATTGGATATAATTATCTTGTGAGCTGTATTATGACTCTTCTATTATTTTATTATATTCTTGCGATTGTTCCATCTTATAGATCTGTGATTGAGTATTCATATTACATTGATGGCATATTTATATCTGGATTGTTAGATAGAGAGATTATCCAAACAGTATTCTACCGCTGATGCTACAGCATAGGCTGGGCGTTGTTCACTACTCGTGCCCTTATATCGGGTGCGGATTGTGACACATTTTTAGTGATGGTCCATGTAGGTCTTCGAGGTCATAATTAGTGTGATTCGTAGTGGTGCTCTTATTTGAGTGCTATTACGAGCCTGTTTTAGGATATATAATATAGGCTATAGGCTGAGAATAC